>VXBO01012765.1:37355-55154 GCA_013400135.1 Rhinoptilus africanus
CCGGCCCGATTCCATTTGGCCCCGAGGCAATCTGGCGAGCTAATTACTCAGAATTACTCCAACCCTGGAAAACCAACAGCTGCGACCACAGATGAAACCAGTCCCGCAGACTTCGACCTTTTGGTCAGCCACTGGCCAGGGGGATTCGCCATCAGGGCGTGCAGGAAGGCTCAGGACATCTATTCGCACAGTAGGGGAAGCAGCTTTAACGTCGCCATTTCTGAGCCAGAAGGGAAAAAAAATGAGATATAGCGGCAGTGGTTTTGCAGTGCTAGGTGTCTGCCCGCAGCAGGGGTAGGGCTGGGGAGGGATTTAGATCTAAAGCATCAGTTGACGAGATCTGCGCTCCCGTATCGAGTAGGTAGAGGATGCCCATCGCTGGGCGACGGTGCGATTACAGGGAGTGTGGGGGGGGTGTCTTTCGGGAGCCGATTTCAATCAGGGGCCTCATTTACCCACTCAGCGTGCTGAGGCAGACGGGCTGCTGGTAATGGAGTGGGAATGGTGTTTCTGGATCTCCTCATCTGTCCATTCTCCTGACCTATTAGCAAGCTATGGGGATTTCTGCTTTCAAATCCCATTCCAACATCCCTGCCAGAAACGGTGGGTATCAAAACCAGCCAGTGCTCTGCTGTGGACAGATATGACCCACAGCCAGCAAAAGCAAAACCTGGAAATTTTACCCTTGGCTGCGCGATAAAAATGTCTTGGTTATCCCAGACTTTGGTGGATCTTTTTGGTGTGTAAGGTCTGTGCTATCCAAATGGATGCTCTGGTCCTTCTCAGCAGCTGTCAGGCTGAGGCTCCTCCGAGAGCGGCTTTGCCTGTGGTGTTGCAGCATTCTGGTTTCATTCCAGGCCGGATCCAGAAGCAGAGACACAGTGGGGGTCCTGCTGACCACCACTTTTCCATTCTCCCTCTCTCACGGGCATGAGCAACCTCAGAGATGTCTCTAGTCGCATCCTCCTGCCACCAGACAACCACCCTGGACGGCCAGGCTCCTGCAGCCCACCCGACAGGCGTTTGAGTTGCCCCCAGGTCTCAGCAGGAGTGGGCTGATCCCTGTGTTCAGCGGAAGACGCATCAGGGAAGCGCGCGGGATAACATCAGCTTGGGATACTCCACAGGGGACAGCCCGGCCGCAGAGGCGGTGTGAGAGATGAGCCGAGGACACCACCACCACAGCGCGTTCCTCCACGAGGGCTGGGGGCAGCTACTGCCTCTGCCCTTGAGGTTGTGCAGAGACTTTTCCCTCTGCCCTGGGGACACATCCCAGCCAGAAGCCGGCTTTTTAACAGGAAAGACCACCTCTGCTGTCTGCCCATGGACCTGCCAGCGACCGTGTCTCCTGGGAGCGAGCCGCGGTGCTGCAGTAAGCCAGGGGGCTGGACCAGGACTCCCCACCTGCTTGGTGGGAGAGGTTTGAACCAACCCAGGAGCTCCTCATTTCCAGTGGGAAGACGGAGCTGGCCCAGAGAAGCATTAGGTCTGGAAAACATCAGGACTTCTATCCTGAAGGCGGACTTTATTGCCAATAAATGCTTTTGCTGAGCTTCCTCTTGGCCGCAGAAGAGGAGGAGAGCATCTCGAGCAGATGGCTGGTGGCACAAGCATCACCCATGTTCCTGCGCTCTCTGCTGCTGGAGCACCTCAGCTCCCGCTGACCGTGACGGATGTGTCCGCCCAACCTCCCACCGGAGCAGGGAAATGTTATTAATCGCACTTGCTTTAGGAGGAATTTAAGTATTAAGGGGACAGAAGTCAGTTCGTGGTCCCGAAATCACAGTCAGGAGCTTTAACCACAAGACTTTCCCATATAACCCTTAAGCAATATTCTTCCATGATTTTAATAGGGATTTTGCTCGTGGAGGAGCAGATACTGTAAGGCTGGTAGAAATTTGCTGTCCAAGTATAAGAAAGAAATATATTCCCTACATAAAGAGCAGCCTCTACGATGGTGTTACAACTGGCGATTAAATCCTAAATTAACCCAATAATTTGAAGAGAGATAAATAAATGCTTTTTCTTTTTTTTTTTTTTTGGTGAACAAAGAAGGCTGAAAATGGATGTTGTCATGTACTTTTCTGCTCCATCCCATATAATTTCATGCATTCCTATATGGATTTTGATGAGTTCTGCAGATCAATGACGCTGCATTTAAACACAAGCTAAGCAGTAATTACAGATGCATGCAAGATTTATTCATCTGGTGGCTCTGCACCAGCTGATGGAAGGATCAGCCGTATCCAATCAATGTTTGAAGCTTCTCAAAATAAAGAGCTTTTTGGCTCCCACTGTGAAGTGAAAATAAAAATAACCCCTTGAATCCCAGGAGTGCCCCCTTCTGTCATAGAATCACAGAACCCTACAATGATTTATGTTGGAAGGGACCTTAAAGCCCCCCCAGTGCCCCCCCTGCCCTGGGCAGGGACACCTCCCACCAGCCCAGGCTGCTCCAAGCCCCGTCCAGCCTGGCCTTGAACCCCTCCAGGGATGGGGCAGCCACAGCTTCTCTGGGCAACCTGGGCCAGGGGCTCACCCCCCTCACAGACAAGGATTTCTTCCTCAGATCCCATCTAAATCTCACCTCCTCCAGTTTAAAACCGTCCCCCCTCGTCCCATGACTCCCCTCCCTGCTCCAGAGTCCCTCCCCGTGTTTCCTGGAGCCCCTGGAGGGCCTGGAAGGGGCTGGAAGGTCTCCCCGGAGCCTTCTCTTCTCCAGGCTGACCCCCCCCAGCTCTCTCAGCCTGTCCCCACAGCAGAGGGGCTCCAGCCCCCCAAGCATCTCCGGGGCCTCCTCTGGCCCCACTCCAACAGCTCCATGTCCTTGTGCTGCGATGTCCCTACAGGGAAGGCTGCAGGATGGATCTGGGTCACCCCTGCACCCTTGCCCTCGCTAAGCCTTGCCTTCGTGCACCCATAGGTGCTCTCCCCCGTGGGTCTTCTTCGCACACTCACTGCATGACCCACTCATCCCTAGGGCTGAGGACTGGACTGATGAGATTTAAGGAACCTTAATGGAAAAAGGGAGGAGGATGGGCAGTGCAGAGGGAGCGGGCAGCCAGCATTCCCCGGGATCATCTCCCGCAGGATGCCGGGGGGTGCCCAAGCTCGGCATGCTGGGGGATGGAGCCAGCGTGACACGAAGGGAGCAGCTTGGGGACTGCAGCCGAATATGGGAACACATGGCAGGGGACGCAGGGTAGCATGTTTAAAGGCACATGCTGGATTTCATCCAATTTCTCTTCAGGTTTTCCCTGTTGGTGTGGGTTATGTGGCCATATAGGAGCTCTAGCCTCCCATGGAGCAAAGGTGCTTGCTCCCTCCCCGCTGGCACGGAGAGATGCCCGGACGATCCAAGGCGTCCTGCTCTGCCATGCCCTTTGCCAGCACTTCCGACAGGGCACCAGTGCTCATCCTACACCCGGATTGCTCCTCGAGCTGGTGGGAAGCAGCGACACATCAAGCGGAGTCAGCAGGGTCCAAGCAAAACCTGCCACCCTCCCGTGGTGCTTCTGTCCCGGGGCGAGGGAAGCCAAAAAGCGGGATGAACGGACCGACACAGGCGGCCCAGGGCTCTGGGCAGCTCTTCCAGACACTCGGATGGGCGCCTGCGCACCGGGCAGAGAAACCCTTGGTGAGACAAAGAGGCCGTGCGGGTCACCTCTGTGTGTTTGGCACGCTTTTTTATTTCCTACCAACTATTTTAAGCAGATGGTTTTAGATCCCCCACAGCGATGGCGGCTGCCCGCGTCCCGCTGCCCTCCCCGCTGTGCTCCACTTCACAGGAAGCTGCGCCGGTGCTGGGAAGCAGAGACAAGTGGAAAACCCACCCTGCCCTGCCCAGGGAGCAGCCATGGGGGGGAAGGGGCTGCCCAGAGGTACAGCCGGGGTGTCCTGGGCTGACAGCTCCCCTCTGCCACCCTCGGGACTGGCACTGCCACCACTGCGCGCTGGTGGGACCCGGCCGAGATGCTGGACGGTGAGATGCAGCTCCTCATCGCGGCTGGGGAAGGGGCTCTTCGCTCCTTAAGGGTGGTCCCCTGGCAGGACACAGGTACTCGAGCTCCCGGGTTGGAAGGTGTAGCCTTTTTTTTTCCTGAGTTCATTTGGAACTTCTATATTCCTGTCGTTTGATCCTCCTCCAGGGATTTCTTAATGCAAAGTTCCCGCTTCCAACGTCAGTTCAGCTTGAGTGAAGGTGTTTGCCTGGACTCCGTTACCGATTCCCAGCTCTCGGCAGCTGCTAGCTTGTGTCAGCCTCCTCTTGCTCCTTCTTTCTCCTGTCCCTGCCCCTCGCAGGCTCGGCCTCGCTGTTCAGCGCGCTCCCTGGTGCAGTATTTCTCATGGTGGGGATTGCAAGGCCATGGAGCTGTTTAACTGAAAATGTTTAAACTGACATTAAGGCTGCTCGGTGGGATGTGCTGGCTGGTATTTTCCGGAGTGAGGATTTGGAAATGGTTCTTCTGCTATCGGCAAACCTTACGCACCAAGAGCAGCACTGAGGGATAGGGAAGCACTGATTTATGCCCTTAAAAGTGCTGTCAGAGCCTCAGAGGTACCGAGACTGCTCGCAGGCTGGGACAGTTTTGGAGCACTGAATGTCTTTTCGACGCCGGTGCTGCCAGCAAACCTGCTACCCAAGGTAGCCCGGCAGGGAAGGGGTTACAGGGAGGAAAAGTGGTTCATAAATCCCCAGCCAGGCTTGGACCAACCGCCAAAAGCCGAGCTGACGCTTCCTTGGCCTGGCTCCACGGTGCGGTTCGCGCCTGGTTTCTCTCTCTCTTCCCTCTATCTCTTCCCTCCCCTCCCACCAGCAAGGAGAAGGTGCTGCCAAAAATCCAGGCTGAGCACCATTTCTCCTCTTTTTTTCACCCTTCGATACATTCAGACCCAGAATAGACCCCTGGGGACCTTGTAGGAAGTGCCTTCTCAAAGATAGCCGAGCATTTAGATGCTTGACCCAACCCAGCAGTGCTGCCCGGAGCCCGTGCCCATCCACAACAGCCCCCCCAGAATTATCCTGAGAACAGGCTGCTGGGGGGGGAATCATGCGGGAAATTAGAGGGTTTTCAGGCGGGGGCTGGCAAAACAGGAGTTGTGGGCTTGGATCTGTGTGTTATGCCAGCAATCTGAAGGCAAGGAAAAGGTCTGGAGAAGGTGAAATGATAGTTTGGATTATCCAGAGTATCAGTGTTAAATTTACTGTAATAGGTAGTGTAAAAGGTACAGATGAATGAACGCACACAGCGCTAGTGCTAGCTCTGTGTGTCGCAGGGGGGAAAAAAAAAGAAAAAAAAAAAGATAATAACAGGAAAAAGTCAAGAATCTGCGAGCCCTGTCCAGCCTGGCCTTGAACCCCTCCAGGGATGGGGCAGCCACAGCTTCTCTGGGCAACCTGGGCCAGGGGCTCACCCCCCTCACAGACAAGAATTCCTGCCTCACAGCTCACCTCAATCTCCCCTNCCTGCCGACCGCGCCATACAGCCTGGTGTCATCGGCAAACGTGCTGAGGGTGCACTTGATCCCACTGTCCATGTCACCAACAAAGACATTAAACAGCACCTTCGACTGCCTTTGGTTGCCCTTCCCAAAGCAATGTCCGTCTCACCAGCGTGTGCGCTGGGAAAAAACAGCGATGAGCCCCTTCTCGGGTCTCCAAGGGAGTGAGGAGGTGGGAAGACGATCCCAGCACTGAGCCAGCCCCTGGACCAGGCGTCCCTGCCGGCTTTGGGGAGCTGGAGGCAGGGGCTGGGGAGCAGCTGAGCCCGATGCTCTCCGGGGCGCTGCTAATGAACCCCCCAATTATTCACAGCCGTCCCCACCGCGCTCCCTGCCGCCAGACACCCCCGCTGCCACCTCTCCTCCGAGCTGCCCCACAGACACACAGCACCGGCCGTGCCCAAACCCGTGACGCCAAGCCCCGGCCACATCTTCTACATGGAGAAAGAAACCTCTTATTTCCTGCTTTCCTACCTAAAATGCGGTGGGAAATCAATGGCTGGGGGTTGAATATCGGCTCAGCGCTTGGCCTGGATAAGCTAGAAACCATGTGGTGTTTGCTACAGGGCTAATTAGAGCCATTATATCAATAAGTCTGAAACGATCAGTGCCCGGGGCTTCACCAGGAGAATCCCGATTTTGGCAGGACTCTCTTGTCCGAGTGCGGGGTCCCCCGAACCCCCCTCTCCAGGCTCTGCCCACCCGCCTTTCCTGCTCTCACCACCCTGCACGTCGCCCTCTCATCCATAGGAGCGTGGTTATTGTCCCCATCGGGGGACTGAGACAAGGAGCTTCAACCCATGGACCGACCCCGGGCTCTTGGGGGTCCCTGGGGGGGTCTGCTTTCCTACCAGGGGCCGTGCCACCCTCCCCTCATGGGCACAGCTCCGGGTGCTCCATCCCCATCATCGCCGACTCCCGTGATTTTATGGCAAGTGTCACAATGTTTGCTGCATTTCTTTTTTTTGTTTGGTTTTTTTTCTTTTTTTCCTTCAGTTTTGTTCTCTCTTAAAGCCTCAGCCCCTCAAGGCTGGATATTAGATGGACTATTTGCTTAAGGAAATAAAAAAGGACTTTCCAGCTCTCCTGTTCGCAGACAAAAGGCTTTAAAGTATAAGCCAGAGGGCTTAGGAACCAGCAGATAAAAGCAATTTTCCAATGGTTGTCTTAACATATATTGAAAAACGGGGGCTTTTTAGCTAAGCTTGTGATTGGTTTTGGATTTAACTCCCAACCTTAAACACCGGAGGGTAGGGGTGCTTCACTGCTCCCCCTCTTCTAGCAGGGGGGCTGGGCATGGGCAGGACCCCGGGAGCGGGAATGGCAGTGGCTGCACGTCTCCAGCCGTCACTCCAATGATTTTGGGGCTCTCTTGTGCCACGGGGTTTGATGAATCGCACCCAGCCCCCCCTGAGCAAGGGGCAGGACCAAGGATGGGGTGACCGAGGGAGGAACGGCACCCCCATGGGCTGCGGTCCAGGGAGGGGAGCGTCGCAATGAGAAACCCCGGGCAGGGAAGGGCTGGTGGCCGTGAAAACCTGACAGAGGGGGAATGGGAGGTAACTGCATCCTGAGAGCACGGAGCTTATCTGATTTCTGGGACAGGACCCCTGTGGGAAGGCAGCTCCCCATCACGCTGTTGTCACCGGTGTCTGCAGATCCACGTGGGAGACAGTTTGCTCCGTGCCGGAGCCTGGCTACCGAGAAATTCCCACGTTCCTGCCGTTCTTTGCCATTTAAGGGTTTCAAGCGGATGGCAAACATGTCAGGAAAAGACGTGTCGCCTCCCGGCGCCGCAGAGGGTGCCAGACCTGACGCCGGCGGCGTGAAGAAGAGCGGCGGGAGGGTGGTCTCCCGACAGCTCCGCCTGCAGAGGGGCTGCAGACCCCCGGGGCTGAGAGCAGCCCGATGGTCCCCAGCCCGCCACCCTGTGCTGCGGGGGGACGGGGGCTCCCGGCTGGCACGAAGCAGGAATTACCCCTGCAGAGGGACATCTCGAGGTATCGGCTGCCCAAAGGAGCTCCGAGGAGCAATGGGAACGCTGGCTGGTGGGTGCCACCCCGTCTCCTGCCCTCGCCCCGCGGGAGTGATGCTGGTTGTGTTTCACAGGGCGCATGGTACATCCGACTGCGAGGTGCAGAAAGCTCCCCGGGTCTGCGGGAGATAGGAGGAGGAAGAGCTGTGGAGGTGCATCCAGCCCTTGGCGTGGGAAGGAGGTTAGGGGGGAAAGGCGGGAGGCCACGGTGACGGGCTGTGCAGGGCACGAGTGCTGCCCGCCGAAAGGCAGAGGTGGTGGGAGATGGGGGAGCGGTGGAAAAACAAATCCAATGGAACACAAAAAAAAAAAAACCAAAACCCAAACCAACAACCAACCAAAAACCCCAGTGCCAAGCCTCGCTGGCAGCCAGCCAGCTCCAGCTGGTTTCGTAAGGACGTTTCAGCCTAAAAATACACGATCGCGCAGCTAAAAAAATAGTCAAAATAGTCAAATAGTCAAAAAAATAGCTTCTGCACCGAATCTGTCACCCACAGCCCCTCGCGAGGCAGGAAGAAATTCCTGTTGGGGCTGTCAGCCGGCGCGGAGAACAGCTCATCCAGGGTTCAGCAGGTCTCCCGGGGGAGGGAATGCCCTCTGCTGTGTTTATCGGCGGTGCTGGCGACCCCTCATCTCTAAGCAAAACGTGAAAAAGAGAAGAGGTTTGTTCCCAAATTCTGGCCGTGTCGGGCAGGAACCACTGCACGGCTCCTACCCTTTTGGGTGGGAGATTTGCCCGAAGCAGGACAGCCCTGATTGGTATCCCAGACCATTAAATAGCAATTTATTTTGTCAAGATGTTAAGGTTTTACTAATCCCCAGGCCAAAGACAACATTGTTATGGTGTGACGTGGCAATGAAAAATGGCAGGGAGGCAGCAGGTACTTTGTCGCCGAGGAATGAACTACCTACGCGACTTCTCTGCTCCTCCTCGCAGTGTTATCTCCTGGGCCTCTCCAGACAGACCCTAGAGAGATTTTTTTGGGGGTAAAGGAGGATTAGGAGGGGCGAAGTGACAACGCTGTACCCCCAGTTTTTGCCTGCAAGATCCACATCCAAAGAGGTGCTGCGTTTTTAGGGGAGCTGGCTGCAGAGCTTGCCATTTCAGACGGAAAGGCAGCGAGCGAAGCGCTGGAGCTCTGGTTCGGCTGGTGAACGCCTTCCCGCGTATCCCCACGTCGCTGGCTGCTGCCACAAGCTCCGCTTTAAAGCCCAGCTTTGCACCTTTTCCTCTTCGCGGAAGAACTTAAGTTGGGGGGGGGGTGATGGCATCTCAGATACCTTCGCACAGACCGAGAGGGGATATAGTCCTCCTTCAGAAACCAGGTGTTCACAAGGGACAGGACCTCCTGCTTTTTCTTCTCCTTCATTTTCTTTAGAGTTCGCACAAGCTCCAGCCAGGAAATGTCTTTCTGGGACACTTCCTCCTTTCCCCCATGACTTACATGTGTGGCTTGGGAAGGGTAAAGGGAAAATCTGTGCTCCGGGAATAAGCTTCTGGGTTAAGGGAACTGCTGGGGCTAAGCCTGGGCTCCAGGCTGTCTCCCAGGAGGGAGCGGGAATGCCGGAGCTCTCCTCCGCGCCCGTGTCGGAGAGGGGCCAAGCGGGGTGGGCATGACAGCAGGTGGCAATGTCTTACGATGGGGCTGTGTCCTGCCTGTGAGTCCTCGCGCTCTCCCGGCGGTGTTTGGTGGGATGGGAAGGTGAGCATTGCTTAATGCCCACCTTCAAGGTACCGCCATGTGCTCCGCACCCTGCTTTGGGCCAACAGAGGCAGCCCCTGGAGAGATTGCAGCCGATTCCCGTGAAATTGGGTCTCCGGGTGGGTGAGGACTGGGGGTGAGATGCTGGAAAACACCCAGCTGACAACAAAGACGACGTCTTTCCTGTTGTGCCCTTCCTCCGGCTCACACGCAGCCCTGGGTGTAGCCATACAACGATAGCGATTCCTTAATTGATGAGGATAATAAGGAAGCCGGCGAGCCCTAGCGAGCCCTGCCAGACGCCAACAGGCCAATGCTCAGCCCGTCCCTGTCTCCTCCACCAGACACAGCCCCCCTCCAGACCCGGCACCAGCCGACGTGGCAGAGCTGCTCCTCCCTGGAAAAGTATTTGCATCTCATTTGCGGGGACGGAGCAAGGCTGGCGATTCCAGTCACCCGGTCTGGCCTTTACGAGCTGTTTTGTTTTGCTTATCGTAGGGGGAACTTAATTATTCAAAGCTGGTGGGCATATTTACTTACAGGGGTAAATCAAACCATAAATTCAGACAAATGTATCTGCATCTCCGCTTGTGATGTATTTTTCCCTTTCTGCTTTATTGGCGCTTGGGCTCCAAGACACAAAGGTGGGTTGTTCAATCAACAGCACAACGCAGGTCATCCCAATTAATTGGATTGCTCCATTTACGCTCCTACTCCACCCAATTAAATGCAAGGGAGCGCAAGTGACAGGCACGAGTAAGACTGGCACTCAGAAAACCATATTCTAATGCAAAAGCTGTGATGAGAAAATGAAATCTACGCACCTGACGGGAATATTAATGCAAAACCTTGACCTATAATTTTTCTTTCTTCATTTTGAGAGAGCCAGCAACAATTGCAGCTCATTAAAACAGACCATGTCCTGACAGCCGTGCATAATGCCCACGTCCCGCAAGAACCATCACCTGAACACTTGCCTTGCTGGCTTTGCTGTTTCGATGATGGGACTTGCGGGATGTTGGCACTATCACAGAGCCGTGTGTTCCTGCGTGGCTAGGAACGGGAGACTGCAGCCTGCCCTGGCGAACCCTTCTGCTTTTAAACCTGGCGTCATGAGAGAAAGAGCGAGAGGGGGAAAAAAAAAATTAATCAAAAGACCAACCCAAAAGTGCTGGTTTGGATTAGACCTCTGGAGTTCATCTGGACCATCCCCCTGTTCAAAGCAGGGCCAACTTCACAGCTAAACTCAGTTTGAAAGTTAGCTCAGGCGGCTTGGTGTTGAGCATTTCCAAGGACAGAGATTTTACAGCCTCCCCGGGCAGCCCGTTCCAATGCTGCCTTGTCAGGGCTCCGTCTGGAAGCCGTTCACCACATCACAACAACATCTGGCGCTGCTTTCTGAACTGCTTTCTGGATGCAAAGTGTGTGTCGGCACGTGGGACGTGGTGAGTATCAGCCGGAAAGGTGACACCATCGTGCAAAGACAATTCTTTTGCAAGGAAAAGAGATCAGAGAACATTCCCACAGGAGACAGGGTGAGAAGGAAGGCACTGCGGTGTTTTAGTCTGAGTTTGGTGCTGCTTTTCTATGAGGCACCACCAGAGGAGGTCTTGATGAAGGAGCTACCAAAACGTTGTCCCGTTTGGGCTGGGTATCTGGCACAGACCTGAGGTTAGCTATGGTAGAGCAGCAGACACAATCGCATCTCTGTTTCTCCACTGCCCAGTGAGGTCTGTATCCCTCTCCGGTGCCATCTCTCCCTCCCTTCGCTCCCTACGGAGAGAGCCAAAGGCAACAAGCTTCCTATCCCCGACACCTCTGATATGTGTGAAGACGGATGGGTTGAATGCAGGCCTAAAATATTTTACATTTTCACGGTAGTTTCACAGTCCTGGCATTATCAAATGATCTTTCCGTGTACTTGGAAGCAGGAGGAGAATAACTTGAGATGGATTCTGGCTTTTTTGTGTCTGTGTACCTGCAAACTGTCTCTGCCTACACATCTCGCAGGGCCTGTGCCTGTTTGGATACGCACGCGGAAAACCGGTGCTTGTGTGGATGCTCCGTCTGCTCCATCCTCCCCGCGAAACCTGGGGGGCCTCTCAAAGCACCTCCCTGCCCCTGGGAGGTTAAATCAGACCTGCCCTATGCCCTGTTCTCCACTGACCAGGCGAGTTAGGAACTCGAGGCTAGGAAACACGAGACGATTGAAAAATGCGAACAAAAGTAGGAGATTAGGGAAACCAGCTGGAAACCTCTATTTTGCTGATTTTGAAAGCAAAATGTGGGTCACAGATGTGCTTCCACAGACAGAAACTGGCTGGAGAAGAAAAAGGCATCAGCAGTGCCCAGACTCTTTGATGATCAGAGGTAGATTTAGCTCCTAGGCATGGAGACAAGAAAGGAAGAGGAGACGAAGAAGGAATAAAAACATAAGAGATTAGGAATGTGGAACTCAACCCACCCGTAAATTTGCCTTAAGGAAGGATGAAAAAATGCAGTAATGAAAAAAGAAAAAGCCAACTGCTCCATCTTACTCTCTTTCCCTTCTCTTGCTGGCCTTATTTTACTTTTTGCTGTCCAAGACAAAGGAGGCCCCTTAAAGAACCTCCTCTCTTCCTCCATCAGGCTTTTTCTTTGGGAAAGTGCTGTTTTCTACTGTTCCTTTGCAGTAGCTATGAAATCCTTGCTAAGGATGGGCTGACTTTAGAGCCAAAAGCAGCAAAGCTGTGCATGGAAGGCCACCCCCTTAGGCAGGCGTGCACGGGAGAGCAGAAAGCAATGTGCTCCTGCCCACTTTTGACAGGGGAGAAGAGCTATTGCTCACTCCTTGTTTAGGCCCATAAAAAATATTATATCTATTTTCAGCGGAATTAATGATAGACTAATAAGAGCCATGCTGCTAGCTCTTGCAGGCTGTTGATTAGCCCATAACTTGGTCTCCCAGGGGCTCACCCCCCTCACAGCCAAGAATTCCTTCCTCACATCTCAGACAAATCTCCCCTCTTCTAGTTTGAAGCCATTCCCCCCCATCCCATGGCTCCCCTCCCTGCTCCAGAGTCCCTCCCCGTGTTTCCTGGAGCCCCTTGAGGGACTGGAAGGGGCTGGAAGGTCTCCCTGGAGCCTTCTCCAGGCTGACCCCCCCCAGCTCTCTCAGCCTGTCCCCACAGCAGAGGGGCTCCAGCCCCCCCAGCATCTCCGGGTCCTCCTCCGTCCCCGCTCCAACACTCCGTGTCCTTCCCGTGCTGAGGTCCCAGAGCTGCAGGCAGTGCTCCATGTGCTGAGCAGCCGTGGATTGCCACCTCGGACTCCTGCAGTAAATGTCCCTCTGGCCAGCAAAGCACCAGTCTCTGCGGCTTAATGGCAAGAGAGGCCTGAAACAGGAGGGATGCCAGCACAGCTCACTGCCCCTCACTCCTCTTTCAAACTTTGGGGGACTTCAGGTTCAGTTCTTGTCTGGATTTTATGTTTCTCAGCCCTAACAAAAGCACATTTGGTAGTTGCTAGTGTTTTAAATCCAATATCAGCAGCAATAACGGTAAGTCCTTTCCAGGGGAGGGGGGAAACAGAAAACCGTCTCAAATCTTTCCCTCATGCAGAAGAAAACAACCCCAAAGCATTGAAGGATTAAATGAAAAATATGCCTCTTTTCGCCGGGTGTCCGCTGGGCGTGAATAAGTGCCGACCGAGCTCTCACTTGCATCACCATCACCCTGCCCTGCGACAGCATCTCTGCTCCTGCCAACGCAACCGCCAGAGGCTCCTAAACGGCAGCAGGTCCGTAAACGAGAAGGACTTTGTTATCTTCAGCTTCGCCATCTGACCTCGCCCAGGGGAACCAAGTGTCCAGCCCCAGCGCGATTCGCAGCGTGGCTAAGGAGAGAGGCAGCACAGCCCGTCCCTGCCAAGGAGCATCTCGCATCCTCCTCTGCGTGCCAGAGATTTCGTTAAAGACACCGAAATCCATTTTTCTGGGCTGCAACCACACATTGATATTGCTGTGAGCGCCAGGGCACAGAGCCTCTTCGGCTGATGCCTAGAAACCGCGCGTGGTTTCAGCGCGCTGGCTGATGAATTGCCCAGCAGCTGGTCACACTGGGAGGGCTACGCTTATTATTTTCAACTGCTATCTTGCATGGAAGGAAAATCAAAATACTTTCCTCAAGGTAATTGGCTCTAAAAGAATTGAAGAATTTTTCCACAAGGTTGTAATGCAATTAGGACTGCATTTTATATAATTTATATCTCTCTGAAGGTATGCTTTCGCCATCAGACCCTTCTTTTGTGGGGGGAAAAAAAAAAAAAAAGAAAAAGCTGGCAAGAGAAGGCTGATTTTGTTATTACAAGCAAAGAAATAATAGATTAAACATGGATGTCCTCCTGGTGGTGATTAAAAGGCAGCATAATGTCAGGATCGTCACTGAGATGTAGAGGCTTGTGGTGAGAAATGGTTGGGTAGGACGCTGTGACACCAACCCCACATCTGCAGGTTTCCCGTTTGGTTTTCGGTCCATGCCAAGCGATGTGTCATCCCTCGCCTTCTGCTGCAGCACCGCAAGAGCAGACATAATCCTGTCCTCCCTAACTGCCCTGCCAGCTGGGATGGGAGGAGCTGGAGCAGACCGGGGACGAGCAGACCCACCATCAACCATCAGCCACGCCGCTGCTTGGGTCTGTGTTTTGATAGATATCCCAGAAAACTCTAAGCAGAGATGCCAGACAGTCCAAGCACGCAATAACGACTCCAGAAGTGCGTGAGTCAGCTGGTGGACTTGTAGACACGGGATAGTGTGAAAGCCAAAAGCATGGACGTGGCATTCCCCTGTCACCATTCGGGGAAGCCCCTACTTCCCCGACTACTGAAAGGTCCTGGGGTATAACTGGGAAAAGCATCACTCAGTGCGTGCTTGTTCCTCACACTTATACTCAACCATGTCTTACTCACTACTGCCCAAGACACAACAGAGGGACAGGGGGACATTTTGCCTGACAGCTGCTGTGACTGAAATTATGGGATGAAAAGCTTTAGTCTCCTTAAAAAATCATAGAAGCATAGAATCCTAGNCTGTCTTGCCTAGATGGAGGCAAACGGATTGGATGGATTATCATTGGGAACGGGTCTGAACTGAAACTGGGGAAGCACTCAACGTTTCTTCAGAGCCAGAGTGGCCATTGATGGGTAGATGCCCCGTCCTTGTGACGGGATGACCCAAAGCCATGGATTCAGACAACCACCATCCAAAAAAAAGAATCTGGATGTGGTCCCTAACGGCAGAGATGCCACCGACCGTGTTACGAGAGTAACGTAATGCTGCTGTAAAAGCCAAGAGGCCCCTTACCCTTGGCTGTAACCCAGCTGCTTATCAGTGCAGTGCTAGCGATGCCAGAAAAGCAAACCCCGGAGCTGTACCGCTGTACAAAGCGGGTGCCCACACCCTTCTGTCGTCTATCCGACAAACGGAGGCGCTATCAGCCATGTCCACGGGTTGGTCTGCCTCTGCTCACTGGACATGTGTTTGTACAAACTGCCCCTCGGGAGCAGTTTGGGAACCTGGCCTTGGGATACAGACCTGACCCCGGACTGGCCAGAGGGGATATGAATATCCTGCCTGATCCTTTCGGCCCCGCAGCAGCCTGTGACACAACACGCGCCCCAGCCTGTAGGCACAACCGTGTCCAGATCCACTGCTGTGAGGCCACTGGCTTCACCTAAAACTTGAAAAAGCCCAAATGCAGCTTCTTAACACAAAAAACTATAAACAGGGATACTCACTATTGGGCCGAGTCATTAAGTTGATATTCCCGGGACCGGTTGAAGCATTCTTGGATGCCAGAGTCTGCCCAGAGTCTCATCATAGCTGACAGCAGCTCTGGAGAGAAGGGCTCTGTGTCCTCCATCCGACTCACGACATCGCAGACCATCTTGGCATCAGCCTGTGGAGGAAAAGAACAAGCGGTCACACCGATGCTCCCGGCAGAACTGGGAGCCAGGGATTTCAGAAAGCACCGGCAGTGAAGAGGCCGCGTTTCTTGGGATGGGGCTTTAGGATCCACACCCTACGATCCAGCAGAAAGGGCAAAAAGGAGGATGGAGCAAGGAGGCCAGATGGAAAGAGGTTCTTTATTTGCGCAGTTCCCCTCGTATCAACACGTGTTTCTGCTCAGCAGACAAAGCAGTCAGCACTGCCCGTGTGCGGAGCTTCTTGGGAAGAGAAGGAAACTCATACATGTGCAAGTATATTTTAAACGCTTAGCAAAGGGATGCCTACCCTGCAACGACACCCGGTTTAACTCAGAGTGTAGGTAAGCAGAGGCTGTAGGTAAGTAAGTGAAGTAGGGGCTGTTTGTATCAGAAAGGAGGGCAGAAAGGCTCCAGAAACATTTTTTTTGTTCTCGGTTGCTGATTTATTGCTTTTCTTGAGTTCTTGTTCTTTGCTGTGAGCTCCCACCCAGAGGGGCACACAACTGCGGTCCGGAAGATGCCTCAGATTTAGGATGGGAATGTCTAGATAGCCTTGGAATAACTGAGTTCAGCCCTACCGGAATAGCCCACAGTGGCTGATGTCTCGCTTATCTGTGAAGCCGGACACCCAAATTCATGACCCCCCCTCTGCTTGTGTTGCAGTAAGTGCATCTCCCATCCACCCACACCCCCCGTTTCCCCGAGAATCCAGATCCAGAGTCCCTCCCTGTGTTTCCTGGAGCCCCTTGAGGGCCTGGAAGGGGCTGGAAGGTCTCCCCGGAGCCTTCTCTTCTCCAGGCTGACCCCCCCCAGCTCTCTCAGCCTGTCCCCACAGCAGAGGGGCTCCAGCCCCCCCAGCATCTCCGGGGCCTCCTCTGGCCCCGCTCCAACAGCTCCGACTCCTTCTGCTGTGGGTGCCCCAGCGCTGGGGGCAGCACTGCAGGGGGGGCTCAGAGCAGAGTAGAGGGGATCATGGCATTTTTTTGAACACTGAAATGGTTGAAAAATCGCAAGGCGCCAAACTGCGAGCACGGGAGGCTGAAGCTGCTGGAGATTTCAAAACTCAGAGAGAGCCTCAGGCCCCCTGAACATCCAGTCTTTACAGGCTGCAGAAATCTCAGTACCGTATACAGACACCATCCCATAAAACTTAATGGGGAGGAGTTTCTACACTTTTAAGACTTTAGGAACATAAGGTCTTTCTTGACGAATACTTCACTTCACATTTTAGTGCCCAGGAACCCTCCCAGCCCTCTGTACAGACTCTGCTCGTTTTTGAAAAATAGTATTGGTGACTCACACCTCAAAGCCAAGACAAGAACCTTGAAGAGCTCAGTTAATTTCAAAAGCTTGTTTTCTGCCCCGGAGTGCTTCGTGAGCTCAGTGAATATTCATAAATCATATGTATGGTTCGCCTGCCCCGCTGGAGCTGTAATTCTGCTCTTTTCACTCTAAATAACACAAAACCTGCTAATGGCCGGTCCGCACAGCCCCGTTATTTGTGCATGGATGCTGCAGAAAAAGCATCAGTGCTTTCAGTCAGGTAGGAGGGAGGTCTTCCCTACGCTATCTTGACTACCGGGAGGGGCGGATAATAGGTGTAAGTCACAGATCCATCCATCTCTCCGTGACGGCCAAGCACATCTGAAGCTCTCCAGCTGTTGTGGGCAGGGTCTGGACTTCCTCGGAGCTTTGCAGATTGAACTGCAGGTTGCTTTCCGCAAAGCATCAGAGGGAACGGCGCGGCCGTCACGTTTTCTGCCCTGGGAAATAGCTGCCTCACCTTCTCCACGCCTGGGAGGGGTGTTTGTCGCCTGTGATTTAAGACCCAAGGCAAGAGGGTTTGAGCAGAAGACACAGACGAACAGCGACGATGGGGCAGCAGGGGAGGGAGCAGGGACGGGCATCTCTGGCTGTGGTTATGGGGTCTCCTTGGCCAGAAGCGGGGCCGAGCTGGTAGGGCAGGGGGTCATTGTGGTAGATGCTCCTCTGCCACCGCCGGAGGTCCCTTCTGGGGACGGAGAGGTTGCCCTCCCGCGGTGCAGGGCAGGCCAGAGGTGACAGAGGCTGGAGCAGCTCCTAGGGAAGGTAATTGCTCCCGCTGAAGGGTAATAAAAATATTCCGGACTCAGTTTTATTTTGCAGAGTGGACCACTGAACCCTCAGTTTTACAGGCCCGGAAAAAGTAGGTGAAATGAGTGTTTTTAAAAATACTCCTCCCCCCTGCCAAGGGTGAAGCCCCTCTGTCAAGGAGCATGGGGCCATCCAGGAGTTCAGGCATTTGTTAGATGATTTAACGAGCAATTAAGGCTCCAAGAAGAGCAGATACCCCTTTCTTTTCTCACTCTCCAGGCTGCGTCTCAAGCTGGGAATGACATTAAAATTTCCAGCCCCCCCTGGGCCCAGCAGGTAGGTTTTTAAATACTGCCTGATTGACTTTTCCCTTCCCGCCTCCCCCGGGTCTGGCGCTCCCGCTCCTCCCGAGGTGAGCGGAGCCGAACCTCCTGCCACGCTCTGCCTCGCCACTGAAGCCAGCAATTAAACGAAGCAAAACAAATCAGACCCACCAGCTCCCCCACACGCCTCCCCCCCCACTC
>VXBO01012765.1:55200-65632 GCA_013400135.1 Rhinoptilus africanus
CCCATCCGACCGGGTTTTCGTTAATGAATATCACGGTGGTATTTCAGCTACCTCGTGAGCTAAAAATAGGCAGCGCTCTGCCCCTGGGATGGCTGGAAGGAGCCATAAAATGGTGCAGGGATGCTTCCCTTCTCGCCTCTGCTTTTTCCCGGCTGCTCTGTCGCCCATTCCCTTGGTACAAGTTGGCTGGAGGGGGGCACGGGGTTGGGCTGGTCTCCTTCAGGCTGGTTCTTACCTGGTAGGAGCTTCCCAGCCCATCCGTATGTCCCACTGACACTTCCCAACGCCTTCGTGTTTTCCATAGTGGGTCAAACCCTAACCCCCCCCCCCAAAGCTGCCTGCCTTTNCCCCACAGCTGCCTGCCTTTGGGTTGTCGGGTACCGAGAGCGGGATTTGTCCAGCTCTGTGTCACTGCAAAGCGCTGGAATTTCCTTATTCTCCCCCTGCAGCGGGAGAACTGGAGCTGGGCTTGGGGCAAGCGCTGAGCTCGGAAATCCCAGGATGCTAAACCATACCTCCAGCTAAAAGACCAAATAAAGTTAAAGATCGTTGTTAAAGAACAACAACTCCACCACCACCATGCCAGCCAGGGAATGGAGAGGGCTCTGCAGGGCCAGGGCAGGGTGGGGTTTTACTCCACAGTGAAATCCACGGGCAGATCATCGAATCTCAGATTCATCCACTTGCCCACGTTGGGAGGGACCTTTCAGATCATCTAGTCCAACCGTCAATCTAAAAACTGACAACCCCCCCCCCATCACTAAATTATATTGCTAAGCAAAGAATCACATTGGGGTCGTTCTTTTCACGCCGACCAAGAAGCTTGTAAACTTGGCGGGACGTCAGCGTGTCGCCTTCCGAACCCTGGGCTGTGCGTCTCCCTTTGCACCAGACACACCGTATAAATCCAGTTCATCAGGGGGGTCTGTTCTCTCACCAACCTGGGCATAACCGCAGTTATTTAATTGTCTCCCATATGTCACTGTCACCAAGCACACAGGCTGTGCTCGGCAGGCAGACTTGTGACTTTGCTTGCGACAGCCGCATCGCCCAATTAATTTGTTACCTTGCTGGAAGGGAGAGGGGCTCTCCTTCGCAGCCTGACAGTACTAACTGACAGTTATTTTTCATCACGCAGATATAGATCACCCCTAATTATTCGCTCCTCACCACCAGCCACGATCTTGTGCCCACGAAGGGACCAGCAGGGCTGCTCTTGCCCTGCCTGCCAGAGTGGGAATCCAGTCCCCGTCTCTCCGACCACCCCAGGATAAACCCTGGCTCTAGACATTAGCTAAGGCACTCTTCTTTCTTTCTCTTTTTTCAAAAAGGATTAGTTTTCTGGAAAGGGGAAGTTTAAGGGAAAGACAAAGCCTTACGTGAACTACACGGTACAAATCTGTTACAGAGCCGTGCTGGCTGGCACCCACAGGAGAGCTGACCCAGCGTGTCGTCCTGTACCCTGCTTTCCTTTCGGCGGACTAAATCTCAGCAAGTATCATTTTTTTTTTTGCTGTTATTTACTCTGATTAATCACACTTGTCACTCAGCCCATCTCCAAGGTTAACACTGGGGCAGTTTCCCTTGCTGGCTGGTTGTGCCCAAAGCTGCATCTCGGAACATTTCACAAAATGCACGCGGTGGGGGGAAAAAGTCGCGTGTTGCGTTTTGCTGGCGGTGTGAGACAAATCAGTTCTGGGTACCAGCGAGCCAGTCTCGTATCACCTACTGCACAGCTGCGGAGAGTAGCGGCCATCACCAGCCAGGAACCCGGGGGGGAAACTGATGTTCCTGAAAGCATCCACAAAGGATGTCCCTGGAGGGGGACCTTCTTAGGGGACCTGACCTCGGGTACGTGCCTCTGCTACTTCAGTGTGAAACAAGGTCCTGTATCCTGGGGGCAGAACATGGCTTGTAAACTGAAAAACTCTTCCACCTCCTCCTCCTCCTCCAGCATCTCAGAAATCTGCGCCCTGCTTCACAGCTGAAGTGTGGCCGCATCACAGCAAAAGCCGGTTATTTTCACAGCATTTGCAGCCTGAATGAATTCTGGAAACAAAGCAGAGCTGCTGAATACGCCTCTTCCAGAGACATCCAGGGCCCAGCTCCAAGTCCATAGGAGTTTTTGTAGACGCCGAATAAATAGCTGCCCGTACGACTCTCCCCCTCGCTCACCCTCTCTTTCTCACACATCTGTGTTTCCGAGCGGACCTCTGAATCTGTGGAGATCTGCCTGGCATCAAGCAGCTGCTGTGCAGGGTGGCAGAGGCCACCTTCTCCCTTCCTCCTTCACCCTTCCACCCACCTTCAGAACATTTAACTGCCGCCTCCCGCCTCTGCTTGGCATTTGGCTCGCTGGGCATGCAGTCCGAGGGACCCTGGAGGGCATGGAAGTAGTGAAAAAAACCCTTCCCGTGACTTATTCAAACCTATCCTTTCGGAGAACACGGCGAGGTGGGCACACAAACTCCATCCCTCCTTAGCGGTGGATCTGGAAAGCTCCCGACACAGATCCCAGCGGTCTGGGAAAGTGGGATTTACGCCCAAGCAAAGCTCAGCGTAGCGCTCTCTAGCAGTTTGCATCACACAGCAAAGCTAAGCCTAACAAAGGAAGTTAGAGGTGGTTGGCTTTCCACGGCGTGGAAACCCGCTGGTGTAAAAGGGCTCACGGCAAGGCTGGCTCAGCCAAGTACCCCGCCAAAGGGCTGCCGGCCGTCTGCCCGCAGACAGGCTGTTTGCTACAGAAAACCCGACCCGACAGCCGCGGTGACGTGCGGCTCCCTGCTCCCGAGGCTGTGCTGCCCGGCTGGCAATTAGCACAGCCCTGGTTTTCCTACCCTTCTGCAGCCAAGATGGTCCCATCACCTCTGCCCGCCTTGGCCAAACAACTTCTGCCTGTCTGGTACTTGGTCTAGGATCTCTATCCTCAAACCTCGTTACTGCTGTGTTCTCTGTCTGCTGCTGCCTATCTGGGGAGACGTTGAGCAGGACTGATATTACAGATTATTACGGCTCTAAAGCAGGCCAGTTGCGTTCTGCTTGGTACTACTTTTATTCCTACCCGTTCTGTAGGATGCTGCAGCCCAGCAAACAAAATTTGCTAGCTCTGACGTGGGTATAAACTTCTTTTCCCCTCCTGCAACACACATACAGTAATATTCCCTGTTTGCTTGGACTACTGACTGTCTGGTGATCCAGGGACTGGATAATGCCTGGAATAAGACCGTGGGCTGCCAGTTGGGCATCACCACTGTAAGAGGCCCTATGTCCTGTAGGAAATAGCGCATCGCTCACCAGAGAGGGGGGAAAAACCCCACCACCCAACAAGGCAGAACTCAAGCTGCAAGAGGGATGCCCCTGAAGGGCAAGTCATTTCCCAAATTTGCTTTGTTCTAGAAAACCTGTTCTTGAGGAGCTCAGAAGAGCTCCTGAGCTGGGTGAGACAAACACAGTGGAGGGCTGACCTGATTTTTCCGATGGAGAAGCCAGAAAGTATGTGTTAAATGGTCTCAAAGTAAGTCCTGGCCTACCCCAGCTGCAACAGAAGGTGAGAAAAGGGCGCTCTGTCTGCCCCAGTCGCTACTAATTCAAGAAGACGGCATCCCCGAGAGACCGAGAGCCACCGCAGCCTCCACCGGGCTCCCTCCGAGGGGAAGGGCTGGGTGCGGGACCCGCCATCCCGAACGCCATCCCTCGCTGTCGGCTTTCGGGCCGCGCGGGCAGAGGCAGCGCTGCCCACCGGGGAGGGGACGAGAGGCAGTCACAGATGGGGGACATTAGCCGCATGGCTTCACGCTCCGCAGGGAAGTGCCGGGGAGGGGGCTGGGGACACGTAAAGGCGAGAGAACAGAATCCTCGCAGCCGACCGCCCTCCTCCTCTCTGTAAAATCCTCTCTGCTGGGTGAAAGTCCGTAAAATGGAGCGTTTGTGTGGCAGCAAACGGCGGGGACGTGCCTGACATCCCACAACGGATGCAGCGGGGAAGCTGCAGCGGCTCCAGGCATTTGTGAAATAAATGGCTATTTTACAGCCATTGAAAAGCAGATAGCTGAGGAGGAGCTGGGTGGGAGTGATGGCGATTTTCCGGGATCCCGCTCTGGGTTTGGGAATTCCCGACGGCTTTAGCCTGCGCATCTTCCACTCTTCAAATGTCTTGAAGAGTTTCCACACCAAAACCCCTCCGGGTGGCAGGGCAGAGGGGACGCGGCTTCCTTCCAAGCTTTCCCACCACCACAGGGTAAAACAGGCTTTGTCTTTGGAAGAGAAAAGGAAACAAGCCCCTATGGTGGGAGTATTCCCAGGACAAAGCCGGATATTTTTTTTAACCTCTCTGGCTAAATGCCGCTCGTGTATGATGATTTATAGGGCAGCGTTTTCCTGCTGGGAAGCCATGCAGCGCTGGAACCTGGTAATTAGCTTAATGCTCAGAGCTTGATGCTGAAAGGTGGGTGCTAATCTCCACTCTCCAATTAATCTAGCAGATTTATCAGCGCCTCGTATGATGAAGGACTAAGGCTGTGGGTTACAGTCCCCGAAGAAAGCAGTGGTGCTTCAATCAGAAAGAGCCTCGTTTCATTTTATGGTACTATTTTACACGCTCATCTGTGTTGAAGATATATATTTAGAGGATGAGGTGGAAAGAAAAAAAATCCCCCCACCCCAATCTTGCTAAATTTCAGGTCCCTGTTGCCTCTTCTCTTCACTGGAGCCTATAACTGGGATATCCAGGTAGGGATTTCTTACTGCTCTCCACCGAAACAGCTCCAGCAGTTGGTGGGTTTGGTGTCCCTACCCAAGGCTTCTGACAGCCAGGGTGTCTTCAAAACTATTTCTTGCACTGCTGGTGTGAGAGCAGGTATCGGCAGCCAAATAATACTGGATTTTCCACTCGGCGGCAGAACCAAAAAACCGAGGTGGTGTGAAAAATCAGCTTGGATCAAACATGTTCCCCCTGCATTCTCCCGTGGACCCAAAATCCCCTGAAAAAATTCATTTCACATCCAGCCACAGCACTTGCTTTGAGCCCTACCAAAATATTTTTGGTTGTTCCGAGTTATCTGGGGGCTCAGTATTATTATTTTAAATGGAGGTCCGTTTTCAAACAAAAATTCTGCTTCCGAATGAAAAGTTGGAAAAATGAATGAAAACAAATCACTTCACCCTTTCAGGAATGCAAAATCCTCCTGACAAATTCCCCAAATTTTCACATAATTTTCTCTTAGCCGTGGCTACCTGTAGATTTTGAATGGATTTTACAAGTGGTTTTCGTTTGATTTAGACTGTTTTTCAGCAAACTCAGCAAAGGTTTCTGTCCAGGAGAACTTTCTTATCAAGAGTCCTTCATGCACTGCTTATTTGCTGTTTTAATTTGGATTCTCATCACCTCAAATTTTCTGGTTTTCAGTCCTGTACTCTTTCACCAAACGTCTTCCAAGATGACCACTGCTGAGTGCAGAAAATTCGGTTTGACTTGGACTTCACAGGAACACATCAGAGCATAGAAAGTTTAAGACCTAAATGGTCAGGATACAGGTATTCGGGGCAAGAGGAATCATAGACTCATTTTGGTTGGAAGAGNCCCCAAAACTGGACATGGGACATGCTGTCACCGGGGTTTAAGAGTTGTCTGACTAACGGGGCATCACGTCAGGCAGTGAGGACACTTTAGGAACCGAGTTTCTTCTGCAAACATAAGCGAGTTTCCCTTATTTGTTCAAAGAAGGAGGACTCTGGGAAGAGGGCCCTCGGAAAAGGCGGCAGCGCTTTGCTTTCCCCAGCCTTCCTTATGTCACGTCGATATTTCCTGGGGAACCTCTGTAAGAGGAGACGACGGAAGCGTGCAAATGGGAGCGTGCAAACCCGCGGGCCTTTTGGGATTGTCTCGGGCAGCGGTTCCCAACGCAGACCCTCCATAAAGCTGCCCCAGCAATGCCTGCGCTCACCGCTGTCGCCTCCGCTGGGTTGAGAATCCCTGGATTGCCGGCCTGCGGCTGCACACAACCAGCCAAGGAGCCACAGGGTGACCCCGCAGGCTCCTGCCATCTCAAGAGGCGTCTTACTAACGCCGCGAAGGGTGACGCCATGCATCGCGTGGCTAGCACTCAACGAACACTAGGCTGGCTGGCGAAGTTTTGCCCGTGACTTATTACTATGACAACTTTCATTTAGCTTCCTTCCCTCTTAATTTCCAGCAAAGCCTCCTCTGCAGGGGGGAGCGGGGTTTCTCAGAGGTGGAGGAGCGTTCGGCCGAGGTCCCGTTGGGAGTGGGAGCTGCCTCTGGTGGGACTGGTCGAGGGGTCTATGGCTGCCCAGATGCAGCCCCGGAGTTTAGAGCAGATAAAACCACGAATTTGTCGCAAAATCTCTCCCGTGCTGCTCTATTTCCAGCAAAACAATCAAGGCTGGGGTGCTTGTAACAGGCTCGGAGAAGCTCTTCCTTTGATCAGCAGGGATTACAGAGACCAAGCCCAGCAAGTTCCTCCTCAGACACTTCGCACACTTACAGATTTGCTTATATGTTGTTTCAGGTTGCTGCAGAGAAAAACTTTTCCTTATATTTTCCTTACAACAGGACCAAGGAAGTTCCCCAGCCCTTTGGTGCAGGATCCACCTTGTGGTGGGTTGGGTGCAAGCGTTGCCCTGCTCGGGGAGGCTGTTCTGAGGGTGATGAACAGGAAATTTCTTTAATTAACTGCTCTTTCCAGAGAGAGTGGATAAATGGGACATCAGGTGCAGCATTAGATGACAGGATAGTCCGTAAAATAAGAGGCTGGCAGAGAAATATCTTTATAATGGCTTAACAAGGGTAGGCAGAAATAGGCTGGGGGCTCGGAAGAAATCTTTGATGCCGTCGTGTGTATTTATTATTTATTCTTCTGGCACAAATATAGCATCAAAGGATGTCAAAAACCAAAAAGCCCATAACCTGCTGTAGCTGGATTAGTCCTACATCTCTGTAACCATGGCATCACGTAGTATTGACAAGGAAAATCAGCAACAACGGGGGGGAAAAAAGCGCCGGGCGTTGACGACACTTGGGAGGATGAGGCAGACGTCCTCGCGTCGGTGAGGAGGCACCAGAAGGGAGGAGGAAATCTGTGAGCATCTTGCTAGCCTGGGCATCTGTGAGGCTCGGCTCTGGTGGAAAATGCCACGAAACAGCGAAATTGCTCCCTTGTGTGTAATCCTACGTGAGACATATGGGGAGCATAGGATGGAATCCCCTTCCCCCTCCCCACCCCAAAACATTTTGCTGCCGTCGCAGAGCCACACAAAACGGCGGGGATGGCCTCGCTCCGTAGTGGAGGATGGAAATAGCTGTGCTATCTCGAGCAGCGTGCTCGGACCTCTCCGTGACGGTGACCCGGCAGCGTTCACCAGTCTCTCAGGCCCATCCCATTCCAGCCCTTTCCTTCCATCCCCTCTCCCTGGCTCTGCCGCAGCCGGAGCCCTCCAGCAGAGCACCGTGGTGGCACGAGCAACAGGGCACAGCCTTAATGCCGTACTGATTATTTTTGGTGGGAAATAACATATACTCACTTCTTTTTTTTTTCTGGAATGCTTTTGCTGGCGTGGAAATATTTCAAGTACCAGCAGGGGATTAGGGAGCTTCTTTTAATCAGCTTTTGAGTTGTTTCTCTTTTTTTACGTCTTTGCAGAAGAAGGAGTAAAAGCCCACTCCGAAACGTTCTCCTTGGAGGCATCGGGATTTGGCGGTGGCACGCGGAAAGGATAAGGGGAAAGGGGGACGGTGCAGCCCCTCGCCCACTCCCAATCCCCCCTTGCAGAAGGGGTCAGACGGATTCAGGGCAGGAGGAGCTGGAGCGCTCCAGGGAGCAAACCTCAGCCTGGGGGTCTTGCTGATGCTGCCCCTCACTCACCCTGCGGCAAACTGCCACTAAAACCTTGGGAGCGGAGACTTTCACAGTCACCTGAGGGGTATGGCAACCTGATTTCCTCTAAAATAAGCAGACCGGGCCCATAGCCACCGCGTACATCTCGGCAGCAGTCCCCCTGTGGCACAGCCGGTGAGAAGGGAGAAGCCCTGAGGAAGCGCAATGCCTGCCATCCTGCTTTCCTCTCCCCTTTTCCCTGCTCTTTTTGCCCTCCCTCTGCCCGGCGCTGCTGCGGCTCAGCCCCAGGCACAGCCCTGCCTGCGCAGCTCTCTCCGCAGATGCCATTTCTCTCGCAGCCTGTTCAGCCCGTGGTGCATTGCAAAACAAATAAATAAATTAAAAAAAAAATAAATATATCCCCGGCGGAGCCAGCGATGCCAGGAAGACACTCGCCTGCCCTCCACCTCCCAGGGCTACTTTCTGCCTTGGCTAGGAGCCTGCTGCATCTTTGTGCGGTTAATAAAAATAACCCAAAAGTACTCGGGAGCAGACAGAGCAATCCCAGAGACTCCAAACATCTAAGGGGCTTTGTTTCCAAGGCAACGTCTTGTCTCCTAGCTGCAAAAGGCCACGGGAATGAAGGCAGCCTATGGAAAATGAATAGCTCAATGACAACAACAACAACAAAAAAATCTGCTGGGGAGCGTAACGGGGAAGGGAGGGGAGAGAGGGGTGGCATGGAGAGGGGGGGGGGCAGGAAAGAGCGGAGCTGAGCGAGCCAGGGCTCGCTGCACCGAGCAGGGGGCAATTTATCTCATGAGAAGCAGGGTCCTGCCCCCATTGAAATGCATAGCACCGCTTCCACCAACTTAATGGGAGCAGGGGAGCTTGCACAAATCAGCTATTCTTTTCTCACNGGAGGGGGGCTTTCCCAAATCCACTTTTCTTTTCTCCCCCCCCCCCTCTTTTTTTTTTTAAGCTACAGTGTTTGAAGATTCGAGCTAGTTAAAAATAATCCATTGTCGAAGGCAGAGCCTTCCTGGGTCCCAGGAGCTTTTCAGCCAGGGCTGTAGCGTGCTGTTGATTGGAACCAGCCCCGGTTCCCACAGCGGAGCTCCCTCCATCCATCTCTCCATCCCTCTATCCCTCCATCCCTCCATCCCTCTATCCCTCCATCCCGCAGGGCAGCGAGGCGGGATGTGCCAGAGCATGGGAGCATCCCTCCGGCTCTCCCCATTAAGACAGAAAAAAACAGGTTTTCACTCTTTTTTTTTTTTTTTAGGTTTCCAGAGCTGTGCAGTATGTGAATATCTGTCTGCGAGCCAAGCTGCAGAATCCGGCTTTTCCGCTATGCCTGCAAGGATGGCTTTGCTATCACAGCCCCGACAGCAGTAGAGTTGAGGCTTCACGACATCAAAGACCCCTCTGCCCTCCATGTCCCACCGGTGCCACCCGTGGCCCCCATCTGAGAGCACCCTCCCTCCAAGAGGGCAGGCGGACAGGTCCGTGGCTCCACCGCACTGCTCCTGAATGCACAGGTCGCCCTTGCCGAAGGGACGGACGCAGTGAGGTGCCCCCGGAGATCGTTCATGGGATTGATAACGCACTGGGAGGGGAGAGGCTCCCCAGCGCCAGCCCAGACGCTTGCCCTGCTCTTGCCTTTCCTCTCACTCTCATCCCATGGGAATGCCTAAAAGCTCAGGATCAGATGCCAAGTGAGCTGCCGGAGCTTTTCCTTCGTGTCCCAGGAGGCAGCATGGATGCCCTGGGAATGTGACAGGCAGTGGGTTAGCAGCTTCTCGGGAGCTGGCTCCCTGGCAGCATGACTGACACGGAGCTCCATCATGCCAGGAGCGGGCTCCCGACACAGGACGGAGAGGAGACGATAGCCCAGGTGTTTCCCTGGAGGACCAGAAGGTTCGTGGGACATCAGTGTGCTCCGGGCTGGAGCCAACCTCGGGCCCGTGCTCCCCTTCTCCTTTTCCTCAGAGACTCTTTGGGATGATGAACAACTCAGCTATCGATGTCCTGCCTGACGTTAAAACATTTCATTTACCTAAAGTCTTTCCTTTGTACCTCCTCTCAATCGATACCGTGTGAGCAAGAGGTTTGCAGAGGGAGAGCTGCTGGGAAACGCCCCCCTCACGCCTTTTTTTCCCACCTTCTGCGGTGGGCAGAGCAACCCCATCCACACGGAGGAACGGCTGCCATCTATTATTCGTCTTGGTATGCCAAGCCGAGCTCTGTCTGAGCAAGTTTTGAGACTATGAGGTTTGTTTCTCGCTCCCTGCCTCCTCCAAATGGTTTGAAGGTATTAGAGAATCACAGAGTCTTTGTGGTTGGAAAGGACCTTTGAGATCATTGAGTCCAACCATACACACACACAAAAAAAAACCCCCAAAACCCTCCAATCTCTGCCACTAGAGCATGCCCTCAAGTGCCACATCTACACGTTTCTTAAATACCTCTGGGGATGGTGACTCAACCCCCTCCCCGGGCAGGCTGTTCCAGGGCCTGACCGCTCTTTCAGGAAAGTAATTCTTCCTAATATCTAATCTAAACCTCCTCCGCTGCAACTTCAACCCATTTCCTCTTGT
>VXBO01012766.1:0-18829 GCA_013400135.1 Rhinoptilus africanus
GCTCCAGTGCATGGTGGTACTGCCCATTATTCACCTCACGTTTTCCAAGGATGTGCTATTTTCCCTGTCTGTTTTAAACTGTCGGACTCCCTGCTCGAGTATGGAAGGGAGTTTGGCATTGTTTGGGGTTTTTTTTGGCTGGGAGTGGGGTGTGAGCCCCCCCCACCTTGTTGGGCTGATAGGGGCTGCTTTGCGCTGCCTTTGCTGGCGCTTTGAGACCCTCTTTGAGCTCTCTGGTATCCTGGGATGTGGTCAGCTCCTGTGTGGGCTCCTGATGGATTTTTCCCTGCACCTGGTGTAGACAGGAGCCTGTTCCTGCGCGGGGCAGGCTGTGGCTGCAGCTTGTGCAGGAGCTCCGGGGCAGCTCAGGCTTGGCTTTGTGATGTGCAGTAGGACCAACAGCAATAAACACACAAAGGCTTTTCTCCTCTTGCATCCCTCTCTCTAGCAATGCCACATGAGAAATCCTTTAACATCTCACTTTGTGTTGCACCAATGTCTTTTCTGGTGCTCCTGGGCTGTACCTGAAGGAGACGGGCATGTGCTTTGCTGCTCTCCTTCTGCTGAAGCAGAAATCGCCTGGTTTGGGGATGGGAGTAAGGGAAAGGATGGAAGGTGCTGCAGGGGCTGGATGCTGACCCCAGGTGTGGTGTTGCTCCTCATCCAGCAGGGTGGATGGGGAGGAACCCAGAGGAGAGAAGGGAAGGGGCTCCTTGGTGTCCCATCGCAGCTTGGTCAGGGACTGGGGAAGCGGAGAGCCAGGAGGGACCTCTTGGTTTCCCACGCCAGCTCGTGGGTAGCATTGCTGTTGATTCCTGGAGGTAGGCTGGAAGGCAAAGAACTGATTTCCCATTTCTTCCCTATCCTGATACTCCGCACCCAGCTGCCAGCAGCTGCCTGGGCAAACCTTGTCACCCAGATGGCTTTGGGCACCTCCTCTGATGGCTCCTATGGGAAAAGGCAATGTGTGGTTTGGGTGTTTAATCGCTTTACGTGGCCACCACAGCTGGGTTGCTCCTGCCTCATGTCCCCCTGTGTGGCAGGAGGCTCTGTGCCGGTGCCATTTGTCTTCGGTAGGTTCCATTTATCTCCGGCGAGAAGCTTCAGACCCAAACCATCTTAAGTGATCTACAAAAGACAGTGATAAGTACCTTCCCCCGTCATTACGGCTCCATTTTATCACGGTGGTGATAGCAATAATGGCGGTTGTAACCCCCATCAAGTCCACTTAACATGGTTCATTTTCAAAAGTCACTCAATGCCTCCTGACAGTCCGGCCGGGCGGTATGAAAAGATCATTTAACCCTGATGATCCGAGGGAGCCGGCAAGTGGGAAAAGGAGCCCCGGCAGCCGGAAAGGAGCCTGCATGGGGTGGGCAGGGGAAGACCATTGATTTTATGACAAGGGGCAAAACCACTGTCAGCGCGGAGCAGCGCGGATCGGGGGGACGTTTCAATTAGCGCTGGCGGGAGAAATCCCAGGGAAGGCAGAAAAGCCTGGCCTGCCTCGCCTGTTATTATTATTTTTTTTTTTAACAGTGAAAAATGAACCCAAAATTAGAATCCCTATTAACAATTAGCGTAATTAAAGGCGACACGTTATAATTTCAGCAGAAAGGCGCTTTATGATGATACGGTGGCCTGAGATAATTGCAGCCGGCGCTTGGCTGAGGCGAGCGGTAAATGGACGGCGCGGTGGCCCACCTGCCACTCACGCAGCCCTGCTATTATCCTGCCTGACGCTGCTCCGGTCCTGCCTCGCCGTTCAAAGTAAAGCCATCCCCTCGCCACCTCAGAGTTGTTTAGAAATTGCTCCTAAAGCGCACTTGGTTTTAAAGGGTGTGGGGGGCAAATGGGGTGCTCTGGTTTGCAGGGGAGATGCCCCGTGGGTGATCGCTGGTGTCTGGGTTTGCAATTACGGAGGAGAGCCCATAGCAGAGATCATCTTCTCGCCTGCCTCACCCACTCGCGTCAAACCCATAGCTCTGTCTTGTTCAACTCAAGCTTGGCCATGAAGACATCCAGCCCTCTCGCCAGTGCTGCGTCTCGGCCTCAGCATCCCTCCGTGCGTGTGCTGTTCCTCCCCAAATCTCCAGGGTTGACTAAGCCCCTGGGTTATGAGCTACCCCCCAGCTTTCCTCGCCTCCCACAGGGCTCCCACTGCCCAGCAGGGACAGCTTGGGGACCACAGCCTGGCAGCCGTCGCCTGTGGTGGGGGGGAAAACATCTACTGATGCTTTGAAAGCAAAGTTGCTCGAACTTGGCAAATGAGCAGCGCACGCTCTCGCTTTCAGGTTAGCGTATCTGAATAATTACATGAGCGATGCTATCCCAGAGTGTCTTGGAATATGCAGAAATATATTCCATCTGTGTATGCCACAGCATCAAAGTCAAAGAGCTCCGTGAAAGGAGGTCGGTCTTGCTAATATTGGAATTTGGGGTTGGGAGGTGGTGTAAGAAACACTGAAAATCAGAATCATACACTGCCAAAGTGAGCCATTTGGTTTTAGGTCCAAAAGCTTGATTTTTGAGGCCATTTTTTTTTTTTTGTATTTGAGATCATTTTGGATTATAGTTTACATAAGACAATGTGAACCTTGAAAGCGTTCAGCTGGAAGCAGAGCTGTCAATTCTGTGGCAAAGCAGCGCTTTGATCACCGGGAGAGGAATTTTTATTTTTTTTTTTTTAATTTTTCCTCTGCTGAGGATCTAGAACTTGCTGGGGAGGTTTCTCCCGCATTTGGAGCAAAGTCAGGAGAAGCGGTTTTTTGCAGTCCCTGCCCCTCCGGTTGCCTTCCCTGGTTTGCAGGAGGATAAATAGAGGAGCTGTGGGGCTCCGGAGCGCGGGGAGCATCATCGCCTGCCATGCGGCTCCATCCTGGGGTGGGGGGAGCGGGACTGTGCCGAGGCTGGAGCAGTTTGCTCCTGGTGGAAGGCAATTACTGGCAATTTACAGCGTGTTCGAGGAAGTCCCTTGGAAGAGGGTTTAAGAGTCGTTGAGTCAACATGAAACAATATATCAGTTAATGAAGTTTAATAGCACTGAATAAGAACTGCACTGCGGCTCTGGGATCCTCTTGCAAATGCAGTTACAGTCTGAAAAAGAGAGGCTGGAAAAGCAGTCCCTTGCTCCTGTCCATATGTTGTTCCCTCTGTGCTTTGCAACTCGGATGCCTTTAATCGCAAGCCAGTCCCACAGAGGTGATAACAGGAGCTGGCTGGCATCTCTGCTGCTGCTGCAGCATCAGCAGGAAGAGGAGTCCTGGGCATTTCAGAAGAGTGAGTCAGGCCTTTCCCAAATTAGCTCCAAAACCAGCTTTTCAACAGTAAGGCCTAGGGTGGAGCTCTGCTCTCCTCTCTCTGAAGGTCTGTGAGCTTTGCAGCAAAGGAACTTTTCTAAAATAGAGTTTTCCCCCAAACACGTGCACTCAGGAATGAAGATGTTGGCATCCCGGACAGGGATTTGCTGATGGCAATTTTTTTATTGTGAGAATTTAAAGTCGTCTTGGGACGTCTGGAAAACTTGGGGGGCGGGGGCTAGGAAGAGAGGAAAATGGATAAAGAAAATACAGAAGTCTTCTCAGGATGGCAGATTCTTTTTTGATACCCTATAGTCCTGTGCCATCACACGTAACTGCTTACTGCTGCCATCCTGAAGGAGCGGGGTGGGTGTCACCGCCTGGAGTGGGAGGGCAGAGGTTAGCCCTGAGCACAGCGTCTGAGTTTCCTCATGTGTGTTTTAATTAAAAAAAAAAAAGGCAAAAGTGGGGTGTGTTGGACTGCACAACTGCGCAGGAGGGAGCGTGTTCATCTCTCCTGGGGTGAGGGGGCCGGATCCTGCTGCGAGCCGCTGGGCAGCGATGCAGGGAACAGCTTGTGGTCTGTGCTGGGGGCCGTAAGGAGCTGCTGTCTGTCGTCAAACCCGTGTTGCTCCCACTTGCCCAGCGAAGGAGGTGCTTGGGGGAGCTGCAGAGGCGGGAGCTGCCCCAATTGCCCTGCAGCCGTGGGGCAGGGGGTGATTTAGGGGCTGAGCAGGGCTGTATGAGGGGTCCATAATTCAGCATATCTAAATGCGTCCTCTGGGGAGCTCTTTCTGTGGCTTGTCATGGATAGCACCTCAGCGCTTTTACACTATCGTCCTCCTGCCCGGGACGGTGCACGGTGATGCAGAACTTGACTGGGTCTCATAAGGCACTTGGAACAGAGCAAGGTGATGCTCGGATGGTGACTCAGGTTGCTTTTTCAGAGGCGTGCATGTTGATGGGAATCACTGGGTGGATAGTGCTCCTGGAAGCACCAGTCATCCATGGAGCACCTCTGGCTGCAGAGAGGAGGAGGACGATATCGCATCCCCTCTCTGACTGCTCTGTCGTGTCCGGCTTTTCCGAGGGCAGAGTCCCCCTGTCCCTACTCGCCTCGTGCTCCGCCGGGATGCTGCTTGCTGCGACAGGGAGGCGAGAATTGAGCTTCTGTCTTGAGAAAATCTTGACCCAGTTTTCTCTGGAGCAGTCGGAGGCGCCACGTTTAACGAGTGCTGTGTCCCTGCCAAGCTTCGCTGTGCCGCTCCGCCAGTCCGAGCAGCCGCCTGGCTCAGGAAAACACTGCAAGAATTTGTCTGTCCTGAGGAGGGCATTGCCTCTCCCAGCCTGGCCTCGGCTCCGGAGCTCTGGACTGTTCTTGCAAGAAATGCAACCAGAAATATCAGCGTTGGGCAGGTCTGGGAAGCGATGAGGAATGTTTCGGGTGGCTCTGGTTTGAAAGCATCTGGGACTGGAGTGCCTGTAGGTGCAGAGGGCTCTTTCCAAAGTCTGTAGCTTGTCCCTGGCATCTTCTCTTCTCCTCAGCTCTCCTGTGAGCTCCCTCGGAGGGAAACCTGGGCCTGGCTTGTCCCATCTCACTGCTGCCGTTGGGTGCCGGGGAGGGTGGCTGTGACAGTGACAAAGCGAGTCCCCATGTGCTGTGTCCCTGCTTGGGAAATGCTGACCAAGCAGGTGCTTGCAGGGCAAGGGGGGCTCACAGGAGGTGACCGGACCCCCAGGGAGGGCAGTAACATGGGGGGTCTCCCACTGCTACTGCCCCTGGGGTGTGGGTGGGAGCAGCGCCTGCTCCAGCACCTTCCTGGGCCAGGGTCTGCATTGTCCCCTGGCCATACCCTTGTCACCAGGACAGGAGCCACCTCCAAACTCACGTGGCCACCACCTCTAAAGCCTCTGTCTCCCCATGACAGCAGCTGAGAGGTGCTGCAGAAACTGGGGGGGCAGAGTCAGTGCCTGGTGACACCCTCATTTCCCAGCCCATGGTGGGAGGTGGGCAGTGGGCACCGCCAGGGACTGGGCCAACGCCTGCACTGAGCATTCCTGCTGCACAATGGCACCAGGGTGGAAGGGAGGCTGGAAAATCCATCAGGGCTGAAAGCTGGTGCTGGTTTTGCTGGTGCTGCGCAGGGTGGGAGGAGAGTGTGTTGGAGACGAGGGAGCCTGCAGCACATCCAGCACCCCGGCAGTTTCAGGCACACGCGGGTATCGGAAGGGGGACGTACCCCCCCCCCTTGGCAGGCTCAAAGTTCAAATATTTAGAATAAATGATGCCCGACCCTTCCCCCCCTCCCTGCTCTTTTCCCTTCCCTCTCGCGCCTTCCCCAGTGCCAGTTCCCAGTAACCCAGGTCCAATAATTCGGTTGTAATAAAATGTGACTGCTGGGGCTATTTTTACGGAGCTGGCACTCATTTGCATGCTGGCTCTGTGTGGGGCCCCAGGCAATCTTTTTTTTTCCCTTCTCCCTTCCCCCTCCTCTTCCCCCCTACTTCCCCCACCCCGCTGGCATCCCTCTGATCAGAAGTGACAACAGAAACACAGCCGTATTTCCCGGAGATTTACCGAGTTAGACGATGAAAGCTCGGAGGAACAGTAACAATAGGAAGGGGGATGCGAAGGAAAGCGGCGGGGGGAAGTTCCTAAACTGATCGTTTTCAAATGTCAGCTCTGCTCTCGGGGGCTCTGGCGGCTCTGGGAGCGAGCCCCTGGCTTATGGAAATGCCAGGAGGCAGTCAAGGCGGAGGCGTGCGGATAGAAGAGGCCAGCTCCGGTCCTGCTCATCCCCCAGGGCTGGAGAGCTTTTGCTCCTTCTGGATGGCTCCACGGGATTTTGTCCTTGACCTTCTGGTGCTGCCATTCACCTCCTGGGGGGGCTTCTGGGTGCCTCCCGGAGTGCTGCATCCCTCTGCATCCTTTGAGCAGCCCAGGAGCAGTTTCTTGCTTGGGAGCTGTGGCCTCCATCACCCTTCTCAGCTCTGGGGTGTCCCCTGGGCGCTGTAGGGAGGAGGGTGGTGGGGACCAGGTTGGGACATGGTGGGAACAGAGGCTACAGGAGCGCCAGTGGCTGAATATTTTGAGAAATTTGCTTTTTTCTGTTGTGATTGCTCCCTTCCCAGCCTAAGCAACCCCCTGCTAAAAGTGGGCTTGGGAAACAACAAGTGCTGCTCTCCTGATGCTGGAGGCGTCTCGGAGCAGGGCTTCAAGCTCCATATTTAAAGGTGCCAAGAGGCTTCCCGAGCTGCTGCTGCCGCCGGGCTCCAGTAGATCAGGTGGGGGGAGGCGGAAGGGGCTTCCTTGGTGGGGATTGGGAATAGGCAGCCAGCGCTGGGGGGCAAGGAGGAGTGGGAACAAGGTGTGATTGCAGCGCCCTCTCCTTCCACCCCACCAGCTGCATGGGGGCACCCAACACCCTTGTGACAGCTATTTTATCAAGCATCTCCACTAGTGATGGGGGCAAGTGGGACCCTCCCAGCTGGGGTCCGTAATACAGGCTGCTTGGTCACCCCTCTCCTCCTCCTGCCTGTCCCCGTCCCCCCTCCGCTCCCTCTTTCTCTCTTTCCCTCCTCAGCGCCACTGTCAAGCAACTTGATCACCTGCCAGCCCGTATTGATTTTTGCTTCCCAATCTCCAAGCTGGATGGAAGGAAAAGATTAAAAACAGTTTGTCAGTTTGAAGTTGAATAAGAATTCAGCACAAGGGAGGCCGCAGCGGCTTGGGGGGAGGCGGGGGGAAGTAGAAGGGGTCAAGGCCAAATACGACGTCGGGGGGAGCACAACCCTTCTGCACCCTCTGCTACGGTGATGGCCCCCACGGTGGCCTGATCCAGCCCATCGAATGCATCTTGGTGACCTCCTGGCTGCTGGTGAATGTCTGCCTTCATCCCTTGCCCTCTGGGTCTGGGCATCCCGTGTGTGTTGCTCTGGGGGTGCTGGTGTCCTGGGACATCCCTCCCCGCCCCTGGCACTGTGGCATCTCGGCCACCTCTCGCTCTCCATCTCCTCGCTACTCCGCTGGTGGTGCCCAGCCCCGGCGCTCCCGTCCCCACGTGTCCCTGCTGCCGGTGCCATTAGTATGCATGTGGTGGGTCTCCTGCTGTCCTTGTCAAGACTGAGTGGGCAGGCTAAGGAAATTTGCCCTTCAAAAAATGAGAATCATTTGAGTCAGGGAAGCTCTTCCCTCGTGCGTGTGGTTTCCTTGCCAGCCCGAGGGATGACGAATGGTCCATGGCCATCCCTGCGCAGCGAAGAAAAGGGCTGTTTGGTTGAGATTCGGCAGGTTGCCCTGGGCACAAGCAAGGGTTGCACGTCCTCAGCTGCTGTCCGTGCAGTCATGAGCCTGTGCTGCTGCCGTGGGTGAGAGTTTCTTGTCCTGTCATTGCTTTTTCCCCCCCTCTGCCTTCTGTGAGAGGACAAGAGAGATGAAGGCTCAGGACTCTCCCTCCTCGCTGCTACCATCTCTGGCCAGTATCCAGTAAGGATCTGCTGAGATATATTTGCCTACATAAAAAAAAGTAGGGTGGATTTACTTCCATTTATACCTGCAGGTGTATTTCCTTATCTAAATAATAGATGGTTATGTCCTCAGCCAGGGTAAGCTGGCAGAGTTCCTCCAAGGTCAGCAGAGCTGTGCTGGCTGACATCCAGAGGAGACGACCTGGTCCTTCCAAGAAATAGCAGCGCAGTAGCTGCACGGGGTGAGGATGGAAAGGAAGGTGTTTGAGAGGTCTGGATTGCAGCTCCTGCAACTTATCTCATGGCTCCCAGGACGGACATCTGAGCCACGGGTGGGGTCTGCAGCTGCCACGGGAGGACCATCACTTCTCAGACAAGGGGGAGAGACCGGCGCTTCCCAAAGGCTCTTCTGCCTGTCCTGTGTGGCGTGGGAGATGGTTCGGCTACCGGCAACACCAGTTGGTCTTTTGGTACTCTGTTTTGCTCTCTGGCTAAATCAAGGTGGTCTTTGGGGGACGTGAGACTGTAGTGCTGAGGATGAGCTCTCCCTTGTTCCCATCTCTTCCCTTCAACCCCTGGATCCAGCACCCACCTTCTCCTAAGGTGAGAGGTAACTGCAGGTTGTCTTTCCTCCCTACTTCCACTAAGCTGAGAGCCCCACTGAGGGTGATGCCCGGTGCAGGAGCAGGGTTGAGCACAGCCGGAGGAGTGCTACTCGACCTGCAGGACGTGGTGTTTTCTGGTACCATCTCAAGGCTTTTGGAGAGAGGTGATTATTCTTACTCCTGGCTGAAAAACGAAGGCGAGAGAGGTGGCAGCTGAGGCTAGCGGATGGGCAGATCTGGCCACAGACTCCCAGTGCTGTACTGGGGAGGTCAGCTCATCCTCCCCACACTGCTGGCAACCAACAGGTAAAGGTGGACCCCAAGAATCTGAGGGTGGCTTTGGTGGATGGAGCCCAAGCCTCCCCTTCTGCCCAGGGTGAGAGCGAGGCGCTCTCAGGGGCGGCGGGCAGGAGATGCCAGAGCAAGTGAAGCACAAGAGGCTCACAGGGAAAGGTCATGGAGAGTTTTAAGTAGAAATGTCACTGTTGTTCTGTCAAAAGGATAACAGAGCCAACACGCATGCGGTGAAGTGGCTGCCACCGCGGCGGGGAGGGCAGGATCACCGAGCTGCGGCTGCTGGCCCCACTTTCATAGAATAGAATCACAGAATGGGTGAGGTTGGAAGGGACCTTTAAGATCATCAAGTCCAACCATTAACCTGCCCTGACAAAAACCCCTTCTAAACCATGTCCCTCAGTACCACATCTACCCTTTTCTTAAACACCTCCAGGGATGGGGAATCCACCCCCTCCCTGGGCAGCCTCTTCCAAATTCCACTGCCTATTCCTTTGCCCACCCCTGGGAAAGGGGCTTGGTTGGGCTGGTCCCCTCCAGCCATCACGTCCCTAGCCTTGCACTCCCTCTTCCTCCCTCCCCTCTCCTCTTTTCCCAGTGCTCCTCTGCCCTCTCTTCCCAGCAGGGTCCATTCTGGTGCTGTTGGATCTGAGTCCTGGGGAGATTGTGGCACCTCCTCGGGCGATGGGAAGAACAAAGGGGAAATCCTTTGTGTGCCAGCACCAGGTGGGCCATGCCTGGCTAGGAAGGACCAGATTTTCCCCCATACAAAGCATAGCGAAGTGAGCCATCACCCCGTGCTGCCATGCCGTGCCCGTGCCCTGTATCCGTCCTCCAGCTGCAAATGCTCCTCTCCAGCCCTGGGGCCCTGCTGTTGTGAGCAGGGAGGGAGAGCAGAGCTGTAGGCTCCAGCGTGGATACCAGGAAGAAGGGACTGCTGAAGCTTATTCCTCCCTTTGGCTTTGCAAGACCCCAGGGTGCAGGGATGGGTGACACAGGCACCAGAGCAAGCGGCTGCCTGCCCCTTTGCTCTGCGCACTGGGGTCTTCTGCATGCGGAGGAGCTGCCGTCATCCCACCACCCAACGGCAAGGAGGGGATGGGGCTGTGGAGCCGCTGCATGGCCAGAACCAGCTCCCGAGCCCGCCTCGAATATATTATTTTTTTTTTTTCCCCAGCCTTAATTACTGAATTTCCATATCATCAATTCCCTGCGAGTCAGCACTTGACAGGGAAGGCTGTGGCTACTGTCCTTGCTGCTGCCATCAGAGAGCACCCGCTCCGTCCAGGGGACAGCTCTCAAAACGTTATTTTTATCTCTGTCTCATAAAGCCTGTTCTGTATAAATATATTTTAATTAATTAATAAATGGGACGTAATGAATTCTGGCAGGGTGACATTTGAGCATAAAGCGAGGCTTAAACAGATCCTGACATGTGTTAGCTGGGAAAACACAACACACCCGTGTGTGCACCACACACACACACAAATATATATTTTTTTCTTTATTTGTTGTGACTGTTACACAATGTTGGGGGGAGATGGGTTGTGAAGGGGTTGCTTTTAGGAAGCAGAGGTGAGAGCTGCAAGTGGTGGCTCTGCCAGGGAACCATGTAGGCAGTCCCCTGCCTTGCCTCCGTCCTGAGAGGGAGAGGAGGAGGGAATAGATTGCTTCCTCTCCTGGAGACTGATGAGTTGTCTCCAAAGAATGGGGCTTGCTGGAAATGCTTTGTCTCATCTAGCCTGTGCCATTGGCTCCCGTGGACCTGCTGCAGGTCAGAGCAGGGGCTACTTGAATTTCTGGCCGTACCTGGGATATGTTTCTTCAGGCTCCTGCTGGTGGAGTCTTCGGTCCCAGCCAGAAATACAACCTTGTGGTGCCCCGTTTGCCTGGGTAGATGAGGACGCTGTGGTGTGCTGCGTGTTTTTTTTGTTTCCCTAAAATGATGTTTTGCAAAAGAATGCAGGTAAAAGGGACAGAGCAGGGCTGTGCTGGGGCTCCCTGCCAGCCCTGGCACCGACAGTACCTTCTTACGGATCTGAGGGATGGAGGTGGTGTCCCTGTTGTGGACCAGGGATTGGAGGCTGGAAGGAGCAAGGGTGATCCTGTGACCGATCAGGGTGGTGTTTCTGACCTGACTTGGTTGTGGTGGCACCTGATGGGGAGTACGTTGTAAGAGGTCCTGTGGTCGCAGGAAGGGGTGCGAGAGCGGGTGTTCTGGAGTAGTGAAAACTTCACCCATTTCCTTCTGGTACCTCTGTGCGTCTGAAGGTCACCTTTCCTGCACAAAGCCAGTGGCAGATCTGCTCTTATAGAGCTGGGATCCAGAGTTTGATCCAGGTGTGGATGCTGTTTCTCAAAGCCTGTCATTACTTGTATGTCAGGTCTCAGTCCAGCCCACTGGAGGAAGAGTAGGGTCTAGTGGTGATCATTGTCCGGTCTCGGATCTTAAAAATCTTCTCCCTTCCTAAGTTTGGGGATGTGAATTAATATCTCTGCTCTGCTGCAGCTCAAGGAAAAGAGCTAGTCAGAAAATTATGTTGGCACCAATCACGTGCACTCTAGATGAAAAGGTTGCACCCATATATATTACAGTGTGTGAGGGTAAATGTGGTACAGGGGAGCCCTTCAGCAGCACAGAAGTGTTGCCCAAAGACCCATAAGCCTGACACAGCCTTCCTGTGCCCTGCAGATGTCTCCTGCAAGCCCTTGGCAGACCTCCCTCTTTGCAGCTTCCCTCGGTTATTGCCTGTGACGGTGCCCGCTGGCTTTTCCTTCCCCCACTGAAGCCCCTGGATGTCAGGGGGAGCCCAGTGGGCTTCCCTCAACTCTCTGCCTTAAGCTTTTCGGCTACATCACAACTTTTCTCCATCATATATTATTCCAGCATTGTGCCTACATCCTGATCTGCCTTTGGGGAATTTTGGGAGATGAAAGGGCACGGCCAGGACACTTTGACCTATTATAATTGCATATGTACACGTATTTGATCAAATGGGAAGGGCGTGCTGTTTGCTGTTGAGCTTCAGTTATGAGCTTTGGCTGCTGGAAAGATCACGTGGAAGCGGATTTGAGGCTGGTGTCCATGTGGGAGGGGGTGGGTGGGTGGACTGGGGGATTTTAGTGTTTTTCCTCCACAGAACAGGTCAATATTCCTCCCCTCTCCCTTGAGTAGCTAATAATATAGTGGTTGGCTCTTCTTCGCCCAGCAGGGTTATTGTCATCCTTGCTAAAGTTTGACATTTTACACTTTAACTAAGCACAGCCTTAGGCAAGAAGCTGCTAAGAGACAGATTTCCTTATTAAAAGAAGATGTCACCAAAAGAGCAAGTCAACAAATATGCCACTGCCCAGAAACAGCCATGCAGCTGGGGGAGCCGAGGAGGGCGGCGAGCGGAGCCGGCGTGGATGATGGGGACAGCCCGAGCCATCTGGGGACACGAAGGTGCCTTCACCCACCTCTCCCAGAGCAAGGGCACCGTTCCGTATGCCCCATACATCCAGCATCTATTGCGATGAGGCTCCGGGGACCTCGTGCGATGTGACCCATCCCCGCTGTCGTCTGTTAGCTACAGGGCGTTCATCTGGGTGTCTGTGTGCGGAGGGTTTCTGAGTCTGAAAACATTTTCAAGGCTTTTTCTCAATATTGCGATCGCAAAATGCCAGACACACAGAGAGAAAGCTGCAGGCAACTGCCTTTTTTTTTTTTTTTTTAAAAAAATATATAATCTGAGCGTGCCTAGTAATGTGCCTTTTCCCCATGCTGCTGACAATGGTTTTTTTGCTCCCCTTTATAGAGTTTAAGTATAATACACTTAATAGTAGTTAGCGATGTCAGTGCTCTTTGGTATAGCAAATCTCTGGTGTGAGATAATCTTAGTTAATGATCAGCATAAAACAGATAGAGGTCAGTATTTTAGCATCGCTATAAATCCCGCATTTACTGTGGCAGAGTTAGAAGGAGGCAATCCCATTAACCTTTTCACTGTATTGATAGGGTGTGTGTCCCGCTGTGGTCAGTTGGGGTGGAGGAGCAGCGTGGTTCAGCCCTGCGGACCTCCTGCCATCCTTCTCCTCCTCTTCCTCCTCAGGATTGTGATCACCTGCAAGGGTCAACGGGGGCACAGGATAACATCCGTGGGGTGGATGCCCCATCTCCCGCTGCAGCCTAACTTGAGGTGACACCATGGGACAGCAGCATCTTCTGGACCAGGAGGGGATGGGAAGATGCTGGCAGCTTTTACCCCCTGCAGGTGCCGCGTTGGAAAGGGCAGGGCAAGGCGCACACAAGCCAGGCGCTGTGGGAGAACCCTCCTGCTGCCAAAACCTCTGGGACAGCTCTGAACTGTGGTCCAGGTTGGCAGCCTCCATGGATTTTGGCGAGGTGGCATTGGGTCTCACCAGCTGTGAATCCACCCCGGTGCGACGCTCTAGTGACCTGGAGATATAGGCAGTGTGGAGGGAAAAAAATAAAGAGAAGAGATAAAAAAGTCAATGAAGCATTATGGTTAAGAATCAGATTGCATAAAAGTCAGGAAATAAAACATTTAAAGCTCCTGCAGGAACGTTAAATCGGTGAAGACTGTACTTGCACAGCATCAGCCCTGTTTTCCCTGGTTATAGGGGCTGCTCCTTTCCTCTGCTTGATGGGCAGCACTTGGGGTAAACCCTGCTGCTTCCCACGCTGGCGTATGGCTGGAATAGCTCTGGATTTTCTTGGCAGAGCTAGGAGCCGGGGCTGCCCTCCGGCCTGGCTGTGGAGGCGCTGGCTTTTAGGTTACTTGCTGAGCCTTGGATGCATGCTACCAGTGGATTTCGGAGAGTTCTTGGCCTTTTCCTGAAAATCCCCTGAGGTTTGGTGTGACAAGATGTATATGTGCCACCTCAGAGATTTTTTGGCAGCTGGCATTAAAAGGAAAACATCTTGGCGTGGTCCGTGTGCCTTCAATACGCTCAACATGTGCAGCCGAACACAGGCAGTGGGTGTTAGTTTTCCTGCTGTCAGGGTAGTTTTTATAGTTTTTTCTTCTCGATCTCAATTTTTAGAATGAATTGGCGGGGTGGTGGTACATGGTGAGGGTGGGCGATGTGGCTCCGGAGGGACTGCGCTTCTCCAGAAGAGCATCCATGCTCCCAGGACCTCTACCTTGGGGCCTGTGGGGAGGGTTTTGGGGGAGGATGGAAGAGACCTGCGCAGGGATGGAGGGAGGAGCTGGCACCCTGTAGCCATGGCCATGAGGGTCCCCAACAGGTTCCCTGCAGCACGGCCTTCTTGCAAAACCTCCCTCCCTGCCTCTTCCATCCTCTCTCCTTCCAGTCCACATTAACAGCGAGGATTTGTCTTGCAACGTTACTCAGAGACCCAGGGTTTCGCTGCACTTCCAAGCACACCTTCTCCCCCATGTCCTTGATTAGTTGCCTTGGTTGTAGGGTAGCGCTAATTTGATCAGCGTTAGAAATCAGTGCAGTGCTGGAACCTTTTTCCCTGTCTTTCAACTGAATGGATAGAGAGGGCAGAAATAAAGGCTCCCTCGGGTTCTGGTTCATATGTCACCATGAAGTGCATTAATGAATCACTGGTCCCAGAGCACATTTGCGGCTTGTTACTAGCAGATAATCCTGCACCGTGACCCAATTGCTACTTGGCTGCCCAAGAGGAGATCTTTCTCCAAGGCCCCGAGGAGCAAAGATGGTCTGGGCTGGAAGTCGCCGTCAGCTTTGGAGCTGCAGCTGATGCGTTCGTTAGGGAGGGTTTTCCTGGCTAGTGCTTGGGTTTGGTTTTGTGCTTTGTTTTGGGTTTCTCTTCTTTTAGCGGAGAAAGCTTGGAAAAATAGATGCCAGAAAAATTGCTGCCGTATCATCCTGCCGCCGGAGGACATCCCCTGAATTATTGTATAGCTTTGCTGGATGTCTCGTGGCTTTGGTCAACTACAGAAAGGCTCCCTGATGTTCCCGGTCACTTCGTGCCTCTGTGGCGTGGGAGGTGGGGTTGGCACAGGGAGGAGGACCCTGGGCATGGGAGGGAGGAAGGGGCTCCTCTAGCAGGAGAGGTGGTGACGGTGCTGGGGCGAGGAGACCATGGGATGTGTGAAGTCCAGAGGTGCTCAGGGGTCATCAGCAACTGCAGCACAGCCGTACCCGCCTCACTCAAGCTGTCCCCAGGCTATTTTGCTTGGGATGGAGCTGCCACGCACTGTGCCATGAGGCTGGTGGCAACTGTGCCCTGGTCCCAGCGAGCTGGCAGATAATCTCAGATAAATCTAAAGGCTGTTCCTCCTCCCTGCCCTCCAAAAAACCAGCCAGCCCCCTTCTCTAGAAAAAGGAGACGGCGTTTTCATCTAAGGCATTTCTAATCCTGTAATTAGATGGTTTTATCTGGCTCCTTATTTTGCTGGGAAGGATGATGTTATCTCTGGCCCTTGCAGGGAGATCTGGATGTGTTTCCCAGACTCCGGGCTTCTACTCTGACCTTGAGCAAGGTCACATCAGCTCCTCTGGCCCCAGTGCCCTGCCTGAGAAAAGAAAAGGGGACGTGGATGCTTTATTTCACTCACTCCTTGTCTGACCCATGGGCTCCCCGGGGCTGGCCATAAACCATCTGATGCACCTGAACTGGGGTGACCGTGGCTCAGAGCAAGCTTCTCCAGCCTGGTGACCTTCCTCCCGCCCACTCATCAGCCGGAGCAGGGCAAGCAAGTCCTTCTCCAGCCTCCAGGGAGGCGGCTTGTCGAAGGAGACTGTCGCTCCACTAAAACCAGGGGAGCCCCAAGGAGATAAAGGTGGGCAAGTCAAGATTTGCTATCTGGCAGATAAGTTAATATTTTCTTTTATAAGAAGCATCTTTATGAGCGTTTTCTCCGTGCATAACGGCTCAGTGGAAGTGACTGTACAGGTCGGGAAAGTCATCAGGAGTCAGCAAATACGAGCGCCCCTTATTTATGGCAAAGTTTATCTCTGCATTAAATTTTCGCTGAAGAGGGTTTCATTAGGCCCACAAGACTGGTATAAACGGGGAGCTGGAACAGTGTTTCTCGCAACCCCAGAGCTAATTTCTTGCTCTGTTTTTTTTCCTTCCTGTTGTTCACACGCTGGGGCTGCCAAGTGCATTGAGAGAGAAGCCTGTATTCAAGTCAGATTTTTTTTTTATTTCCTGTATTTGAGCAGGCCAGAATTTATATTGCTCAGGTCTCCTTAAATTAGTCCGAGAGGATTTCATTTTACGGGCCTGCTTGACTGGGATCCTTTTGGCACGATGGGCTCAGCTTTGTATACAACTGAGATTCATATTTTATGTGTGTATAAAAATCCCAGCCATGAATCTAGCGGCTTAAAACTTCACCTTCATTCTTTACAGCTCAATTCAGAGCACTCTGCACATTTCCAGCCACTTGGTCTTGCAGGCGGCTGAGCTACAGGAAAGCGGCAGGAGATAAGGGAGATGGCTCTGAAGGGCTGCTTTGCTCTTTTTGGTCACACGATGTTGTGTGAGAGAGCCCTGAAATCCTGTGGCTGCAGCAGGTCTCCATCTCATGATGATGCCTTGCGTCTCTTGGGAGTCCAATTCCAAATTGGAAGTGAGATCTGGGAGATATTCCTGGCAGCAAACTGAGACTGTGGGAAGCTGGGCTCTCTGTCCCATTAAGGGGTCCATGGAGCACATCCGTAGCTGCTGTTCTCCATTGGTGTTTGTGGGAAATCTCTTCTGATTGACCGGGACCCGTTGAAGTTGGATGTAGGTGGTGCAGCAATGTAGACAGTGGTCTGCAAAATCCAAGTACCAAATTCAGGTCTGGGTCAATGGGCCAGCATGAAGGTCCTGGTTGGGAACAGAGAGGTTCTCTGCTGCCCAGGGCCACATTAAAAAAAAAAATAAAATGGAGGAAATGGAAAAAAATGGAAAAATGAAGGTGCGGAGGATGTAGATGGTGGGAAGTGCCAGGTCAAGGTCCTTGGGTGGTCCTGCCTGGACTCAGACTGAATGCTGCCGGATGGTCCCAGCAGGGCTGGTTGTTTTGGGCTCAAGGCCAGCCCTGTGCAGTCAAACTGTGCCCAGCTAACACCCGCTCCCGCAACGCAGAGCCCTGGGGAAGCCGTGCCAGAGCTAACACAGAGGCTGGACTGTTGCCAGCTGCATCTGGCACCGCATGGGTGGCCCTGGTCCTCATTCCCCTGCACTCCTGATTCTTGGATTCACGTGGAGGGTGTCTCTGCCTTCCCCCGGCAGTGGTGGCTCACCTCTGGAATTATGTGGCTCAGCCAACTGGATGGGGAACATCAGTGAGGTCGGTGTGGGGATGCCAAAATTGCTTCTGTGCGCAGACAGCAAGGATCCTGCAGCATCTTATGTGACACATAAGCCACTGGGATAAGTAGAGAGGTGTTCTCATCAGTCGTTTTCTTAGAGGTTTTCCTCTTGGCTGTGACTTCCAGCAGGGTTCAGCAGAATTAAATTCTAAAGAAGACAGAACTTAAGAATATGGATGTCCAACCGTTGGGTTTTACTTCAGGCTTCTTGGCAATACCTGGTCTGCATTTGGTTGGCAAGCGTGTTTGTGGTGCTGTACTGCCTTCCAGAGTCAGCGCGGTTTGCCTTGGAAGGTGTGAATCCCCCCCGCCAGGCTCTCGTCAGCCTCGGCAAATTCATCCTGGTCCCGCAAAGAAAACTGGAACAAGAGTGGAAAAGGGGTGAGGAGCGAATCTGGGCAGCAGGACCCTGGCTTCGCCTTGCTGCTGTAGGATGTCCGTAGCAGGAGCATCGCTGCCACGTGCTCCGGGAGCAAGCAGCCCTCCCACCACGTGTAAATCACGCTCTTGCTCCAGTTGTGAATCCGAAGCACATCCACTCCCTCCCCAACCCATGTTTGGCTTTCCAGTGGTTGGGTTTTATCGAGCAGTTCTTTATTGGATTTATCATGCCAGTTGTTAAAGCTTCCAGCTGCTTAAATTTACTTTCTTGTTTTCTCATTTTCTCATCTGTCTTTTCTGTGTTCTTTACAACAAAATCCACACGGCCCTCTATATCATTAACTCCACGGGCAAGTTAATCAAATTTACTGTCAGGCACAGCTATAGCTATTGGAATGTTTCTAATTTCTTCAGAGGGGGATATTGGGCTCACGAAGAATCAGCCAGCGCCTCCACTTCTGCCGGCTTTCTCCGTAACATGCCCTGGAGTCACTGCAATTCCCAAGCCAGCGCAGACGCTCCGTTTCCTGCTGTGATCTTTCCTATTTCTACTCTCTCCGTGCCACTGCCAGCTCAGGCCAAATTTTGGCTTGGGTTTGTGTGATCTTCCATGGGTACCACATCTCGGTTGGGGTGATCCAGAGGATCGTCCAAACTAAAGACCAGCACTTGTGCAGGAGGGAGGGCTGGGAGGTTTACCTAAACCAGGACATCCTTTGGCAGCGGAAAGAGGCTCTCCAGCCCTCATCCCAGGCTGGCACTTGCTGTGCTGAGGTTGCACGGGGAGCACCATTGAATAATCTCCGTGGCGTCCTTGGGAAGTGGGCCACATCACCGCCTTGGCCGTGAAGATGTTTATGGGCTCTCCAGCCATGTTTATGGGTCACAGTGGGATCGGGAGGCAGAACGGAGACTTGAGTGTCACGAGTGCTTGGCTGCGACATGACTGTTTGCCTTTTTGCCTGTCTCCAGTGTCCAAAGGCACGTTCCGGAGCAAGGACTGGTTTGGGTATCGCGGCAGTCGCAGCAGATGGGGGGGGACCACTGCTGAGGAGCAGATCGGAGGGACCTCATGGTGCTGCTGCAGACTGCGTGTCCCTGGGGATGGATGCTGGCGTCGGAGGGGAAACGCAAAGCTCGGTGCCAATTTGGGTAGCGCTGCTGTGCAGACGCTGCCTGCGCCCGTGGTTGGTGCGTGGCTGGCTCAAAAAAAGCCGCTCGGGAGCCTTGCGAGCATACCTGCGGCAGCAGGACAGGAGAATTAACCCACATCTTACAGCGGGGGAGCAGAGCGGCGGGACTGTCAGCGAGACAGGGCAGGAGCTGTGCGTTTTACCTACAGCTGGGGCTGACGGTGCTGCTGGAGTCGTGCAGCCCGTAGTGACCCATCCGTCCGTGCCCTGGGAGTGGGCTGCAGGGCTCTGCCTCCAGACCCCTTGGGAGCAGCCACCGGTGGCTGGTCCCCGAGCCAAGCCCCAC
>VXBO01012769.1:0-28204 GCA_013400135.1 Rhinoptilus africanus
TAAACCATTCTATGATTTAGAAATTTATTTTTTCCTGCTCTTTCACCTTCATTAAAAGTCTGTTTGGTTTTGGTTGATCCACAGAAAGCTGTACCATTTAGGAAGACCTCAGGCTCTCTCAGGGGGTGCACGTAAGAAATCTGCAAACGGAGCTCCAGATCATGGCTATCGCAAAGCAAAGGGAAAGCAGTAAAGCAAGTTAAAGGGAACAGAAAAGTACCAGTGTTTCCTTGTATCCTGTTGATCCTACTAGGGGCAGGTGGCTGTTGCCACGGCTTTCAGCCAACTCCGAAGGACACCAGGCAACGGTGTCCAAGGGAATATTGGAAGTGAGACAGGAAACATCCAAAAATGGGGATGCAGATGGTGCTGTTTGGCAATGGCTCGGGGGTCTGAAAGAGCACTCTCAGTATGAGCAGGCTGTCCCCTTCAGCAGCCCCAGGGTGCTCAAATATGTGGGCTGTGCGACAGCTGCCTAAACACCACCTTCTTCTGCTGGCTGAGATGCCATTCATTTTCCAGGACATCCACATGGGCCTGGACAATCAGGTCTGTCCTCTCTTGGGCCTGACAGATACGGCACAGGGTTTGTGCAGAGACCTGCTCCCTTCTGGCACGGCAGCTGGAGGCTGGGTTGAAGACACTGAAACATTTGAAGTAATACTCACGTAACTGAATCTTCCCCAACAAAGTCCCTCAGACCCTGGAGGGCACGTTAGCTGCACTTAGGGTTCTTTATTGCTGAAGAAACATGTCTGGCTTTGAGTATACTCCTCGAAACACAATACAGGTATACACAACCCCAGCAACACTGAAAAAATACTTCAATAGGGGTAATTTAATAGGACTGTTCCCCTTGTGCTGCTCTGTTTCTCAGCCACTCCAGGCCTCTCTCACACCATCCCGCCTCTCAAAATAGCAACTGCAGGGAGACAAAAACTCTCTTATAAATCATATCCGATCAGTTTATTTCAAAATCATTAAGGACAAAAAGGCCTACAACTACTCCTTGTAATGCGATAGAAGAGACTGACTCGCTTTCAACCCCTAACAGCAGCATTTGTGCCTGTGAGCGCCCTGTCTCTAAATTATCTTCCTTCTTTGCAGCTCCTAAGATGAAAAGTCACTTCCACCTACTGATTACGTTGTTCACTATTAAAAATAAAGCCAGTGAGACAAAGATACTTTTTTATGCTCTTGCCCAAAGACGCAGTGCAAGTTGTGACATTTAGCCCTATTCCACTTCGGTGTGTAACAAAAGGCTCTCTGTTAAACGGGACGTGGTTTTGAGGAGCGCTTGTTGAACAACTCAACATAGAGGAAAAAAGGAAGAGGACAAGGACAAGAAAAGACGTGATAGCCGAACTGATTTCAATAATTCACGCCAAGTCCTGGGAAATCCAAGAAGGGGAAGAGATAAATGTTTAAGAAGAGATAAACGCTTCTTCACTCCTGAAGGTACTTAAGTATTTAAAATATGCCAGCTCACATAACTGTATAATGTATCTCCAGTTGTACACCCACTGGTGCTTCCACCTCTGAGAACAATCCTTATCTCCATGGAAATTCCTTCAAACCCAGTGATAACGGCAACATTATGAACGCGACTGTTTTCAGGCTGAGACAGAAGACTCTCAGCCCTCCGTCGCTTTGCAACACGGGTGTTGTGGACCAAATAACACGCCACAATCCTGTATCGCCGCTCTTCCTCGGAGCACTCCAATTTGCAGTCCAACCTTACCCATCTCTTCTCTCCCTCTTCCCCACAATTTTCTTTGCTGGTAGCAAACCTTCCGTAGGAAACTTCTCAACTCCCAGCAGCGGTGGCCCCAGCTCCTTCCCTCCTACAATTCCTACCTGCTGGAAAGACAAACCCCCGGCAATGTTTTAATGGCCAAGACCAAACAGAGACAAGAAATTTTCTGCTTACCTTTGGTTTTCTTTTGGTTTGTTTTTTTGTTTTTTTTTTCAGAAGGGGTTGAAGGATAAAGCAGAGTTGGAATAATACGCATAGATTCTCCCCCCAAATATTTTTTTAACAAATTCTCACTTTTTATTTCAAAGCAAGAGTTATAACTCTAATTATAAATAAACTGTGGAAATGCGTTACATTTTCAGGCTTCTCATATTATTGAGAGATAACACATCAAATTCTACCTTGTACTTTGCAAAGCGGTAGCCATTTAGCTGGCTGTTATTTGGGAATTAACATTATTGCAAGAGTTAAATGAAATCATTTTGGTGATCTTTCAGTGTTCTGTTTATATATTCCTTTCTTTTAACAGAAACCCGAACAGGAAGCGTTATCATAAACTCATAGAGGGAAGGAGGGAAGTTTTTTTCCCTGGGGCGCAGGGGAAAAGCGCGATGCTATGACTATCAATTACTGTTGCAATTCTCTGGTGGAAGCAACTGCCTCAGGGTGTATCCGGTCTCGGTCCAGCCACATGCTCTGCTCTTTCTGTGCTGTGTTGCTCTATGTTTGATTTTAGCTTGGTATTCATTAGGAAAAAAATCTTGAATTGTTATCTCAGAGTGCATGGGCAATAATGCTTTCCAGGCTACCTCCCGAGAAGCCACAGCTGAATTTAACTCTTCAGAAAACAGCGAGTTAGACTGAACATGTTACTGCCTCCTGCTTTTTTTGATAATGACACATCTTCTCCGATTGAACGGCTCTCGCGGCTCTGACGGTTCATGTGAAAGCTCTCTAGAGACTGTTAAAAGCAGAACTGGTTTTCTTGAGACAGTGGAAATTTGTTCTCCGATGGCTCTGGCTTGCACACTCCTCTGAATCCTGCTAGGTTTGCTGGAGCCTTATAGCCCACAGTCACGCTGGTACACACACTTCACCCCAAAGTATTTTTCCTAAGTTAATCTCCTGGGCTGAACAACTGCTGTAGGACTTCAAGTGGTGATGCTAACTTCAAATGAGGCTGAACTTGAGACTCCTGCCTCAGCCTAACTGGTGTTTCCTAAAGAAGATTTGGGAGTGCGCACACAGGCACAGCAGAGATGGCGGTTTGCGAAGTACAGTGAGCTGGGGCACTACCTTCTTCAAAAAAACGTAGCAAAAACCGTAGTCACATTCAACAGAAAGCTACCTTTTCCCACCCAGTTTGCCCGTGAGCTAGACAGTGCCACACAAGCAATGGCTGCAGAAAGGGCAAGAAACAGTCAGGTGCGTAAAAGTCTGTTTCTTTTGGAACCGATCCACACTTGCTCAACTTACTGTGACTATGGAAGCGCGGTTTTCTTGCAGGGACGCTTTATTCTGTTCTCAAAAGGCAACAGGCTAATTTGCCCAAGCCTGCTTTTAATGCGCAGTGCCAAGATAAATTTAGTGTAGAATACTTAGCATAACGTATATTCAAAGCTCACCTCGCCATTAACTTCCTTGTCTGCAGAAACTCAGGTATACTTTTTTTTTGTAATTATTTTTAGCTTTGCACAGTGATGCAGGTATGAAAAGCCAAATAGGGTCACAATTCTGGCTGCTCATTAAGCTTTCCTCTCCTCAAACCAGGACACCTCTTCAGCATGAAAAAAAGCTACTCTCACACTATCTGTGTGAACCCTTGAGAATCGCATAACCCACTGCCTTCCACTATCCCATGTCTCATAATTCCATGTTAGCTGGAAAAATCATGGTCGCAATGAGGACTAGATTGATACTGCACCACTTCATGGACTGGGAAGCAAAAAAATTCAGATTGTTTTACCTTAGTCCTAAAGATATATGTTCACAATAGCTATTAAGCAATTTCAACAATAAAAACGTCAAGTATTTAGTACGGTTTTAAATTATTGTTTTCTCATGCTCTAGGTTGAGCCAGACAATCACCCTGTTATTTACTTTAAAACCTAAGACCAATTATTTTACCTGGCTGACTTGTGAAAGGGCAGCAATCATGCAAACCAGCCTAAGCTTTCTGGCCTGTAAGCAGACAGCTGAGGTCAATTTCTCAACTGCAGGGAAAAAAAGTAGGATAAAGATGAAAGTATTTAAAAGACAGCAAATGACATTAATCTTTGTCTATATGACTAAAAAGCAGAGCCATCTGCTCTCGTTCTTTAAAGAGGTCTCCTGCTGCATTTTAAATTCTGAAGTTCCTTTGGAAGACACTGAGAAGATGGCATCCATCTGTCAATTTGCACTTTTCCTAAAAGTGATCTTTATGTTTTAGGAAGCGACGAATGCAGATGGGTGGTCCTGGTAACAATTTCCATTTGCAAGAAGTGTTAGTTTTTAGAAGACAGCTGAGACTGCTTGGACTTCCTCCTTCTTCTCCATATGCCTGCTGTGATGGGCTTGGGAGAATTCCAAAGTATCACAGACTAATAAATACAGAGTCCTCTGGACCATATTTTAGATACTGTTCAGACACTATGAAGCACACTTGTCTGGGCGAGCAAGAGACTATTGGGCAGGAGTTCTAAGTCCTGACAAAATAATACTTTTCATTTAAATGACACCTTTCTGTCTCCTGTGGCTGCAAAGACAACCTTCCAAGTACAAACTGAGTGTGAGCACCGCTTTGATGCCTGCCGAAAAACACTCCAGCGCTGTTGTCGCTGTGGGAAGGAGAAAGATACCCATTATGAGAAGCGGAGCGTTAGCGATAACAACCTTTCCTTTCCCTCAATTCTGCCACCGCAGACTGATCTGCATGTCAGGGACTCACAGACTATTTCTGCCAACTCAAGGGAGGTCTGCCTCCTTGAAGGATAACAGGAGTGAAGAGCATAAACAATTCACTGTTGGCGCGGTGCTCTAAAATGTATCTTGCTGAGTGAAGGAGGAAAAGCATTTGGTACGATGATTTGTTAGAAGCCTCGACACTAACTTGAGAGCACACAGCGGAGTCGGTAGCCAGGTCAAGTTCTTCAGAGCTCATAAAAAGGAATTTCTAATAATAGGAAACTTGAGGGAAGACAAAGATAAAGACATAGCCAAGCTTCAAAATCACCAGATTTGCTTCACCTTTTCACTTTTCCTGCCATCAGCATACAGAACAACAGTGTCTGCCACATCGTGAACAACATCAATACCCTGCACAATAAAATTAGACAAGTTGGATTTCTAAAATACAAGGAAAGCAACGCTGAATACTCCTACTGAAGAGAATTTACTTTTATTTCTCAAAGGCTCGATGACTTCTACTGTTTCACGTGTGACTTGGCTAACTGTGTTTTTTTCACACATTCGATGTAGCAGAATATCTAAGAGAGCTTAATATTACAAGCCAACGCAGACTACATGAAGCTCCATGTTTTCCACTAGGATAAGGATAGAAGGCGGCTTCTGTTTTCTGAATTCTGACATTCAAGCCAAAGTGCCTCTTGACAGACTAACCAAGGGCATGTCCAGTATGCTGACTCCCTTAGAAGTAAATGTGAAGGGTACAATTATCATCCTCCTCCTCCTCCACTGCTGCGAAGTGAGGACAAATTACAGTTGTCATCTAACGCACTTCAGGGTGCAGTATCACAATGGGCCTAAGTTTACTGACCCCTGCCCTCTCCTCTGCCTCCCGCCTCTTTCACACTGACTTGGGTTTAAGATTGATTTAAATTGCCCATGAAACCAACCTCAAAGCCACACATGCTGTATTTGGACCATTACTAGTGTAAGAAGTCAGGATAAGATCCTGAATGCTGAGAGCTTTAAGTGTTAGCATCTAAATATCTTTCCTGTATCATACACCTAGGTTGATCAATTCACTTTTTTCTAAGCTCAGTTTTTCAGTGGTTTAGCTCCTTAACAACCTTACAATAGGTTTGGTCAGACTCTGGTGCCAGTACAAGAGGCGCAAAAGGAGGAGGTGTTACTGGAGGATGAAGAACAGGGCACAGCTAGGCTGACCTCACAGCTAGTTAACACTGAACCCTAAGCTGTGCTGCTCAGGACATCTGGTGTGTTCGTAACTATCTAAAATAGAGTTCAACTGCCCTGGACACAGCGAGACCCAAAAAAATATTACAAGGATGGAGTACAGCATCCAGCTTTGGAGTCCTCAGCACAAGAAGGACATGGACCTATTGGAAAGGGTCCAGAGGAGGGTCATAGAAACACAGAATGGCTTGGGTTGGAAGGGACCTTAAAGATCATCCAGTTCCAACCCCCCTGCCCTGGGCAGGGACAGCTCCCACCAGCCCAGGTTGCTCCAAGCCCCGTCCAACCTGGCCTTGAACCCCTCCAGGGATGGGGCAGCCACAGCTTCTCTGGGCCCATTAAGATGATCCGAGGGCTGGAGCACCTCTCCTATGAAGACAGGCTGAGAGAGTTGGGGCTGTTCTGCCTGGAGAAGAGAAGGCTCCGGGGAGACCTCGAGCCCCTTTTCCAGTACTTAAAGGGGGGCTACAAGAAAGCTGGAAAGGGACTTTTTACAAGGGCATGTAGCGATAGGACAAGGGGTGATGGCTTCACACTAAAAGAGGGGAGATTACATGAGATCTGAGGAAGAAATTCTTGAGCCCCTGTCCCAGGTTGCCCAGAGAAGCAACCCTTGAAGGAGGGGTTCAAGGCCAGGTTGGACGGGGCTTGGAGCAACCTGGGCTGGTGGGAGGTGTCCCTGCCCAGGGCAGGGGGGTGGAACTGAACGATCTTGAAGGTCCCTTCCAATATACACCATTCTATGGTATGTTTAAGGTAAACCCTTGAGTTTTGTAGAATCATGGAATGGTTCCATGGAATGGTATAGCATTAGCTCCACAACACAGAAGACAAAGACTTCACACTATGGCAGAGAACAGGCTTGGATGCTGTGAAAAACCAGGAGCGTAAGCTTTTGCAGACAGAAGGCTGCAAGAGAAAAAAAACCACTAAATGAATTCAGGAAGCTCTATTTGCTCGTCCTTTGGCAGCCAGTCTGCTGTCAAAATTCTCTCACAAAATTCTCTTACTAGCCAAAACACCTGGTTTCATATACGAGAATACAATGCCAGAGTCAGTTATCGTAATAAATAAACTTACTGCTTGAGCTATGAACATCAGACAGTGCTCTCTAACAATGAATTGCCATTCAAAAACTCTTGTGTCTTACCTGGCTACATTGGGTTCAACATCTCCTTGGGCATAAGTTAAATGGCTTAATTTTGCTCCTATGAAAGGCCATAATGAATCTAACCTAAATACTTCAGGGAATGATCTTGTAATATCCACTAGGACTGTTACTTTGTCATGTACTATTATATAAAAAAACCAAACCCGGTTGTGCCAAATGATTTTACAGATGTATTTGGCTACATATTGAAACTTGTCTTGACTCTGCCCAGTATTTTTTGTCCAAATTGAAAATCAAAAGGAACGCTGAGGTAATACAATAACGCATCTCTAAGAATGGCAAACTCAGTTTATTTGGCATATGTGGCTTGGAAAGAAGCAGACCGTGACACTGATCCCATACAACTATGTACATAAATAACATGATGCAAACCGAAGTAAGAACATAATCTGTTGGATTAATGCTATAAAAATTATTCTGAATAGCAAACAAAACCTATCTATAAGATGAATGCTTATATTTTAACAGATGCATCTTAATCTAACATTACAAACCATCTGTTATATCTATATACCAGCAGAAACACAGATATATACACACACACAGACATACACACATACACGTATCAACAGTTGGATAGGAGAGAAGATTTGCATCTTTGGGCCTCAAAATTAATGGTATTTCACAGGGCAGTATTTAAAACATATCGTCTACTGGCTTGGCAAGTATTTATTTTCTTTCCCTCATGCTTCATTTCCAGGAAGGCTACACTTTCAGTCTAGGTGTCTTTCGGTATAGTGAATTCTGAAAATTAACAGGTTGTTTCACATGGATAAATAAGGTGGGATGGTTTTCCTGGATGTGCGGTCTACATTCTACAAACTCTGCAGCCCTGCTGTCCCCTAGATATACTTACTAGAGAGGGATCCCATCCAAATCAAGCTGCTCTGTCTCCCAATCTCAATGCAACAGCACCTTCCACTTACTCTACTACAGCTGTTGCCGTTTCTTTTCTCTCTTCTCCTTTACCATTTGCTGTTCAGACTATTTTGATTGTAAGGATTCTCAGGGGATTGTATTTGGTTTTGCGATTATTTTAGCCAATTTCTAACGCAAGAGAAGTAAAGCTGCAGTACTTGGTACTCTTCACATGCATTAATTGGGCAGACATGGGCAGATGATGATCTAATTGCAGATTTTATCCAGGAAAACTTGTGTATTTACCTGGAAGTTTGAGTAAAAAACCAACAGCGTGTGTCTCAGTGACACCAGGGGCTCCATGCAGAATCATCCTGGTGACCTGGCTAGTTGAATCTCAGGACCGACTTTCTATATTTTGGTATTACACAGTAAATTCTTCCCATGTGTCATCCATACAGCACGTGTAACTGGACACAAACAACGGGAAAGTGAGGTGGCTTTTGGGGAAGTTTTCAGTCTTTGGGAAGAGATTATAATTATTATAATTTTACAGTGAATCTATACATACTAACCAAACATTGACTCCATCTACTAGGATGGCTTTTTTAACTTTTAAAATAGATTGTCCATCCCAATATAGATTTCTTTTACCTAATTCCAGAATTACAAGAGGGTCATTAATCAGGCCTCTCTCCTTCATCAGACAGTAATAGAGAAGTTAAGACTGAGAAAAATCTCAATTTACTCCAACATATTAAATGAAAATTCATTTCTGCTCAAAATAGAAGCTTTAAGATAATTAGTTGGTGACTTCAATTGTAATAATTAACCATTTTTAAAAAACGTGTCCGAACATAGCAGCTGTAAATTAAAATTTAAGATTCAGCAGGGGATGCTACCCCTCCCATTTAGTGCCAAGCTAATGAGGTCACAGATGAACTCTACAGGGGAGGATAGGGAAAGAGAATTAAAAAAACCCACAATTGCACACTTTTGCACTGGACAGAAAGCTGTTATCCCCCTCACAAGCATCTGAATGACCAATTCTGAAAGCTTCACCAAAACTATCAAATTAAGAATAAATCCAAGCTCCCCAAAGTTTATTTTTCTACCCTGCAGTTAATAATTGACCAGATAAATATTTGACAGGAATTCCCACAGTGCCTCTGCTTATTTGTTTCTGCGGCACCCTAAAAGCGTGCTTGCTTCCCTCAAAAGAGATTAAATAATATTTTGCCCTCGAAGGTTCAGAAGTTTCTCCCAGGTGAGGGCAGAGGTTTGTGCCTAGTTCTCTTCTGTAGCACTAACATAGTTTGGGGAAAAATTGCACCCACGGTGCATCCCGTGTGCCTTTGAAACACTCTAGACAAGTAGGACAAGACCTAACACAATAATGGGATTAACGAGACAGTGGGAGGAGAGAAGGGACACGGATGGAAGGAAACAAGGGAAGACAAAAAGCTTACGCAACTACTCTGTGAGGCCCCTACACAGGATGATAGACCCAAATCCTTTCCTAGTTAAACAGAATAAAGAGAAGCAAATATCTATTGGTGCTGTGGAAGAAGTACCTCTTCAAAAACATCTCTCAAACAGTAAGCGACAGTCACAAGCACTGTAAGTGTACTCCGTGTGTCAGGTCCTGCACGGAACACGCTGCAGGGGTGTCTGCAACGGGGGAACCGACAGAGAATGCAATCAGTGGGATCAAGCTATGAAAGAGCAGGTCAGATAAATAGGAAAGACTGCACTGAATGCTTGGAGATGTAAGCGTTTGAGGACGATGCAAGAGACAAGAGGGGGTAAGTGTGTTTTTCCCACTGATTGCCTCTATGAGTAATTGCCCAACGCTGCAAAATCCCTTTTATATATATCTGTGTCTAAAAGGATGGAAAATGCAATTGAGCAAAGACCAGGTGTGGGGCTATAAGGTAGGGGAGGTGAAAAGAGCTGGAAGCCTGCTGCGATAAGCCCCGTGTGGTTAGCCACAGCAGGGCTCATCTGGCAGCCCACAGAAGACCAGTCAGAGGGCGTTTCTGCTCTGAGGAACCATCGGAAGTTCACAGAGTGGAGCTGGCTTTCCATCTCCCTTTGTCTCTTAAACCTCCAAAGCAGCAGAATGGGGACGGGGTAGTCGAGAGGAGTGTACGTATGTGCATTTGTTAATGTTTCATGATGAGTTCTGCTCAATAGCTCTTTGCTGATTTCACTCATGCTTGGCTCCCACCTGACGGATGAGGACTAACGCCCAGAGATCACGCTCCTGTCCTTTAATCCGTCACACTGGCTCCTCTCTGATGGGTACAACAGGTTATGACAGAGGATTTGGCTACCACTGTAGGAAACCCGCAAGCTGGGGATCTTTTACAGTCCTGGCTTCAATTCAATGCCCCTTTCTTGAGTCCCCTCCGTGACCCTGGCTACTAACAGCAACTACTACAAAGTGGGAGGGGAACCAAAGCCTCAATTTTTAAAGCCTGGAAGCTTACTATTTCCAGACAAAAGCAACTGCCTCCCGTTGTGTCAGAAAAAAGTAACTGATGGATCTGAAGAATTATGTTGCCTTTTTGTGATGCCACTTAATTAAGGTTATTGTGAATAACAGGAATAATTTGCCCACAGTTACAAAGTAAGACTAAGGAATATGTCCAGGTACTCTTCAGGGTCTGAGACGTTTCAGTATTTTAGCCACAGGATTTGGTAAAAGTACAGCTGGAGGACAAATTTTCTAATCAGACCATTTAAATGGTATTTCTTCTACATGAGGTAAAGACTATTTTTCTGTAAGAACTAGACAGACTATTTGTCATTCAAAAAGCTAATAAGGAAAATCTGAAGACAAAGTAACTTCACTGTTCTTTAACAAATTTCTATCAAGCTTTAATTATTTAATACATTTATAAAATACACAGATAAAATGTCACAAAAGGCACTTGCTATGACACACATTTTGTTTTCTTGATTTTTTTTCCCTTTATTATTGACAGTAAGCATCAAAACTGAAATCCAAGGTCAAACTTTGTTACCATATTCTTCTCTGCACTCACATTTCCATATTGCACCTGCGCAGATCAGACTGTGATACTAAAAACCAGAAGGAATACTCATGAGCAGGGATTCAACTAAGGGGTCTGCTGATTCTGAACGGCATATATTCATCCACTCCTCCACAAAAACAAAAAAAAGAAATGCACAGATGTTAGGTAATTGACAGTATGACTGAATCATTATGAAGGGAAAAAAATGGAACACATCTAAGTTTTCAGAGAAAATAAAAAATTAAAACATGAATGATGCTTTTGGACCTGTGAGGGGAAAAAAGCTAAATGCATGGCTAACTAGAAGTCTGTCATTGAATTTAAAAAGAAAGATGTTTCTCCTTGCTCGGTGCCACAAACATGACAACTTTTGTTCTATAAATCAAGAAACAGGGAATATAAACAAGTGTACAAATTGAAAGCAACTTTTAAAAGATAAATTTCAGGTTTCTACAACACACAAAGATGAACTACAAGGAGCCTTCCTTCCTCGTTCAAATTCAAATTAATCAGCCCTTTGTGCTTCTGTTCTCTCCTCTCCTCTTTTCAAATTTCCTTCCTCGTTTCCATGGGAACCCCCTGGCTGACAAACCTCCGAGCAGAGCAAGAGGCCAGGCTTAGCAAGGGGTGTGAAAAGGGGAGAGAGTCAAAGGGCAGAATTTGGCTGGAGGAGAATCAAGATGCCAACCTTTGTCACCCCACAAAAGGGGGGGGTAACCATAGGAACTAACTCTGCGGGACAGGGGCGGGGAGGAGGAGCATCAGGGCCAAATCCGCAACCTGGGAAGCAAAATGGGAAAGGCGGCGTTAAAAACGCAACGCTAGAACCTACAGTGAAAAAAACCTGTCATGCAAATGAAAAAAAAATTTAAAATAAAACTTTAAGGAGCAAGTAGCCAACTCAGTGCTTGTTTTAATATAATAGCATCCACTGAATTGCTGTCAGACCACTGAGAAACAGGGCAGATGCGATTCTCAAATCCGACACAAGAATTTAATATTCTCCTGAAAAGATGCTGAATACTCCTCTTTGACTTGGATGGGCTTTGAAGATGTTTTCTGAATGCCTCACAGATACATGGAAACAACACAGCTTCAAGGAAGATTGCTATTGAGGAACCATGCAGAGCCCCTTTACACCAATGGTTCTGCAAAAAAATGAAAGATGGCCTAGACATTATTATTACTGCAACAGCAGTCTGACAGAGCAGACTTACATACGGTGTATTAACACGGCATTGCATTCATACACTACATAAAAATAGAGATATGGCATGCTTTTATTCTCGTACCTTGTAAAAGAGACAGCAGGAGGATGAGGCATGGAACAGCTCTATAAAATCACAGATGATACATAAAGGAAAATTACGGTCCAATTGTTCACTGTATCCTCAGCACAAAAAGTAGGGAACATAAAACCAGCAGGTGGTTCATTTGAAGAGAAAAGAAAAAACCCAACAAAAGCAAATTCCTCACACAACACCTTTAACTTAGGTAACTCCTTGCCACTGACTTGTGTGGATGCTAAAAGAAAGTATGAGTTCAGGAAGAAAACTGATAAATTTGTAGAACAATACATCAAAATACTAATGCAAGACATTGTTTCCAAGCTACAAATTCCTGAACGCAGAAGAGCAGCCAGGGCAGATGCATGTTACACACCTGACCTGCTCCGTATAGCACCCATGGAGGGCCACCAGCGGGCCACCAGGCTAAACAGGTTCTCTGGTCTGACTTCGTATCACTTAGATAAATGGATGAACCTATCTCCTCCCCAATTTCATTTCTAGTAATCTGTCTCTCACACCAAATATATTCTTTAAAGGCGTATTTTATAAAAATGTTAGTGTTCTGCAGGTACAAAGTGTCGCAAGACTGAATAATGAACTCAGTTCAAGAGCACTGGGTTCCTCAACCATTAGGGATAATTTGCAGCCCACAGGCTACTTACCTGCAGTACCAGGTTTGGTGCTACATGTAGGACAAACTCTGGCTTGGTTTCCCTCAGAAAACTAAATGGGGAATAAGGCAGCAGTGCACAAGTGAGGCACACGTGAATTTAAGATGATTTGTACTTTGAACATTAAAAACATGCTTTGGTGAATTCTTCTTCTCATACCACAGAACACAATAGCTTCACAGCCACAAAGGAATATCCCATTGATACAAAAGTGATTCAAATCCATAAAAGCCAGCCTAACTTTCTCTAAAATCACCACAAATGCCTCTGAAAACAAAAAAGAAAACTACAGTCCTACCAGGAAGACAAATGGTAAAATTTATGACAACTGCTCCTTGGTACTTTAGTTGTTATTGCATACTTATTCTCGTCTTGTCAGTCTGTTGTGGCTTTCTTTTTGAATCCAACTATCCTATAATTGGAACCATCATCACAGACTAGAGAAAGCAAGGAAAAAACCACCACTTCCAAATGACCAGCAAAATAAAAGGTACATCCTAGCCAAGCCACACAACTTTTTAGTAGTCCGCTGTTATTTACATCATTGCCAACTTTTTGCACAAAAAACATCTTCGGAAAGAATGGTAAGTTGAAAGGACAGAAAACTAAAAAGCTTCCAACCTATTAAGACAGCTCACAAGTTAGAACTGGGATATCTAAATAATCTTTGTATCAGAAGAGCGAAAAGGGGGAAGAGAAAGGCCTTGCTACGAACTTGGACTAAACAGAAGTGACGACTTGATTCTACAGCAGACACACTAAATCTCTGCCTTAGGAGGGACAGACTCTAACACGGGTATGTGCAGAATACAAGGCAGCTATTTCAGTAATAATATGGCAGAACCATATCCTGTAAGTTACACATACTACCAGATAAGTCTAGTCACTAACAAAAACTAACCCGTACTACTAAAGCATACAATACACAATATAAAAATGGTTTTGGCCCCACAGCAGAAGCATCTAAGAGTAACAGCTGGCTGATTTTGATTAAGGTAGAAAAAAAAGCATAGAAATATAGGAATGAATGTCTGGACGCTTGGGGTAGGTAAGAGGAATGGTAAATGGTAAGGATTAATATTCCCAGCAGAACAGTCTTTTGCTTCTGAGTTTATGCTTGCAGATATAAAGCTACAACTGACTATAAAATACATTGTCGTTTAACTATTCAAAATAAATTCATGTGTGTACCACCTTTCCTAATAATTCCTCTTTAAGCCTCCACCAGATGCTACAGAATTAGCCACAATGCAGAGCCATCTGCCTTCATGACCCTGAAAACAAGCCCACTGTGAATAGATGTTGATTAAGATGTAGATCATTCACTTTAAACTGAATCATTACATAAAACTAATGTTTTTTTCATATGCTTGCACTAAACTATTAAGGCTAAACTTCGTTTCCATATTTGCAGTTGAATCATCATTCAGAATTAATCTTTTATTCAAGAAAATATGAACATGGCGACAAGAGTTCATCTTCACTGTGCAAGCAGTAGTTTATCGATTTAACAAAAAACACTCCAAACCCTACTTTTCTCCATTTCCTCTCTCGCTACTAGTCTGCATTTTAGCATCTTGATCTCATTAACAAACATAAAAGACTAGAAAAAACAGTATTTCTGAAATGATTCTCTGGAGGATGTCTGTTAGTCAGGCAAAAGAAAGGATGGGTTTCTAACACCTGCTATCTAGCGCAACTATTTGAGCACTGATGACCTACATGCAGAAGTTTTAACCTCGTGTTATGCATATTCCTTTTGGAAAGAAGCATCTCTTCAGTACTTTATTCTTTCATGCTGCTCTGTGCAGCATAGCACTGATACCTTTATCTGGTTTCTTGAAGTGCAATGATATGGCCCCTGGAGGAAAAAAAAAAAAAATCACTCACCATCGTGATTGCTCACATTAAGCAAGCATCTATTCCACTTTAAAATGCCAGTTAGAGCTTATATTCCCTTTGATTGTTGTATTAGGGTGAACCTTGTGCTCAGCTATAATCTAGGTCCACAAATCCATCCAGTTTTCTATTCTGGCTTTGGGTACCTCCACACTGACAAATACCTTCCTCAGTTAAATCTGTATTTGACAGTCTGATTGTCAGAATCGCAACTCCCAAACATGAAACACTCCATACAACAGCCAAAAAGTCCATCTTTTTTGTGCATCTGTTCTTGGGCATTACTCTCTTTGGGTTAACTGCTTCAAAAGATTTCTAGCCAAAGACAAGGATCTTTCCTTTTCTTCCTTATTTAAGTCTCTACCAATTTCAAGTAGATACATACCTATAGCTCTATGCTTTATCTGAACACAAATTATTATCTCACATGGCTGCTCTTCCTATCTGATGAGTCCAAATGCTTCAGTATTTATTCAATATTCATTCAGATTATCTTGAAGTTCACTGGTCCTCAGTGTGAAAAGGATGGGATTGATGCTTCTGACATGAGACCATCTAAGGCTGTGCTCCCAAAACGCCTTCCTCAGAAGCCTCAAAACTGTCAGATCATACTAATTTTTGTATGGATCTACTTGGGGATGTAACAGCTCTAGCTCTTCCCAAATTGTTCTTACCCACTCAAGATTTCACCTTTGCACAACACTCGTGCCCTTTACAGGTCAAGACAAAACCACAAGCTGATGCGTTTCAAACAGACAAGCCCCAGGTACTCCTAAAGCCAGAATTCCTACACAGTCCATCATCACACACTCCTTGACGCTGTCTGCGCTCCACAGAATCAGCTCTGCAATTCTAGCTTTGAGACATTCTGGTTTAATAATAAAAAAGTCTACAATTTTTGTGTGGCTATGTGTAAGGTGAAAACTCAGAGTGGGAATAAGAGAATACAAAGTTAATGAAAGAGTAGGCTTTAACCAGCTGGTGCACAGTTTGCTTTCTTATGATCGTGTACAGTTCCATTGTTCTGTAGGCATCATAATCTTACGCACTAAAGAGAAAATTAACCCTTACTGCAATTTAGTGTCTAAGATTAGAGTGCTTACAAAACACCAGCTGATTAAAACCTACTTTTCCATTAGCTTTATATTCTTTGAGTTTCGGACGCAGAAGTGAAGAATGGAGAAAGCCAAGGAAAACTGATGAGATTTAGAGGGGTATAGTGCATGGGCAAGGCAAAAGAAGATGAGGGGTAGAAAGGGATAAAGAGAGAATTAACGAGGGGAAAAGTTAAGGATTTCCACCCTACATTCTCCCCATCCTTGCTGCTCAAAACCAAAGAAAGATGCTTCCCAGTTGTATCCCAAAATGTTCCCAAAATTGTATCCCAAAAATGTATCCCAAAATTGTGTGTGAAAGGCAGGTCACGCCTGTCNGAGGGATGGGGCTGTACTACCTCCCAGTTCCAGGGAAGGGAGGAATCACAATCACATAAACCAAGATCAGTTAATTTCTCGCCCTTATGAAAATCAAGAACTGAAAGACGATATACCATATGGAGTCCAAATACTGATTATTTGAAATTTGTAGTAACACATGCCTGATAAAAAAGCTATTTGAGAAACACCACTAAAATAAGTCACTTAATACTTAACCTACCTATACTGGAGAAATGCCTAACTCTTATCCCAGATGCAAAGACCAGGCTGGGAATAAATACAACTATGTCTTCTGCTGATTCCATTTTTAAGCATACTCTGTCTCTTTTCCAGTTAAAAAACACCAAAAAATGAACTAAGACTCCAAAGATCATTGCTGAGAGGAGAAAAAAAATATATATATCGCCGCAAGAAAAGTAACTGTGCTATATACACAGCAAAATAGTTAGCAAGGGTATGCAAATCTTGCAGTACGCGCTCTGCTCTGTGGCAGGACAATGGCATCATCCTCTGCAAGAATGAGTACAATCAAGAAACCACTAAATTTGAAATAGGGTATGAAAAAATTCAGGCGTCTTCACATCTATAGTTGCATATTCTGTTAGCTATTCACCAGGTCTGCTTCTGAATATTCAGAACTCCATGACTGGATAGTTTATTTATGTTAATCCCATGATTACCAGCTGGTGAGCCCTGCCGTGCTGGTGTAGAAGCGTATGAGTCAACATTACTCCTCTCCCTTTCCAGCTACCTCCCTCACACTGCAAAAACCAAATCAATTGCAAGATAACATTATTTCTCTATTTCCCCCCTCGCATTTCCCACCTACACAGCAGCCAACCTAGGCACGGTGCATCCATAAGTCCCTACCATTGCTCTTTTTTGATATGCAAAATGGGAATGGAAGTTGTGAGGGAGTGCAAAGGAATAGCATGTTATCTCCACTGCACATATGGTGACTGTATCATCTCATTTCTGGAGTGTCTGACCTCTGGTATAATCCCAAAAGACAGCGCTTCTCTATTCACCCAGAGGGACCCATTTAGCCCTCAGCTGTGTCTGGTTCCTGTCCTTTAAAGCGTCTTTGATCCTTGGCATCATTTGTGAGGTCCTATAAAATCAGGGTAAGGAGGAGGAAGCGCTGGCAGTATATTTAACTGCAACAAGGCTGGCAATCATCATATTAAACCACTTCTCTTCATCGGTGACAAAAGCTTTAATAGCACACTCCCAGGCTCCAACAGGGGACCGAGTTGCATGTTCTCTGATAAAAATGTTTGTCTAAAAAAATTGCATCAAGGCAGATAACAAACACTGCTTGCTAATCATACGCATAAGCAAATCCTTCATGGCCAAAGGAATATAAAGTGAAAAAGAGACAGAAGATAATTCTTTATGTTGTAGCAATAACAATCCAAAAGATGAGTAAATAAGGTCAGATCCCTCAGGGGGATGGGGGTAATTTAACTTCTCCGTTGTCACTGCCTCATTCAGCACACGATCTCTGTGACACAGCAGAATCGCGGCAGCAGCACAGTGCATCGCCATCTCAGTGTCACGCAATCATCGCAAACATATTTAGAGGGATGTTTTCACAGCATAGCTGAGATAGACCATGCTAGATGGCGACTGGCATAAAACAACCTGTTAGCAGATTGCAGAAAATGTTAAAAATACCTTACAGCGTGCTTTACAGGAGAGCAGGGAGCAGATACAACGCACGACCCCAGAGAGAGAAGAACCATGAGGCCGGCGGTGTGACAGGGGCAGTGGCTGTGCAGGACTGCAGGGCAGGATGGCTCTCGGTTCTCTCCCACCTGGCTTGGGAGGAGGGTCTGGAAAATATTCACCTTTCACACCCACCATCTCATATCTCCATACTCTATCACGATGAGTCTGTTACTCTATATTAACTGGCACTACGCCTTTTAGAAAGAAGCAGATGTAAAGTGATTCTCATTTTAGTCTTGGCTATAGCCAAGCGGATGTTAACAGAGGTCGGACTAGTACAACTGGTGTTTGTCCCCTATCAAAAGGGGTAAGTTTCTTAGAGAAATTCGGGGATAAAATAATGCTCCAGGCCCTTGAATGCGGAGAGCCCTCCCTTCCATCTTCCCGGATTAAAGCAGGCCTTGCCAATGTAGCACAGCAGAAAGCTTAAGGCATTATCTTTCCTAGGAGTAAATAAAGGCACAGGAACCGATAGTACAGACCGCTATACACTAAGAGGGGCTCCTCATGTAAAATTCTATTTTCATTTGTTTAATCAAGATGGTTGATACCAATATTGCTGCAATATAAGACAACACTGATGACGTGACGTGACTTATTAGCCTTTACTATAACTCTGAAGGAATCACATCGGCACAAAGTCTCAAAAAGGCAACTTACTGATTTTTTGAGTTTTCAAGAAACAACGATAAATAATTTTTTAAACAGTTCCTTCAGTGAAGCAATCAATGGTATGGGGAGAGAAGTGCACTGAATTTATTGATGGTAACATCAATAAGATGACAGCCGTAGTAATTATCTTTTTTGCTTCACATTCCCTCTATCTTGTTATGCATTTTCAGTACAAGCAAGCTGAATTTTTCCTATGGGTTTTATGAGGAACTGTTGTGAGAAAGCAGTACTGAAACACTGAGAATTACAAGGCCTTCCTCTGCAATACGCAAGATGAATCACACGGATTCTGCTGCTCTATTATTTTATGTTCACAGCAATTAGGGAGGGCTTGGAGATGAGAGATGTTTACCAGAAAATGTCACAATGCAAGTTTTAATAGACTTCATTCAGTTCAGAATTTGAGTGCTCCATCCATTTGACTGCAACATTAAATAACGTCTAAAAAGCCAAATAATAAGGACTTCCATATTGCTAAGTACAGATTTAAGGGGCAATCTAGGCTAACACAAGGAGTGGATATATAGTTATGCAAACCTGTGGCTTTTCATTCTTTTTTTGCCCATTCAAGCCCCTAAAAACCTCTGCAGTGGAGGCAGAAGCCCCTGCGCAGTGAATTTACACGTGATAATAGCCTTGTTTCCTTGCACAGCCTTCACCATTTTTCATGAAGCATTCAGAAGTAGCCCACAGTGCATCCCCAGACCGAAACCCACTGGCCTGGGTGCTAATTATATTGGCAGGAAGGAGTACTATACATACCCCCACAACTCCAACGTGTCCACACTAAGTTGAAGAATGGCTTTGGCATCAAGCTACTGTATGAACTGCAGCACCACAGTGTTTCATGCAAGCTAATTTATGCTATTAAGTCAAGCTTTATACCACAGAGTGTGGAGAAGTAACATTTGCTTCTCAACTGGTTTTCTCTCTCTGTAGCAGAAAGCTATTTTATGAAGATAAGAGCAATTACACCAGTTATTCTGGCTCAGACTAAGAGTCCACATAATTATGGCTCTGCTTCCAACAATGGCCATAAACAGACTTTCAGTGAAAGTGGTATTTTTGACAGTTCTCTGAAATGATTGGTTTAATGTGCAACAAAAGCCAGAAAAAGGAACATAATGTTGGCCATTACTAGAAAGCTATTAGCAGCAAAAAGCATGGTTTTATTCATAAATAAATCCCTAGCGTGCCCACATCTGGAGTGGTGTGCCATTCTCATCTCCACACCTCAGCAAGGACAACGCTAGAAAAAGGGACAGAGAAAGGTAATTAAAATTATTACAGGAATGAAGCAGCTGAATTGCCAGAAGAAAGCCCAAGCAGCTGGGACACTTTGGTTTGGAGAAGAAAAGCCTGGGGGACAAAACTGAGGTTTACAAAATCACAAGTGTAACAGAGGGATTTGACTGCAGCACAATATTGCACAATACTGCAACAAAAGGGCATTAAATGAAAGTAGTAGGAAACCAGTATAAGACAGGTAAGAGAATAAGCACTTCACGTGGCATCTAGTGAACTGGTTAACACTACTGTATTCATAAAATAATTCAGAGAAATTAATTGATAACAGATACACTAAATGATACTAAAGGGAACAGGCAGGGAGGTAGCCTCTAACATCCGTAATTTGGGGACGGTGGATACTGGGGAAGCAGCAGCCCACGGACAAGAGGCCAGGCTTGCATCCCTTCCCTAAATAGCATATCCTCCTGCCATTAGCAGACACAGAACACTTGGCAAAACAGACCTTTAGCAGGACATTTCTTACATTCCCTACATGCTCTCCCAGCCTGTGACTGCTGAAGGGAAGAGCTTGAATTGGGTTTTTTTGTACATAGTCATCCTCACTGGCATTATCCTTCAAGTTCTGGTCCAGTCTCCTCAAATTTTTGGCATCCACAGGACTTTCTAAGAGTTTCAGAGCTCTGCTGCCACCTGTTTGAAGAACTACCTCTTCCTCTTTGTTCTGACTTGGCTTCTAGCAACTTCATTTGATGGAGCCTAGCTCCCACGCTGGAAGAGACAGTGTACGGTCAATCTCCACAGCCCTGTGCATGTCACTTATGATGGCAGTTGTTCTTGTTGGGTTTGTTGTTGGTTTTTTTTCTATTTTAAAAGTAGGCTAAAGCTCCCTGCCATAGTCTAGCACTCCTCATATGGGATACATTCCGTAAGCCTGTGGTCTCTCTGTTCTTCCTCTGGACCTCTTTCAGTTCAAACACATTTTTTTTGAGATAGCTCAAAACTTCACACAACACTCCAACTAACTGTGAGCCAGAGCATTATATACCACCATTGTAATCTCTGGTCTTTATTCCTTTCCTAATTATTCCATGTCTGATTTGCCTTTTGGCTTTCTTGCTGCTAAGTCAAGCTATCAGCTGACATTTCAATGGAACAAACCATCATACGTCCAGTGAAATAAGCTGACTACCACCACTGATGTGACAAATATTATTTCCCCCAATGCATACATATTTAGCACTTCGAATTTCCTCAACTATTTTATGGCTCAATGTATCTCAAAACAATCTCAAGGTCTTGACAATTCTTCATTCCGATTTGACCCTAGCTTTAAGTTACTCCCAACAGTATCAACAGGCTTTCTCATCTTACTGTAAGTCTTCTCTTCTAGATCATTTCAGAAAATAACTGAACTGCGGAGATCCCAAGAGACTTCCACTGATAATCTCCTTCCACCAGTACTGGCCATCTACTTCTCCAACCACACAACAAAACCAAAAGCCAGTATCTCCACACCTCTGCAAGCCAAGTCCCAAGAGTCTTCAATCCAGCTGGTTTCATTGATTCCTTTAATATCCGAAATTCCATGTTTCAAAGATGAAATACACAGTTTGTACACACCTAGTTGTTCACACTGTTATCCCACTAAACTTGTTTAGGCTTCATTTTTCCTCCTTACAGTTAGATCTTCAAAGGTCCTCAGAACTTACCAGAACCAATTCTAAAATAACATTCATTCCTGTTGCTATGTATTTAGTATAATTGGAATCCCTGGTGACATCCAAATGAGCCATTGAAATGCAAGTCCATAGTTCTTTCAAACAACGAAAAATTAAGGGAAAGAATCTCTGTTTTCTTCTTACAGTAAAATGCTTATCAAGTCTGGTTCACAACTTTTCCATAGAAAGACTATATAAAGCCTTGGGTTTATATTATTTAAGAATAACAATTAAAATAAGTTTCTATATTGTTAGGAAGAGCATTCAAAGATGAAAGCATATGATTACTCTTGCTGTTCTCAGTATACTGCACAGCATATCCAACAGCGAGGATTTCCAAGCACTTCAAAAAATACAAATAAACCTAATCTGCACAAATCTCTCATTAAAATTTGAACAGGCTGACAGCAAGACTTGCCTCATATTTGGAATTTCCATCAATTTTAGTCATATCACAGAGTACCAAGTAAGGAAACTCCTTAGGCAGGGTGGAAGGAGAGAGAACAGACTGAAGTGAACTTAAAATTGTCTCATATAAACTAGACTATATGTAAGAAGAGACTGTGTGTGGCTGACACCCCATCAGGAAAGTTCTCCAAAGAAAGATTAGACAAATATCAGTGGAAATGTAAGTCCAAAGGAGGTTTTGGGGATAATCGTAACATAATAAGGTACAGTTATAACAAAGAAAGTGCAAGTCTAAAAGCTTGTTTGTCTGCAAGACAACAGACTTTCTTGCAGCTGAGAAAAGCAGTAGTAATAAATGAACAATTTCCATTATTTTCATGCTATGTCTTCTTATTCTGATTTTCTTCACACCAAATTTTAGGCGAGTAAGGAAAGGCCAAATATTACAAAGCCACCAAAGAACACAGTCTTCAGAATTCAAAATTTTCAATTCATTCTTCAGTATGCTATTTTTCTGTCATTTAAGTAAATGACAGAGCATTCAAAATATGCATTCTTGATCTGTCTAAACATTTAAAGTAACAGACTAACATAAAAATACACCCAGAGTATTTCACACTCCATTATACTAAATTAGGCAAATTTGTAGTCCTTGAATATTTTAGTATATATTACAATTCATCTTATGCAAGTGGTATTTGGTTTTATATTTAAATTATTAATTTTCTTGATTTTTTTTCATTTTTATTTCTAATATAGCTTCCTGGATTCTGTTACCACTTATTTGTCAACTAAAGGCCAAAAAAACATATACTCCTGAAAAAAAATAGCCTTACCTCCATCGCTAATGCTGCGGTTTGCTGGTCATAATGATTCAGAAGATTAGGCATAAAGGTGGTATTGTAAGGCAGATCCTGGCACATCCGCAAGATGATGGGCTCACAAGAAAATAAACTGTGCCCTCTTGTGTGCCCCACCAAAACATCCAAAAGCCAAAGGTACCAGAACATCCAGCTAATAGCCATCCTTCCACAATGGGAATGGGGCCAGGTTTTGAGCCCAGTCAGAAAGCTCTTTCAGCCCCTCATGTACCTTCAGATTTCACTTCAGTGGCGATATTTGCAGTCCTTGTTTAAGATTCTTCAGAACTGGAATACTCTTTGCATACGACATTCTTAGCTCAGTCCAGAAGGTGATGTATTTGAGACCGACGTGTGAGAAATCTTGCCTTTTCTCAGTATTATACAGCATCTCTTACGTTAAGGTATTAGAACGTTTTAACCGCATTCCCACACAATTGACCCCATCGTGACAGAACAGCAGCTGAGTTACATTCTTTCGTAAGGTAACCTAGAATAAAAACCACAACAAATAGAATACAGTAAAAATCATTGTAATTGATTAACACATTTTAGCTCTAAATAGCCTGGCATACAAATTACTTCAAGTTCTAATGTGCAAGGCTTGAGGGTCCCTTGGTAAATTTTAATCCAGACTTTCTGATGGAAAAGAGCTGGTATGCTGTAAAACTCTACTCAAAAAGGGTGGGGAAAAGGGGGAATGTATTTACTATGAAGAAAATATTTTTAGAACTCCCCCCACTTTTAATTCAACCAAGCAAGTATTATAATTGTTGACCACACTGAAACCAAGCTATTTATGACTCAGCATCTCCGCTGGTACATTCACATCGATAGCATCTCTTTAGTTGCACAGCCTCATAACTTCTGCTGAATAATTATAAAACAAAAACAAAACAGTCACCACCACCAATACACAAGTCCCAACTTGCAGGACTGAAGACTATAGTTCTGCCCAACAAGCTGCAGTCGTGGTTTGGCTACCCAGGTACAAATAAGTAACTTTAGTCCAGTTGTAAATAGCTTTTTTGTTGTCTCTAATCCATTTTCCTTGAACACATCTCACATCTTGCTCTCCAGAAGCTGTCACAGCAGCTAAGGGTAAGCCAGAAGACAGCGTTCTTTGACCACCCCTTTCTCCACACACTCTCGAAGATGGAAATTGCAAAGGTAGCTACATATGGTTGTTCTGCCAGTTCCACCCTACCTATAGAGCCAATTTAAACAGCAGTCATTCCTCGGGGCTGGATCTGCGTTTTCTCAGCATTAAGGGGCTGGAGCGGAACAAGCAGAACGGGGACTCAGCATCTTGTACTCATCGACCGGAGAAACAAACTCCGAAATTGGAGGCTACAGCAGGGGAAAAAGTTGACAGAGCCATAAGAGTACAAAGAGGCCCTTCTCTTATAACAGTTGTGTCTTACAGCAATGCAATTTGCAAAATTCAGTCTCTAACCAACTGCTTTAAAAAATATTGTCAAAAAAAGCTAACAGAAATTCTGTTTGAACCAGAAAACCCCAAGTACTCCATTGATACTCCCAAGAGCAGGCATTCACAAATTTGAACAGCCTTCCAATCACGAGACAGTAATGTTTTTCCTTCGATATTTAGGAAGGGAAATAAATTCTACATGTCAGAGAGGGAAAAAGCATTTCCTTTCTCCCTAAGGCAAACTTAGGGAGAGAGATGAAAGAGTTAATTACCAGACTTCTGCTGGTATCATCTGATCGAAAAAGTTAAGTATGCACACTTTTGTTTACATAGGCCCATCTTATGGTCAGAAAAATAAAATATCATATACTTCTTTAAACCCTCCTATATTTTGTGGGTTGGACTAGATAAACTTGAGAGGTTCCTTCCAACCTAAACAATTCTGTGCTTCTGTTCAAGATCACGTGCGGCAATGTTTTTGGCTGTAGCTGTTCAAGACAGGCTGGTAAAAACAAACATGCAAATAGGAAAAAGACCGAGATGCTAAACATAACCATGTTAAATTAAGTTCATTGACAACTTGCTTTCACAAGCTGCTGGCTCTCACAGCTATTGACAAGGAATCCATGTTTGAAGCTGCATTGATATATATAAAGAAAAGAACACAAATAGTAAAACTGTTCCAAACCTAGGAAAAATAGAACATGACAAAGAAAAGCAGAAAAGGGAATTATCTACACCTTAGGTGAGGTCGTAGAACCAACCAATACAGCTCAAATCACAGTGTCTCACTTATACTCTGAAACAAGCAAGTGTTGCTGTGAAGAACAGTCAACACACTGAATTTAAATTATAAAAATTAGCCACAATGTTTGAGACATGCTACATCTAACCACACCTGATTTCAGTCCAATTTCAAGTTCACATGGCCTTGAAAAGCTATGTCCTTCTCATCTAAGGAGGCCATTTCTCAGACTCGCTTTTGAAGAACTTGTTGCCTCTTTCAAAAAAGAAAAAAACAAAAAAAACCCAAAATACTCAAAGATCTGAACTATCCCATCTTCCAGGCCAGCATTACCTAACTCTAAAGGTTTCTGTGTATTCTTACATCCTGACCAGAAGATTACAAGTTACAGATAGACAAAATCAATTCCTACTTAGTTTTGTACAAGATGCCTAATCCTCTTTGACTCTAGCCTTTTGATTTTGACATTTTCCTAATAGTTTCCTAAACTCAGGAGAAGCTTTTCCAGTTTATTGTCATCTCCAAAACACTGGCTTCAAGCAATGTTTTTTCTTTTTCCCCCAAACACCTTGGCCACCAACAGACTTTCTTCAACAATTCCAGCAAAGTCAACTTGTAGAGTGGATTAGAGACTGACTTTTTATCACGCTCTCTGTAATTCAGCTGCCATTTCAGCTGTGATCTGTAGATAATGCCTCACATGAGAGGTTCAGAAGCAACATGATTCTATAAGATGAATTGTACTCACACCAAGGATTGTGTTAAAGTTGGAAGAACAAACATTAGGCAAATCCAGGTCAGGATCTACAGTCTTGGGAAAAACTCCAAGAACACATCACGCAAATCATCATATTAATGACATTCAGAGTAGAGACTCCAAACAAATCCACCCATCCTCTGACTTCCTCACAACCTCAAACTGAAAAAACCCACGCAAAACCCCAGATTTAATAAGCCATGAAAAGTTCTAACTCTGCAAAAAGCAGAAAAAACATTCATCATATCCTTTCAGGACTTTTCCATTTTAAGCTTGAGAATCTTATTACGATATAGAATCATAAAGGAGATGAAGAATACATTTACTAGAGCCAGAAAAGAATGTCAAATTATATAGCCTAGTCATGCAGTGCCCTTTCATCAAAAAAAAAAAAACCAAAACAACCCTAGGTGAAATGAAGAAAAAAAGACAACTACATCATTGCGAAAGGAGAAAGTTTTGCAAATGAGCATATAGATAATCTATTAATTGGTGTAGACAGACGAATGCTGTAATAAGCATCTTTAGTGTCAAGATAGTTTCTTACCACAGATCCAGTTTTGTATACTCTTTGTTAAGCCTCTACATATGAAAAGTTGTGGTTATTTTTATATGTATATGAAAACAAAACAAAACATTTTTGATGACACTGGGGATAAAAGAGGAGGAGGGGATATCTACCCACCTACCCCAAGGCACTGCAGAAAAAAAACTGTGGGCAAAAGGGGTAGGAAACAGCTATTTTGTTAGTGTGGTTATGGATTTGTACATTATTTATAATCATAGGAAGTTCATCCAATTCCTGCTGTAAAGGATAAATTAAGACATGCATAGATGACTATTACAAAGAGTAAAAAACACGAAATGAAAGGGATGACTCCCACAAGTGAAATTTTTTTTTCAAATAAAGTTACTAAGGGGGCAATGAAAAAAAAGTCATGAGACTTTGGAAAGAAAGCATGTAGGTGTATTAATTCATGGGTACCTGTCCCAGAGAAATGAGGTGATAAAACAAACTAGACTCCTCCTTTACAAGTGAGAAGACAAGAGGAGGCTGTCACCTTAGTCACTCCCCACCCAATTCTGATCACAGAGAAAGGAAAGGAACTCATTCATTGCATACAAGCACTGGCAGCGTTTCCCCAGCCCATTCCCACCCACATGAAGGCACAAAAGGAGAATACGTTATTCTCCCAACTCCATTTTAATTAGTCAGTGGGAAAGAAACTCCAGTGCTGTACTCCCCTGTTTCAGTTCTGTTATGTATTAAGGGAGAACCACACTATAATCGCCCACATCCTCTATTTCAATTACGTGACCGTGGAGTAAAGAGGGCAAATGCTACACTCCCCCACTCTTCCATACTCCCCCTCACTATATGACAGGGCAGAATGAAGACACCAAGCATCTCTTCTTCTCCATTCCTTCCACACAGTGACACCACAACAGTCCCAGCTCTGCTCCGCGCAGGGAGGATGGAAAGGCAGAAACCCTTTCTGGTGAGATTCTCTATGTATATCGAGGGACAGGTCTAGCATCTCCCTCCATTTGAGATCCTATTTCATGGCAAGCTAAAGGAACTGGAGAGGGAGCCAGCTATCATCCCTCAGACTGGGAGAGGAGGTAGGGTGCAGGCTGAACTAGCATCCTCTTCCCCTTGAATCCTCCCTGTGTTTTACGGGCAAAAGGAACAAGCGCACACAGGGGACTAGCATCCTCTTGGCTTCCTGCTGCATTGCAAAGGAAAAGGATGGATATAAGTACGTTAAGACTAGCATCCCTTCCTCCTGGGTCTCTGCATCCATTGCAAAAGGAAAAGGAGAGTGTGCATGGATAGAGCTGGCATTCCCTCGGGTCCCTGCTACGCTGCAAAGGAAAAAGGGCAAGGGAGGCGTGCGTGGGACTAGCATCCCTCTCCTCCTGGGTCACCGCTACCGCACTGCGAGGAAAGAGGAGGGAAGCATGGGGCTAACAACCTCCGGGGTCCTCAATGCGCTGCAGGAGAAAAGGTGGGAGCGTGCGGAGGGGGGGACGGCACCCCCTCCTCCCCGGGTCCCCACTGCACTGCTGGGGGAAAGGAGGGCAGCGGGTCCCTTCTCCTTTTAGACCCCCACACGGCAAGGAGAAAAGAGGGGGAGGGCGCACATGGACCAATATCCCTCTCCCCCGGAGGAGAAAGCGGGGAGAGCACCTGGGACTCGCACCCCCCTTCCCTTAGGTCCCTAATGGCAAGGGAGGGGATCGCGCGGGGACGAGCATCATCCCCTTCGGCTGGTTCCCACTGGGAGGGACGGGGGAGAGCGGGAACGGCCGGGACCAGCACCTCCCGGCCCCGAGGCGCTGCTGAGGGAGAGGGGGTGGATCCGGCA
>VXBO01012770.1:0-18037 GCA_013400135.1 Rhinoptilus africanus
GGACATACTGGAGAGAGTTCAATAAAGAGCCACAAAGATAATGAAGGGACTAGATCATTTCTCCTATGAGGAAAGGTTGAGAGAGCTGGGACTGTTTGGCCTAGAGAAGAGAAGGCTCAGGGGTATCTCATCAGTCTGTAGAAACAGTTGAAGGGAAGGTGAAAAGAAGATGCAGCCAGTCTCTTTTTCAGTGTTGCTGTGACAAGGCGAGAGGCGATGGGCACACACTGAAACACAGGAGGTACTGTCTGAACATCAGGAAATGCATTTTTACTGTGAGGGTAACTGAGCACAGGCTGTGCAGAGAGCTGGTGGAGTCTCCATCCTTGGAGATATTCACTCATCTGTACATGATCCTGGTCAGCAGTCTCTAGATATCCCTGCCTGAGTAGGAGGGTTGGACCAGATGACCCACGAAGGTCCCTTCCAACCTCAACCAGGCTATGATCCTGTGATCCTACAGACAACGTTGTAATCAGTTCCAACAGTGTAGGCGTGGATGTACAAGGATTTGTACCTGAGCTAGAGCATGTTACGGGCACACCTGAACTGTCATCTCTTGACTACAGTCTGAACAGATGTGAACAGAGAAGCTGTGGGCCCACTGTTGACTGACACAGGAGCCATGGTGACGGAGGATGTGGAGAAGGCGGAGTTATTGAATGCCTTAGCAGCCTCGGTCAGGACTACTCAGCCCAGCCCTCAAGAGCCCCAGGCCTTGGGGAAAGTAACAGGGAAANTGAGGGAATTAGGTCTCTTTAGCCTGGAAAAGAGGCATCTGAGGGGGGACCTAATCAACACTTATAAATACTTGAAGGGTGGGTGTCAGGAGGATGGGGCCAGGCTCTTTTCAGTGGTGCCCAGTGATAGGACAAGGGTTAATGGGCACAAACTTGAGCATAGGAAGTTCCACCTAAACATGAGGAGGAACTTCTTTCCCTTGAGGGTGGCAGAGCACTGGAACAAGCTGCCCAGGGAGGTGGTGGAGTCTCCGTCTCTGGAGACATTCAAAACCCACCTGGACGCGTTCCTGTGCCCCCTGCTCTGGGTGACCCTGCTCTGGCAGGGGGTTGGACTAGATGATCTCCAGAGGTCCCTTCCAACCCTATGATTCTGTGATTCTATGATTCTATGATTCTATGACTGTAGCACAGGATCCACAACCCTCCCACTCACTGAGTGTAGCACCAACATCCTTGCACTATTGTGCTTTTGTCACTTCCTCATTAGCAGTAGGTACTAGGACTACAAAACATTTCACTCTGACCATTAAGAATTGTAAAATTACTGAAGCTGTATTAGTTTATTTATTTTCTGTAATAGGCTAAACACAACGTTGAGTTTTCCCAGTCATTATATCAGCAACATTAGGACCTTAAAAATATGAATATAGAAATGATTTCGGAAATCTTTCCATGTCTTGGGCATGCTACTCCCATGGGGAAGTGTAGCTGTGCACATATACATTCATATTTTCTGACAGTCCAGATGTACCCTCCTGATTTAGAGTCCTTGTTCTTCCTACTATGAGAAATTACATTATTGCTGTAAGTGTGGTGATATATATTTCTGTGAATTTATGATTGTGGCACCGCTGACAAGTCCTGAATAAGCTTAAAACGTACCTAAACACATGAAATCAATTCCATGTATAAGTAGTTAGGTCTTTTACATGATTAAGGTACACAATTTCACAACAAGCTTTCAGGTCAGCCCCTCCTACTGATCTCATTCAATAGATCTCAGGATCAGCAGAGCTGGACTGTGTCTTGGTTATCCCTGGGGATAAATGGAATTATGCTAGATGCTGCAGACTGATCCTTCTGCAGCAGAAGTATATGCACTGACAGATTCTCTGCTGATGGAAAGAAGATTTGACCCATCCAGGCTGAAATTTTGGGTTGGGGCTCAGGCACATAACTGCAAGCAGTTGCGTTGCTGCATCTTAGTTACTGCTCCCCAGGTGAATCACAGTAAATGGCAAGGTGCACTCTGCTCCTCCTTTCCATTACAGCATAAAATGCGTTGAAGTTAGCTACCATAACACCAAGTTTTTCCCCATAACTGAGGCAGACTAACAGCATAGCTACTTAAAAAGCGCAACTTGGTTTGAAGCAAAAAAAAGCGCAACTGAATCAAAAACTGGAGATCAGTGGTGTCTGTACACCATCTTGGCTGTTTTCTCAAAACAGTGGTCTACTGAGTGCTGTTTCTTGTATTAAATGAAGCACACTTTGCAGTGAATCTTTACTGTTCTATGAAGGTAAAAGTAAAAAAAAAGCTGTACACCTACACCGTCTGACCTGCTAGAATTCAACTGAATATTTTTCTGAAGTATTTACTAGCTTTTCTTTAGGCTATTCTGAAAAAAACCAAGCATAACAGAGAAATATCAGGTCCTAAGATCCTCTTAGTAATAGAAATAGCTTCCCCTTTTAAGTATGTACAGCAATGACAACGTATTTTCTTAACTTCTTGCTCCACCTGGCTGAAGTTTCACCAGGGCTTCAAGGTGGATGAGTGTGGGATGTATTACTGTGAGGCACTGCAGAGACTGAAGATCTATATAGGCTCAAAAAAGTAATCAGAGGAATCAGTGTTGGTAAAAAATGTCCATAAAATGGCTAGTAAATGTGTTTATCAACAGCATTTAGCTCTGAAAGTCCCTAAACTGCAGTTTGCTAGGAGCTTCAGGGCTATAGTGAGTGGATTATTCTGTACTCACTTGCTTTCTTGTCCCTTTTTCTGAGTCTCATGCTACAAGTCTTGAATTGAGACCAAGCTAAAAAGGAGTTTGGTTTGATGTGGTACAGCCATGCTTAGGAGTCTTTGCTTGTGATTTATGTTCACCTCCAATCCTTCTTGCTCTGTCTGTGTCCTATTGCCATGATTCCTGGAACTAGGGCTAATTTCAGTGTCCTTCACGTCAAACAGAATCTATGCTTCAAAGGGAGAAGTTGAGTGAGGGTGTCTCAGTAAGGGAATTGCTTAAGAAATGACAGCAGAGAAGAAAATTAAAAATAACTATGACTATTTTAAGGATGTGTATAACACAGGGTATGTAGCTATTGTGATGGGCAAATAAAAGTGAGAAGAGCTGAGCGACAATATAAGCAGCAGTGTTGTTCTCATTTTAAAGACAGAATGTGTTGTATCTGAAGGTCAAATGCAGGACACTGTTATTAAATATTAAGGATAAATTTGTTTTGAAGAAACACCAGATGTTTACCAAATATCAGTGGAGGGAATGTACAAAAGATGAAAAGAATATTACTAGCAATGTCAATAAAGGAACAGAAGTAGGATATAGAAATGCAAATAAAAACCCACTTTTTGCACAATATACTGCATTTTACAAATACAGAATCCACCTATCTGTGATTTAGCTGTTAGGAAGACATGTTTTGCACTAACATCCTACAGAGTTAAATTAATGAGACTACTATTAGAAGCAGCATTAGAGAAATGCTAACCTTGCAACAAGCATTTAAGCTAAGAACATTTTTCTTTCTCCAAGTTGTATTCTCTCCGAAATGTAAACGCCCTCCAAGTTTAAGGAGCACATTATAAACAAAAGACATCATTTTCCTGCCTGCATGTTTAAAATGTAAGGTGTCATCCCTAGCACTGCCACATAATTCATTTTTCTACTACCTTTCACAGAAAACATGGCAAAGTTTCTACTTATATTGAAGGCAAATATTGAAGAAATATTGAAGGCAAAATGGCATCTTCATTTGAAGTGAGGTATATTCTTCTCAGGCTGTTAACAGAGGAGATGTCCCTGCCCTTTTGAAAGGCTGAGGTCAAGACAACCTTTAGCTGAATAGGCTGCTTCTTTCATAATAAAGCCTGAATTGCAGCTGAAGTGTTTTCCCATTTATTTCCTCTTCGATTGCTTTGCTGTTAAGTCTTAAGGCATTGATTGATATTTTTTTTCACCTTGGCTACTACCAAAAATCCGAAAGATTTTCCTAACTGAAAGCTAAAGTGGGCTTTCAGGTATCTTTGATGAGCAGAGCATTAATATTGTGGTATCCAGCAATAACGCAAAACGCATTTAGTGTTCACTTCAGCTGTATTGATGTGATGCTTTCTCCTGCGCTGGATGGTCTCACATAACCAAAGTGATCTAGGTCATAGAGAAGCCATTCAGATGGTAAATGTGTTTAAGCACTTGCTAACTTCAACTCTTCTTTGAAGTCAGCTGCACTGGTCATTAAAAGACCTATATGTATCTGCTTGCATGTGTTGCTTGTTGGTGATCCAAAAGCTCAAGAGCAGTTACGCCCGGAGTTTCCTTCCCATCCTTAGGTAGCCAGTTGGTTCCTCTGAGCTTCCATTTCCTTACCTTTGTCAGGCTCCTACAAGCATTCTTCAGTTCCTAAAGACCATGAATTCTCTGACAGAAAGTGCTACAGAAATACAAGGTATTGCTAGCATACAGTAGCATGCTCTGGATTCCTGAAGAATGGGAAAAACTGTATAGAGCAGAGGGAAGAGGAGTTATAGGAGGGATATATAGCAGCCTCTTCAAAATTAGTTCTGCTGACTAGTATCCCACGTATCCATGTACAACTCTTAATTGTGCCTATTCTTGAGGTTTATACCTCAAGCTTTCAAATACAGTGCTTCAGGAAAAGGGGGACCCACTATACTCCTGGCTTACCTGAACCAAGCGGCGTCATCTTCCCTACTGCGTGGCAGCCAGTGCTCCCCCCTCGCATTGCAAGCAGTCCCAGCCCCAACGAGCACTGCAGCAGGAGTACCACCCTCTTGCTTCATGGTAGACTGCACCATCCGTTGGAGGAGAAGCAACCTGGAGCCAGAGGAGACAAACCAAATGTTCTGACCATCAGGAGTGGAGTATCAGCACTTTGGAGAAAGTAGGGACTGTTTAGGGCTTCTGAAACTAGGGCAGCTCTCAAGGAGGAAAAAACCACCGTTTTTCTTTGATAAAAAGCATGTAATCTAATATTTTAGTTGCAATTTTAACCAGAGTTGTGCTAAAAGTGGATTGCTTTTTGGAATACATGGATAAAAAAAATAGCTCTGTCACCAGAAGTCTCTGCTTCACCCCCATTTTTCTCTTTATCTTCCTGTTTGAGGTGGGCAAAAAGGATCTCTGTGCATTGTGTTCGCAGCTGTTCACTGTGCATTTCATTGTAAATACTAACGTTTGCCACTCTTTATCTTGTATTTCCTCTATGGGGAGGACTACGTGTGCAGTGTGGTATTTGGGTTTGGAGACTCATTTCTTGTAGTGCCTATTCTGACATTTGCTTTGGACAGCAGGTTGCACAAGCATACCTTAGCTTGGAACATGATTAAATAATCCTGAATTGATGCCTTGTCCCTGAGAAACCTCTCGTGTAGAAGAGCTTTACCCATCTATTAGATATTATCACTGCCCTTAAGAAGTGGAATTGTCCACTGTGGGCTTCAGTTCTCAGCAGGAGAATTCTGTTGTATGTTGAACTCTGGAGAAATGAACAACTTGATGATGAGGAAGGGGAAGAGCTTCAGCAAAGGCAGCTCTACATGGCAGCAAAAGGTTAATGTGTTTTTAGTTCCTTCTAGTAAACTCACAAAATACAGGACACTGTCCTGGCCTTTGCAGAACTCCCTCACTGAGCTCATGTGGGGAAGCTGAGCTTCCCTTTGCTGATCTGCAGATACAACAATGTCAATTTGCCTGCTCAGTGAGCTATCAAGGGCTCCTTTGTTTGGAGGGCACTTCTGCAGAACAAGTCGTATCTTTCCTATTGCTCAACCAAGCGGTGCTAGAGTATTTAAATGGAGCCTCTGGGAAGGAAACCATGTGAAAGCTGTTTGAAACAAATTCCTAGCTTTCATGTTAAACAAACAAACAAACAAAAGAAGACCAGAACAAATTGAGACAGCTAGTTAAAAAGTGGATAGATCACGCCTTTCTTCCTTTCTTCTAGTTACCTGTTAATTCAATGCAGAACCAATGCAGAGGTTATGTAGAATCGACTATGAGGGAGATCTGGTTACTGAATTTAGAGTGTTGCAATAATACTAGTCACTAACCAAAATAAAAAATACTTTTCCAAAGGGATGCAGATCCCTTTTTTTAACCTCTTTCACGTATCTTCTTTAAATCAGATTAATTTCGCCTTGCACAGGACTGATATGGTAAAGATTTTACTTTTATGAAGGGGAGAGACACTGCTAGTGTTAATAATATCTTCCTCTGGCAGGGGTGCAGGTAAAAGAAGTGTAGGATACAGAGTTACACTGGAGCCTGCAAGTCAGATCCAATGGGCTATGGGAATGGATAAAAGCAATAACAGCCACTGCTGATGGACCAAACCTCTGTTTCAGTCCCAGCCTATGGCCATCACTGCATAGGAGTCTTGATGATCACAGCAGGCTGCTGCTACAAATCATTGCTATCCTCAGACCCAAAATGCGTTCTTCATGTTATGGGAATACAGCACAGAGTGGATGGGACCTGCACAGTGCTTGGAATGAGCACTGTGAAGAAAAGAAGACTGATTGAACTGAAATCTTGTATGGGATACAGGTGAACATGGTCAACATATTCCCTCTGACTACAGTGATATCTTCAGGAACTCACAGTAGATATCAACACTATGGAGTCTAGAGATAATTATGCTTTTGTTCAACATGTGAGTCTTTACTGAGAAGCTTAATGCACCATTCAGCCATCACTGTGGGGTGGTAAAAAAGGCATCCTACCTTCAAGGTGTACAGTACGTCACCGTGGGCTCCTATATAAACATGGCAGATATCTGCTACCTGCTGGTACCTCTTTGCATCCACAGCTCTCACCCTGCTCCTTAGGCTAAGATCTATTGCTCTCTCTGCTTACCTGTTTGCAGAGCCCTGGGAAACAAAAATCTTCCTCTTCACAAAAATGTGGTGATGGCTCACTAACTCTCAAATCACTGCAGTTCCTTAACAAAGAAAGGCATGATCCAGCAATAAAGGAAAATAAGTTTATAGACAAAGTGTAATTAGATCTGGCAAAGCTGCTCTTTGCTATTCAGGAACATACTTGACGATGTTTACTTGTTGTTTACTTTTAGTCTTTATTTGTCTGAAAGAATGGATATAAAAAGGGAAGAGGCATAGTATTTTATTCAGCAAAAAACCAGGCCCCTCATGGACACATAGAAACAAGAGGAACTGAAATTGTTGAGCTCTGTCTGGAGGTCCAAACTGGAGTAAGATGATGTAGCCCCTTGGCTTCAGCATTAATTTACTGATGGATATTCACACGACAGAGTCCTAGGTACACTCAGGCTCCCTGTTGATACTCTTCATATTGGTCAGTCATGGTGGGAGCCTGTTCTCCAGGCTGTGACACCCTGGTGTTCCTGTGTTCCCAGGAGCTTTGTCTTGCAGGTGGACACACGGAGCTTTGTTTTGTGGGCAGGTAGTGGCATGGATAGGTGGTTGCAAGGTGGGAGTATAATTTAACCTTCCAGCCATGGAGCCACCCCATGGACAACACTTGGACAGCTGATCTGAGCAATGTGTTAAGTCTAGTGACTACCCATGAGGTTGGGTGCAGATAAAGTGGTGGCTCCTGACAATAATACAGGTTATTTGGGGAATAGAGATGAAGTGTGAGAAAAAGAGGAGACTGCAATACAGAATGCTAAATCCCGCTCAGGTCCTTTCCAAATTATGAAATGTTTGCCTTGATAATTTTGATATCCATTTTTTCCTTTGCACCACAGCTACCACCTTTTCTTTTTTCCTCCTTCTTCCTCTGTGGCTAATTTTCTCCATTCTAGTTTAAAAGTAACAGTAAAACTCCTTTTCACTGGTTTGTCCTTTTGTCTCTTCCTCCTCCAGCTTCTTTAAGTGCATTTCTGCATCTATCATTCTCAGATTTAAATTCCTTCCCTGCTGTAAAGGATGCTGCACATCTTAAGGCCTGACTTCATCTTAAGTTAATTTGGTTTTCCGGCTCTTGGTTCATCAATTTTTTTGACAAATGATTATGTAGTTTTTTCCTGCCTCCCTCCCCCCCTCTGTCTTCTCTGTCAGCCTCCCTCCTATAATCCCTGTTTTCCTGGGATGAAGGCTATTTTAGTCTGAATGCCAGATGAAAGTCATTCCTTTCGCCTACCACTCCAATGCTGTTCCCCTTGCATCTGCTATCTTACATGTTTTTTCAATCTCTTGTTCAAACTCTGTTGGTTTCTAAAACTGGGAACACTTTTCATTTGCATATGGCTTCAATTCTCTCCGTCTTTATTTAAATCACCAGCTTGCCTTCTATAATTTACCCTAACTTTCTGATAGAGATTTGGCTACAGAACACTTCCACTGACTCACCAGATGAAACCTCTGAATTTTAAGCTCTTTGAGGAAAACACAGTGATTGTGTCCTAATTCTGCAAAGAGCCATATATAATGCAACACACAAATTGGAGAAAAATACTCTTGGAAAATAAGTGAGGAATTATTTGAGTGGAAACAGTGCAGAGGATGTTTAAGACCACCTGGGAAATCAGTGTTGACTTAAGCTTGACTTCAGTAGGCTAGAATGGGTAGCAGGGGACTGTGAAAATAAATATTTTGGGGAAATAAACTGGCTGAGCAATAAGCACCATGAGTTTGAGACATTCATCATGCCTCACAAAAACTGTGGCCTCTTTTGATATTACAGGGTGGGTGGGTGAAATGCATATGGTGGATGTAATCAATCTTTTTTTTTGAGTAAGTATTTGATACATTGCAATCTAAAACTACAGAAAGATGGTGGTGTGATTAACACTGACTGACAGATCACATTTGCCAGCAGACCAACTTGAAAACGGAAGCCATGGTGGAGGTGCTGAATACTTGAACAATACCTTCAGTAGAATTTCAGAAGTAGTGAAGTTTGGATCACAACCAGAAGTGATCTCAGACAAGGTCCCAATGGTAAATATGGGATCACTGTTTTTCAGGTTATTCCTTCTTGGAATTCCACATTGATTAACATGGCAAGTGGTACCATGATGGACAGTGTAAATGGCAGCCAGAAAAAAAAATAAAAATACCTATTAGGTACCCTGGTGAGAGCAGAAAGGAGGAATTCTTAACCAATATGAAATTTTTAAATAGAAAGAAGCCATGTGATATACATAAGTGCTATGGAAAGATGACTATTGAGTTTCTTTCCAAAGAATCCTTAGAAAATCTTGAATTGCAGAAGTTATCTGAAATAGTGACCTGTTAACGAAATTAAGTGCTCTGCAATCAAGAGAAGATTGCTGCAGAGCAGGAAGTGACCCACTTACAGCTTTGTTTCTGAAAGTCAGAGGTCCTTTGCCTGATTAATACTGCAGCATTAAATAATGCTCTTGGTGCAACATTTAATGCTCTTATATGTCTGAGGTTGGTTTTAGAGCTTGTTAGTTTGCAAGTACACTTCGGGGGAAAATAAACCCAACAGGAAAATGGTACAAACTGAGTTGTTTAGACATCAGTATATTAACTTAATCAAAGTGCTTCATACTCTGATTAATCAACTGAGAATTTTTTACAAGGCTAATTTGGGTGGGATTCCTCTCACTCTGAGGCATATGAATTTGGTCACTGAAATCTGAACTAGACTTTCAGATCTCCTTTACAGTCCATGGAGGGGAATAGATATAATTTGTGACATCTGCTGTGAATTACTCTGTTCACCCTAGTTAGGTGTCTGAAATGAGTCACCCACTGGAGCTGCCTAATGCACCTTGTTTTCTCCACTGACAACAGAGCTAGTGCAAGATACTAAACTTAGATTTGGAAAACTGTTTTATATGTGTTGGATAAATCTGCTAACACTGTAGTTCTCAGAGCTTTCAGAACTGGAATACTCTTTTCTTTTACGGCAATTTAAGCCTCACTCTCTCCCTATAGGTGCCACTATCTCCGTGCTGCTCTGATAATCACTATAAGCTGTGATGATAGATATAGCCTATTTCTCTCCACATAATATTTTCAATCTCAAGTGGTTTGTCCTTATCAAATTGTCCCCCCTAAGTGTGATGGTGTGCTCCACCACCAACCTGACCTTTATCTCCCATAACTGCCCAAGCAGTAACCACCTGTGGTGGTCATAATTGGTGCATCTAGTCATGATGGCTGTATTCATCTCAAAGTGGTTTTGCAGAGACAGATACCAACATAGTAGCCAAGGGATAACTTGAGCAATGCACCCACCAAACCACAGTACCAGTATTGTGGGCAATATGTAAATATGACTATAAATCAATCTTACCCCATAAACAGTGAACAGCACAAGAGCCTTTTGAGCTCTCCTGTAGAGCAGCAGGCTGCATGCATGGATCTCCTCTTGAGTAGTGACTAATAGCATGTTAAACTTTAAAAAAACTTCTTAGTGGGGCGATATAAAGGAATGATTGGACATAAATGATCCTTTGGACATAAATGATCCTTTAGACATAAACTGTTAACCAAATTCTGGGACTAGGATTGGATCCAGCGGCTCCTAGACTCCTCTCTGAGAAGGAGTTGAGAAAGGAAGGGGGTCCTTTCTGAACCTTGTGACTCAACAGGAGAGTCTCCCTGACAGCTCTGTCTGACCCTGTACTCTATGCAGGAAATAAAGAAGTGTACCTTGCCATCGAATCTTGTTAAACTGTTGCATTTACGATAAAACTTTTTAAAATCGTTGTTTCATATCAATAAATACATTGCTGTTCTCTCTTATGAGTGAAGTGCACCGCTCCATCTGTGACAGCAGGCCTTCTGTCTGATCTGTGCTAAAAACCTTAAAGTTAGTATTATTTTCACCAGTTATTTCTGGTCACTCTCAGTTAAAATGGATTTAAATCTAATAATTTGTGGTCTTCATTCAGAATATGCAAAGCAGGATGCTTGAACTCAGAACTGTTGGATGAAATGCTGCCTGTTTGTGCCTCATCATTCTTTAAAGATGTAGTAACAGGAATGTGTTTTCTTTGAGGTATCAGAAACATTGGTGTTCACTATGTTCACTGCTAATCATCACCATCCCTCAGCACATTTGAAAATAGTGATGCTTCTTGTGGTGAAATTTTTACACTGAAAGGGTTATAAAACATTGGAACAGGCTGCCCAAAGAAATGATTGAGGCACCATTCCTGGAGGTATTTAAAAGACAGGTAGACATAGTGCTCAGAGATATGGTTTAGTGATGTTTTTTGTCAGAGTTAGGTTGATGGTTGGACTAAATGATCTGAAAGCTCCCTTCCAACCTAAGCAATTCTACGATTCTGTGATTCTATGAAATAAAAGTAGCTGGTAACATCCTGTACATTTTGTGAAGCTTAATGTAATGTTAAATGTTTCAAGTCAAGATCTGCCATATGCATGCTTTTCAACTTGTATTGGGCTGTTAGCCCACCTAGAGCATGTGCCTGGAAGGTGGCCTTCTTAACACATGCATCCAGATTTACACACTTAGATTTAGGTCTTTATAAAGTATGTGTCTACCGATGTGCTAGGTGTCTAGTCTACCATAACAGTCAGTAGAAATGAGATGCCTGAGGAGACAAATCTGTTTTTATACCTTCAACAGTGTCTAATTGCTTTCAGTTACAGCTGGATCAGGGAGCTGTTAATGATCTGTGAAACCATCAGAATTGAAGTTTACTCTGAAAAGGTAATGACCAAGGACTGTTTGATACCCTAGTTGAACAGCTGGATTTTAGGGGTGAGCTTAGGTATCGTTCATAATGAGCAGATCTGTCCCATATGTCAGCACATTGCTGGTCACTGAGGCTTGCTTGTAAGAGTTTTCAGCCCTTTGATATACCTCAAGATATTTGAGATATCCATCTGAGAGTAGTAGATATGACACAAGACATATATGAGACCTGTGCTGTTATGCAAAGGTCTCTGAAGGTCAGGTGGGACACTAGCACAACTCAAAAGACTTGCATGGGCAGCTGATTCAATCTCCAGCAGAGGTCCTCTACAAATCAGCTGTTCCTGTGTTGCTCTAGTTTAATTTTGTTGACACTGGTGTGGAAGGGTTCTGAATCTGTGCTCTTGTCTTTACATTCCTAAACCTACAGGGTCTGTCTCTTGGGATACTTTTCCTTCATGAATCCCCAGGAATTTTTTTCTGAATCATGCCAGTTTGGCACACATGCTTTGGGGAGATAGAATGGTGTGAAGCTCAGGGCAGGTTCTGCTGGAGGTGACTGAGAAAAGGGAATGCAGGTGGGAGGGCTGGATCGATAGCGGAGAACTATAAAAACTGAAAACGGGAGCAGAAAGGCAAGGACAAAGAGGTTCTGATCACAATGGCACTGAATCTGCTGGATAAACAAGAATATAAAGAAATTTAAAGAAATTTAAGAAATTTAAAGAGCAGCCAAAGTAAGTGAGGTCTTTGTATTTGGCTTAATCCTCCGCCACCAAAATATGCAAGGACAACAAGTGAGGGGATTAGACTGCAGCGGTTCAAAGGTCAATAGGAAGGGAGAGAAATGAAACCAAAACCATGTGAATGTGGTCAGAGTCATGTGAATGGTTAATAATTTTTAAGGTATTATGGGTACTCAGATCATGTGGAAGATCATGCATTCTTAGGGACATAAAGTAGATATCAAGCTCTGCTCATAAAACTCATTCTTCTTCCTGGTGCATAACAAGGAAACCACTGTAAAAACCACCACCCAGAGTCCAGAACCTCACTGCTTGTATGTACCTGTTCACAAAAAGAGGGTGGAAGATGTGGATTGCTTTAGTTACTGGACCACTGAGAAGCGTTTGCACACTCTGGGTTGGAAAGTGGTACAGAATCTTCCAGGTTTAGATGTGCTAGGTTTACGTACAATTAAAAGGGGGGAGGGAGGGAACTCATGACCAAGAAAAATAAAAGTAGTTTTCTATAGTATGCAATTTAGACTAAAAATGTGATAAATTAAAAAAAAAAAAAAGGAACTGCTCTTACGTGGATAATAAGAATACTTCTCAAATTGCTTTGGACATCTAGGAAGTGATGTCAAACCTCATGCTGCAGGATTAGAAATATATAATCAACACTAAATCAGAAGCATCTCATTTCAGTCTGGTGAAGGACTCTGTACTCACGTCTTTTTCAGGCCCTGAAAATGGCCGTTGTCAGACATGGCATATGGGATTAAGCGTGCCTTATCTTGATGCAGGATAACAGTTTTTGTCTTCCCAGGTCAGGCGGGAACCAAGGTCATTTTTACATCCTTCTTCGATGTTGTTTAGATACAGTGAATGACTCCTGCGTAGTGAGAATATTTTGACTGCAGATTAGGTGCGTAAAGGAAATGGTAGATGTCCTGTCAAATAGGCAGTGGATGAGGACTAAATAAAATGCTGTGGAAAGGGAGGAGCACTGAGAGCTGCATTGATGAGGAAGGGATTGTTTAACCAAGTAGGCATCTTCATTTCTCTTGTAACTTTTGCACACTCCCCTCACCTTGTCTTGTTCCTCAGCAGTAAAAGAAAGAACATTTTCCCTATTTTACATTGGGGCCACCACAGTTTTAGCCAAAAAAGACTAGACTTATTAAATCCTTCTGAGGTGACTTTCTGAGTTGTGTGAGATACAACTTCAACATTTTTCATTGTATCTGTGTGGTATTTATATTCTTTATAGGTTTAGCATTTACTTCACACTGAGATTTTTCACTGCATGCTACTGAATTAATCTTTCCCTTACCTGGACAGTCACAATCATGAAAATGAATTAAATAATGACAGGACAAGTGGCAATGGTTTTAAACTGAAAGAAGGTAGTTTTAATTGGACACAAGGAAGAATTTTTTTAGGATGAGTGTGATGAGACACTGGTCCAGTTTGCCCAGAAAGGTGATAGATGCCCCATCCCTGGAAACATTCAAGGTCCGGTGAGATGGGGCTCTGAGCAACCTGATCAAGTTGAAAATGTCTCTTCCCATTTCAGAGGGTTTGGACTAGATGATCTTCAAAGGCCCCTTACAACCCAAACCATTCTATGATTTTATGAAAATTAAAGTCCTGTGCTGCTCTGTGGCACCAGATCTGTTTCAGCAGAACAGCACAGGCACTGTCCTTTCCTTTCTGCTGACCCTGGCATGGGTGATAACTGTGAAAAGGCAATGATGATGCCATCAATGATGACAATGTGGCAAACACAACAAAAACTGTCATGGTGCTTGTTTATTGGTCATAAATAAAACAGTATATCTTATATAAAAGGGGTAAGCTCATGACCTGAAGGAACATCTTCCATTACTGATGGGTGTCTTAAGCAAGAACTTCACGGGACCCAATGGAAGTTCCAAATATTTAATTGTTTGGCCTGTGCTTAAATACAAATTTTGAGAGATGCTTGGTATTTGCTGCTCTCTGGCACTACTGAGATGGTCTGTACGGTATGTTATTTCTACGAGATTAAGAGAAAGCTTTACCGTGCTCCTTAAAATTGGTTATTTCCCCACAGTGGCAGGAAAGAACACCTTAGGGTTGAAAAAACTCAGGAATGTAGTCTAGCAATTTGAAGGACTCAATTGTTATCAAAAACTTTGTTGCAACTTTATTTAAGTTTATAAGATGTTTTATAAGAATGAAAAATAGGGAATAAAAAATTGTTCTTCCTGTGCTTGTAGGCCTTTGGGGAAAAAACTGTGCTGTGGTGACCTACAACTCACAAACCCGAGTAGACTAAAGTTAATAAGGGAAAAAAATATATGAGGTTTCTCTTTTTGCTCCTGTTTGGCGGCAGAGGAAAAAATGATGTAAATATTTGTGTTCCACTGACAGGTTTAGTCAAAAGCCCAAGGGACAAGCTTTCAGATGGCACAGCGTTATAGAAGATAAAAAAGGACAGATATTTTCTACAGAACATAAACTTAAACTCATCTGCAGACAATGAGAGACCCCACATTGTTTTGACTATATCCCAAAAATCTGGTTAGTACAGGTGCATGCAAAGCAATTTATAGACATCTTGTAAAGGATAGATGCAATGAGAAAGGATAGTCCTACGGTTATGTTTCTGGTTTAAGGTTATTCCTACAGGTGCTGCTTAATACTATCTTCAGATACTGTCCATAATCTTGTATCTATATGGGATACTTTTTGGCACTAAAAAGAATGACAGAGGGAGTGGACTACATGGCACAGCATGAAACTTCTTGTTTCATGGAAGTGAGGACCACTTGAACTAAGTTCAGAAGCTCAGGCATTAACTCTCCGGTGCCTTTAGAAACCAGGAATGGCAGAGTTTTAGAAAAACTTGTCAGCCAACCATTTCAGAAAAGTTAAATAGGTGACATTAAGGAGCCACAGGAGGCTTTGACCTGGTAGGAGCTCCTACTGTTGACATTGTCCCTTGGAGTTGGCAGGCATCTCTCAGCTTTCCATTGCCACCCTACCAGGTAGGGATGGGTCTCAGATGGAGGAAAGCACCCCTGGACTTCTGCTAGAACTGATGAGGGGCATTCACACCACCGGTTGTGTCTATCTGAAGTCCTTCAGGAATTTACTCCTTTCTCAAAATAAAATATACTCTTTAACTAAATAAAACCATGTGGATGGACTTAGCACATTAGTAGATGTGATGGAGGGCTGGGGATCAAGACCTCAGTCCCCTCAACCCAGCAGACATATCCTAAGGGTCTTAGGGCTTGAAGTCATCACTCTTCTGTCCGTCCTCCATGTCCTTGGGCATTCAGTGTAGTTTTGCTGTATAAGTTCCTGTTCTGTAAAATGACAGCTTCAACGTGTCTGTTATCTATTTTTGCTGTGACTTCTTTGAGGTAAGCATAGTCTCTTGTTATATGAATATACAGTGCTTTGCATAATGGAGCTTATTCTAAGTTCCTTTAAGGTATCTCTGTTGAATAATAATGATTAATAAAATCGAGTAAATAGTATTTAGAAAAGATAAAATGAGTGTGGTGATTTACTTTTTTCTTTGTAGGAAATGAAGTGCAAAAATAATTGGAACTGAATGGCAGCACCTATTTAAAAGTGATGAAAGAAACTTTTTACATACTGTAATATTAAACTTTAGATCGTCTTATCAAAAACTCTTAATAAGGTTTATATTTCAGTTGAATGAAGGAAATTATTCTCAATGTAAATTATTAGTGGGTTTTTTTCCTAAATGCATATCAATGTTCTGAATGTCTATCCTGTAAATGAATGCTCACCACAGAGACGTACATAAGGTTACTCATAAATATGTGTCACACAACCTTTATATCTGTCTTCTCACAATCTCTCTTCTCACAGAGGGAAAGATGGATGGTGAATTAACGAGACAATGTACAGGTAACTTGGTAGGAATAAGGCAAGCTGTGTGAGTCAGACCCTATGGATGTGTTTATATGACGAGATAGTCACTGTGAGGTAGGATTCACCTCTGGTCCCTTGGCACCCTCACCTCCCAGTGGCACCTCCATAGCATGATTCCACTTCTTTTGGGCAACTCACCTTTTTTTAGGATGCTATCCTTCTCAATGGATTAAGACAAAAAGTCTAGTAAATAAAGTAGATGAGATGTAATTTTTCTAAGCTGGCATTAAGGGAGTTATTCTGTCTTCATGCAGCATAGACACAAGAGTTAACCCTAGACTAAATAGTTCAGGTACTTCTACGGTAACACAAAGTTTGACATGTATTGATTCAGCTTGCTGGGTGCCCTTGCTGTTTATGTGCAGCTGTTACAGCAGCTACCTCATTACCTTGATTAGGCTGCTCTAAAACTAATGTGCACCTATGTAATCTGTGGTCTTACAGCTTGGTCGTATCCTCTGTGCTGTGGATTGGTGAGAAAACCTTCTCAGCAGCTCTGAAATGATCCCTCCAGGCAAACTTTTCAACACCAAGCACTGTTTTGGTTTTTTTTTTTTTTTTTTACATAAAGTTGAAAGTTGAATGGTCTGGTTCTTTTCTGTCATCTTCTGCAACACAAACCCCCCCCTAATATAATAAGGATAGGAGTTCCCTCCGTTTGCATTCTCTCTCCCTTATATATGTATTTTTACCTTTGTGTTCCCTTGCACAATGGAAGTACGGGACAAAGACAAGTACGGGAGCAACTTCAGCAGTTCATTTGACGGTTTGGCAACGTTACGGTTGAACACAGCCTGTGAAAATGGCAGAAGGTGTGCTGAGCCATTCAAAGACACCTGCTGTCCTGACTGCTAAAAACAGCCCTGAAAAGCCAAAGACTATTACGGTTCTTGAGCAGGAAAAATGCTCCTGACTTGGCCTCCTGCCGCCCAGCCACATCTGTTCTCTTCAAAATGCTGGAAGCAAGAGGAAAGCCGACATGATACAGAAGGTATTGGAGTTCAGAGGACAGGACGGCAGCTTGTTAGTTAGATGACACCTTCACCTTCCTCTTGACAATTAAAAAAAATTTAGAGTCAGGGTCTGGTTCTAATGAAGTTTGTATTGTGTTTAGGAAAATGGGGTCTTGTGCAAGACCAAACTTAGCTCGTCATGAAAATTAGGGATGACAACTGTTGGGGACCTTTTTTGGGCAGGTGAATTTCGGTACGGGGTCTAATATATGAATCTTGAATAATGGAGGCTAGAGAGAAGGACTTTGTGGGAAGAGAGGGGAAAAGTTAAGGACCTTCATCAGAAGGAATGTTGATGATCATTGGAGCTGCAAAGGGAAACTTCGCTTGTTCAGATGAGCTGGGGAGAGCCAGAGGCAAACCTGAATTTGGGGTTGATTCTGAAAAGTGCTGAAATCTGTTCAACTCTCATTGTTTTCATCTCAGACATTCAGTAAGTGCAGATTTGGCCAGGATCAGGGTTATAAAGTGGATTGCAAGGTTAATCTCCTCCAAGTCTTATGCCTTTTATATTTATGTTTCACGGAACTGCAAAGGCCATGAATGAGGGGCTGATTTTCAGACGACATAAATCAACTGAACTGATTTGCACCAGCTGCCCTAGTGATCATATCTGGCCTTTACACATTTTGTTTAGAAATGCGGTATAACTATTCAGAAGAATTTTAAAAAGACATAACTAGAATTTCCAATTTCTTTATTTTTTGAATGTTGATTTT
>VXBO01012778.1:3265-13501 GCA_013400135.1 Rhinoptilus africanus
AGTTCTGGGCTCCCCAGCTCAAGAGGGACAAGGAATTGCTGGAGAGGGTGCAGCATAGGGCTACTAAGATGATTAGGGGACTGGAACACCTCTCATATGAAGATAGACTAAGGGAATTAGGTCTCTTTAGCCTGGAAAAGAAACGGCTGAGGGGAGACCTAATCAACACTTACAAATACTTGAAGGGTGGGTGTCAGGAGGATGGGGCCAGGCTCTTTTTGGTAGTGCCCAGTGACAGGACAAGAGGTAATGGGCACAAACTTGAGTATAGGAAGTTCCACCTAAACATGAGGAGGAACTTCTTTACCTTGAGGGTGGCAGAGCACTGGAACAGGCTGCCCAGGGAGGTGGTGGAGTCTCCGTCTATGGATACATTCAAAACCCACCTGGATGGGTTCCTGTGCAACCTGCTCTAAGGTGGCCCTGCTCTGGCAGGGGGGTTGGACTAGATGATCTCCAGAGGTCCCTTCCAACCCTATGATTCTGTGATTCTCTGAACTTGTCCCAATTTATCTGCTGACATCTTTCTTCTCTGACCATTCTGCAATGTTGAATAAGACTTTGGTTACTGCACCCATTCTCCAAGATGTAGACACCTGCTTCTGCCTTTTCCTGACTATTTCTTTGTCTGAGTAATATGGGACTCCATATTACAAACAAACAAACACAAACTTCCACAAACTTCCATCCTGGAGCCTTATTCTCTGGCATTGCTTATACGCATTCTTTGAGAGTCATATCCACCTGGAAAGCATGTTAGAAAATTAATTTCTTAACCTTAATTTTTGTGTGGTCAGATCTGAAAACAGAAAAAGAGGACACTGTCCTCTACAATGATACAAAGGAAAAATTTGCAAATTTCCAAAATTGCAAAAGTTTAAATCCCTGATGTCACCAAACTGCAGTGTTACTTAAATTTCATATCTCTTTTGTTGTGGGTTTTTGTTTGTTTGTTTTCCTTAATTATTCCCTGTCTTTTTCCATGTACATACTCCCTGTACTTTATAACAATAACATGACCATGAAAGTCTTGCAGAAGTAGTCAGGTTACTGTGTAATGACATAAAAAAAATTCATAATTAGTCTTTTTTTTTTTTTTTTAACTTCAGACAATGAGTTCAGGAGCAAAGAGAAATGGAAATTATACTGGTTTGGTGTGATGGTTCAACAGAATTGCCTCTTGTGTGGGCACTGTGGGCACTGATAGTTTATCCTGGCTCAGTATGGTTTTTGAATGTCAGTGTGGGCATTGACAAAATCAATGAGCTACACTTTAGCCAGATTATTTAGTCTGATTTTCACCTGTTCAGAGTAACACTTACTCTGTGCAGTGAATGGATACACACCTGGGACCAAGGCTGTGCCTAAGACTAAGTGAACTGGTGATCAATTATTGGTGATTAAAAAAAAAACCAAAACCCACACAAAGAAAGTGTACCACAGATAAGCTGAAATATGATCCCCTCTTAACAAATCTCACTAGTTTTCTAATACCATACCAACATGCCATATAGAACAACATACTAAACAGAAGCTTATCTCTTTACAGCTCATTCTTCTTTATAGCTTGAGACAGGGTGTTACTTAACTCCTTGAGAAGAGGCTACTTTAAATATGTCAGTATCCCTCGTTTCCATTGTTCTGTGGAGTCACTTGAAAGATTATAAGAGTTAATAAATTTTGACTATTGCCTTAACTAAGATTATTCAGAAGCTGATAAGAGTCATTTCATAATTTTAAATTTTTCAAAGAAGCAATACTTAAGCCTTTCAAGTGGCTTGGTGAACTGTTGCGGTTTGGGCTGGGGTTGCCAATGACAAGATGATAGATGCTCTCCCCCACCTCTTGCTCCAAGGAGAGGAAAAAGAGAGATAAAGAGATTTATGAGTTTAGGAAAACTAAACTACATTAATGAAATATTAGTAATAAAATACACAAAAGAAAATAATGAAACAGATACAATATATACAAAACAATGCCAGGCTCCCAGGGAGATTTCACTAGCAGGCACTGGGAAATTTCCAGAATGGACTCAGTGACAAATGGGAATTGGATTCTAGATCTTGAGTCAGGAACCCATGGATGGGGATCAAAGGTAAACAAACTGACAGGGTCCTCCTCAGACATCAGACATCAGACATCAGACATCAGACATCAGACATCAGACATCAACAAAAAGAGAGCTGCTAGAGATGCAACCATTGAAAAAAGAGCCCACCTAACCCCTTTGCACCCTCAGCTTTTATAGTTACGGTAGATGGGATGGAATAACCTATTGGGCCTTTTTGGGCCACCTGACCTGTCCACGCCTCCCCACATGTGTGGCCCCTTCATAGGATAAACAATCAAGTCATCTGACCCTGGTTGCTGCAGCAGTAAGTGTGAGAGTCTTTCTCACTGAAGAGAAAGTTGGCTTTGCTCCACCCCAAGCGAGGACATTGAAGATAGAATTTCATTTCTTGTTTAGAAAAAGATATCAAAGTGTCAACATGACAGAGAGGCATGGGAACAACCTTTGGCTTGGGCAGTAGGAAGCTGATGTTTGCTGCTTTGTATAACATAACCTAAAAAAATATCTGTCACTTCAGACCTGACAGGCATAACAGGAAGTATACCATGTAGCTTTGATCAAATTCAATACCGCTGAAAATTGCCAGCTTCTACGGTGAAGGAGTTTCGAGATTTTTTCACATTGAGGGGTTAAGAACATTTTATGGGACAGATACTTGAAATGCAGTTCTGGAGCTTTGCCTGAGACATTGTATTACACAAAATATCAGAAATTGCAATCCAAACATTGGTTCACTAGATGACTCCGCTGCATCACATTATATATCTATTTGTAGTCTATTATTAGTAATATTACTACTATTCCTTTATGTCATTGCATTCTGTTAATGTTATTTAATTGCAATTGATATTCGCACTATTGATAGTGCAATTGATAATTGCACTATTTAAGTGCAATTGATATGCTAATTATCCTTGGATTAAAATTTAAATAAAAGAAAAAAGAAAGCTTTAGAAATTGTATACTAAAAAGCATAGGGGAAAAAAATAACATATAATAATGCAAAAAAGAAAAAGTCTTAAATATATATTAAATAAAATGTGAAATAAATAACAATAATTAACAGTGAAAAAAAGAGAGTTGAAAAGTTTAGCTGTTTCAGATGTTGGAAACCAGAAGTGAGAGCTCTAAGGGATACAGATTGTGGTTTTTTTCATTTTGTCACTTAAAACAGAAGTCTGAGATAGCCTCATATACTATAGAATCATAGAATCATAGAATTGCCTACATTGTAAGGGACCTTTCAGATCATCTAGTCCTGCCATCAACATAATGGTGACAGTTGTTTCTCATGTAGCATCTTCATTCTATCATTCTATGATTCTATGATCTTACTGCACAGTACACTTCAATATTGCATCTAAGTTTTCCATATGGACATTTTTCATCAATAATAGTTGAAGATACACCTGAATGGAACTCTGTGAAATTTAGAAAGCGCTAAGATGTTGGCCTCAAATGATGAATGTAAGGGAAACAGCAGTTACATTAACTTCTTTCATGAAAGTTGAAGCAGTTTGTCGAAGTTCGTCTATTTAGCAAAAGCATTGAGTCTTCTAAAAACCTACTAGTTAAGAATCTTATCCTAAAGTTTTGTTTGCATTCTTGTTTGTTTTTTTTTGTTTCCTCAGAACTGTTTAATACTCATTTGTGTTTGTATTTATACCAGTTTTACCTATTCGGTTCTACTGATGTTTACTCTTTGGTCACATCTCCCTTTAGCTTTCACTTTACGAAACTAAGGCAAGTACCACCAGTCTCATGGTGAACAACAGTGACCCATTCCTCTGATCATCCTAGTAAACTTTTCTTCACATGTTCTGGTTGGTTTCATTTTATTTGAGCATGGGAGACCTGAATTCTGTACAGCAACACACATCAGGACAGGGTGCAATTTTATACAGTAATAGTTCCTTATCTCTACCATAAATTCTTCAACCAAGAGAATCTGGGATTCATATTTTTCATAATTGCTTTGGAATATTATCCAAAATGATTTTTACTCTGCACCTACATAGGGAAGAGAGGGGGTTTTCTCTCTTTTCTGAGTAATTTACTGTCCCACTTGAGTTTTGGGGACATTTCCATTCTATCTTTTTAATAACCTTACCATAGTGGGGCAAACTGAGATGGTAACGGTCTCTTCATATAACTGAAGAATCACAGAATTGTTTAGGTTGGAAGGGACCTCTTTAAATCGTCTGGTCTGAGGGCATCTCCTTCTTTGCCTCAGGAATGCATTGCTAGCTCATAGTCAGCTTATTGTCCCCTGGAGGCCAAACATTCTTCTCTGCAGAGCTGCTTTCCAGCTGCTCAGCCCCAGTGTGTACTGGTGCAGGACTTTGCACATTCCCTTGTAAAATTGCATAAGGTTTCCATCAGACCTTATGACAGGAACGAGATCCTCTGAACCACAGAGGATGTGTGATGTATCAGACATTCCTCCTGGCTTTTTATCAGCTGCAAACTTACTGAGGATGCACATATTTCCATTATCCAGGTCACTAATAAAGTTGCTGAACAGTATAAGACTCAGTAATAAGCCCTGGGGTACACCAGTAGTGACTTAACCCCAACTGGACTTTGTGCCATTGATCACAACCCTCTGGGCATGGCCCTTAAATCAGTTTTCAGTCTACCTCACTGTCTGCTTATCTGACATGGAACTGCTTTCATCTTGTCTTTGAGGATGTCATTGGAGATGGTGTCAAAGGCTTTACTAAATTTGAGGTAGTCAATGTCTACTGCTTTTTTTTCATCCATCTAGCTAGTCACTGCATTTATAAGCCTATCAGGTTGGTCAAGCACGATTTCCGTATCATAAACCAATGCTGGCCACTCACGATCATCATCTTATCTTTCATGTGTTTAAATATGCATTCCAGGAGGATTTTCTCCATCCCATTACCAAGGATTGAGATAAACCTGACTTGTGTGTAGATCCCTCAATCTTCTTCTTTTTTTTTTCCATTCTTGAAAATAGGAGAGATATATGATCTGCTTTCTCCTTGTTACTGTTCATTATAAAGCACAATCAGGCTTACAAGGAAAGAGACAGTCCTATAAAGGACTGAAACGTTAGAATGGCACTATGCAAAAGGCACTCCTTTCCAATTTCTCTAAATTATCATACAACTTCTGCCCAAGATTTTCAGTATGTGTGTATATTCTAATTCTCTGACATGTAATTACTACAGACATGCAGAACAGATTGGGTTCTACAAGGAATTTAAGTGTTTTGATGCCTCCAACTTTTTAAAACTTTCTAGGGAATCTAACTTCACTGGAATGAAGTAGAAGTGCAAATGGTACTTTCTGCCACCCTTGTGTAGCAATAGAAGGTGTGAGCACTTGCTGTTATATCCCACTCTCTTTGTTTTTTTATTTTCTGTTCAGTGTCTGGGATTCTTTCAGGTATCTAGGGTTTGGGGAAGGGGACATTGATTTTTTTTTTTTTTCCTTTTTGTTCCCAGACTTACATTTTAGTTTGTCATGTAGTCAGAACTGTCGTAAAATTACTGTATTGTAGAAGTACTTCTGTGAGGATGTTAAACCCACCACAATCTGTCCACAGGTTCTCATATCCCATATAGACTTATTCATTTGGTGATTTTCAGGTAGAAATACCTTGGGAATATTGGATGACTGAGGCAAGAAGATTCCTGCTGGGTGGGAATGAGGTCTGAGAACAGGAACTTCAGAGATCAAAACAGAGAGAACTGATACCTGAAGGAAGAAGGCAGAAGTTTGCTTCAACCAGAAAGCTGAGGGTGTCTATCAAAACAGACATTTCACTGAGCCTAAGTACTGCTCCAGAGTAGTGAAGAAGAGATATGCATGTAGAGATTGTTAGATCTATCTACATGTCTCTATGTTTGTGTGCTGCTTAATAGAGAGAAAGACTGTTTAATTTTAGTTCTTGATCTGTTTACTTACTGGCTCCCCTTTTCAGAGCACTCATGTCTTCAGTCTTATGGTAAAACACTATACCTAAATCACTTGAAATTTTGGCATTATTCCTGTGACTGAACATTCAGCTATGGGATCTACAACTCAGAGGACTTGATCACTCAAGCTTAGTTTGCGGCCTGTGCAAATTTCAGAGTGAGATTCAGTGACTGTGACCTGTAAGGCAATAGCAAGAGCATCCTGAAATTCAAAGCTGCTTAGAAGAGCTATCTGAGGTCCTCTGTGATAGTTCACTTATTTTCCCTTTATTGGCATAGTATTTTATGCTGTGGTTACTAGAATCTTTGGTAACCTCCTCTAAAAGTAAACACAAAATGAGTCAGAGAAACCTCTGAGATGAATTAACTATTAGCAATTCCTATGGTCAGGATAGAGAAATAGAAAAGTACGGATTTTTTTTTTTTTTTCAATCTTACCCACGTGGCGAGCAAGATTTAAGAGTAATACAAGGAAATCAGGCTAAGACTTAGTACTACCAAACATTCCTATGGCCTTTTTCAATTTTAATTCCAAACTGCTTCTAGTTTTAGACAAAGAACGCAAACCTTATGTAGGTATCTACATCTCAGCATTTCAAAGGCTATATATTGTTGGTTACCATCCAAGAAGAGAGCATCCGTACTAGCTTGAGCACAAGGTCAGTTCAATCAGTATCCTGATTCCATCATGGCTAATTGCGGAACACGAGTAGAGGAAAAGGGCAAGTGTAAGATGACTGTTGTGAGCACACAGTTAGGTGCTAACTATTTCCTTTCATGTCATAAAGACGCTTCACCTCTCAGCTCATTTTTGTAAATGGTATTTCAAACGATAGGCTCAGCAGCACCTTTGTATGCTTGACATTAAATGTTTTTGCAGATCTGATCTTTCGACTCTTTTCAGTGTCATTTAAATACCTGCAATAAATTTTTGTTGAGGTTATATATCTACATATAAATGTGTGTCTATTCACAGTATTTTAAATTAAAGGGGTAAAGTGAAAGTATTTATTAATCTATGATAAATACTTTTAAGTGTTTCAGGTATTGTAAACTGTTGGAAAAAGTAGGCTGACATATAGCCCATATTTTCAAAGATGTCTGTTTGCATGTACACATACATCTACATATGTTTGAGTACACAAATATTAGACCATACTGTTTTACTTATTTCCCAGTGAAGAAGCTATGCAGAAACCTGGACCACACAAAGTGTATGTTTATACATGAAGTATTAAATTATTTTTTTTCACCAATGCAAAAATGAGGCTTAAATTTTAATTATATATGGGCATGAAGAAGTATTTTGTGAAACAAACAAAAAAGGGATTTTTTTGCTAGCTAAAAAAGAATTCCCATTTAGGACAAAAGCTATATTACAGGGAAAAATTCATGATTGAAATTAAAATCCTAATAATGTTAAATTACAAACAAAATTGATATAGCAGCATTAAACCAACTTAAATAAGGAAAATAAATTAAACAAATTTGCTATTGATAATGTATAATTATAGATCAAAAGCTAGATTAAGGAAGTTTTTTTTCTAATAAAATTTTCATGTTGAGAAGCCTTTCATGTAAGTTAGTTTTTAAAAGACATTTTATTGAATGTTATTCTCTTTAAATAAAGGTTTGTGTATACACATAACACTCAGTGGTCAGTAATCATCTAAAATTTTTATACCAAAATCACAATAATACTAAAATGAATAACATTGTTATTACAGAAGCATGCAGGATACAACACAAGTAATGTAGGAAACAAAATGATTGAAAAGAGAAGTTAGTAGAACATTACATTTTATGGCTTGTTGTAGAAGAACATATTAGAAATGTTATTATGTAGCATTATTACATGGAATAATTCAATAAGTATTTACAGAATGTTTTCTTTTGAAATGGTAGCAGCAGCAACATTCTACAAAGGCCACAGATACTTGCGTAATATTCATTTTGTTATTGATTATACATACATGTATACATAGGCATATGCATTTTTAATATACATATATATGTGTGTATATATATATGTGTGTGCATATATATGTGTATATATGCAGACTCCTGCAATTTAGTTCAGTATAATGGGAGAAACTTGTACCAGATTCAGGACATTAACTCAGGATGCGGTTAGATTCTTTCACTATTTACAACAGTTTTTAACCATGTAGCTGCTTTTCATGCAGATGTAAATAAACTTTATGTAGTACCCTTACACTTAATTGCTATATTTTCCTTCATATGTAAGAGTTCTGGAATTAATTTTATTCATCTAATGGTGGCATGAAGCAATTGTATGGAATAGTTGGTTAAAAATTGAAAATACATATGAAAACTCAAAATATGATGTTATATTGGAAAAACATAATCCCAGGTCCATGAAACTGATAGAGATTTTGCTATATTTTTTTAAATGAGTGTGTGTAAATGTAAATACTACTATTTAATTATTCAACAAGTATGACTAATGATTAATAACCATAATCTGTATTGTTTGAATTGGTACTTATTATACGCAACATCTCATTATTTATCCTGCATAATTGAACAGTATGTGCTTATGATTATACATTAACTATATTTAAAAATATTCATGGACAAGCACACGTACTTGTATATGTTGGAAGATGTAATTAGTTAACACTTTATTCACTGAAACACAGCAGTCTGCAAATGATGATGAACATAGAAATTTTCATTAGGAAAAAAAAAAATGCTGTAAGTATTTTGTGATCAGCCAGCCTCTGGCAGGACATGTAAGTTTTTGAACTTTATAAATAATAAAAAAAGTTTAGTTATTGTACTACAAATCCATTTTCTTTGCCAGAAAGGTTTACATCTAATAAACAGATCCATAACTCTGTGCTGTTTGCTTAATTTTTTTCCATGAATATGTAATATCAATAAATTATTTTACAGTTAATGCACTAAAACACAGAGCTTAAATATTAAAACTGCATTTACTGTAAAATAATATAAAACTAACTCATCAGAAAATCAAAGTTTTCAGTGAAGATTTGTTATATATTCACATTATATATATATTCACATTAATACTTACAGGAGAAATTAAGCTTCAAAATAATGTTACCTCCAAAGATGGTTTGGTTGGTTGGTTGGTTTTTAAACCTAATGTGAAACAAGAAGAAACTTTAAGGAAAGATATTGTGTTTTATAATTTCTTATGTAATATACGTTGATAGAAACATTTGCATCAAGTCCTTTAAGTATTTTGGATGAAGGAAAATGGGTAAAGTTTTAAAAGTACAGAAATTATAAAAGAAAAAGACCTAGCCCTGCTGTTTTTCTTGCAATTTTGACATTGCATTCTTCTCTAAAAAGCTCCATTCTTTGAATGTTCTATGAGTACAAAATATTTTTCAAGGTGAACACACACTTTATACCTTCGGATTTAAACTAAGGAAATGTTGCCTATTTTTTCAAATTGATATTATGCATGTCATATGAGCAAGAATATTCCCAGTATAATTGTTTTAATTGAGGCAGACATCAGTCCTTTAAAAGACCTTAATTTCAGTGTTCTACAAGCTCTGGAAAATTCTTCTGTTTTTTACAAGTATGACTGAGTTGTAGGAACTTGTTTTAACCCAATAAAAGACAAAAGAAGTTATTTTTATAATTAACTTTTAATGTGCAAGAAACCAGTCTCTACTTTTCTGTCTGTAAAACTGTCATGTGATTTCTCATATTCCTGATGCAATCTTTTTCTCTATGGAAATTAAAGTAACATCTTCTAGGATAGTCTTCCTTCTGCTATTTAGTGAATATTTTTGTTTGAAACTAAGGGAGCTAAAAAGACATGTAGAATAAAAGCAATGATATTTTATACTCCTTGCTAAAATCTAGTGATACTTGTCGCGTGAAGGGGCGGGGGGGGGGCAACAGTGTCAGCAGAAAATAAACCCCCTTGTGTTCTAACACTCCTCACCTAGGTGGGAGGCTAGGTGCGGCTGGGCTTAAATTCCAAGTAGTGCCTGATTCGCCACTATCAGTCCAATCGCATTTAATGTACCGTATTAAACTATCACGATTTGGATACACTGAAAGCAGGCTGCACCTTCAGTCCAGTCGTGCTCATGAACTAGCACAGCCACCCTCAAGTCTGCGGTCGCGTTCAGTGAGAAACCCAAACGACCAGCTACTTAAAGAGTGCAGTTTATTTAAGCAACAGAAAATAGGTTCTTTGGGTTTGTTGGT
>VXBO01012778.1:13725-55394 GCA_013400135.1 Rhinoptilus africanus
GCTTCTTGATTTCATGCTTTTCCTTAAGCTATGAAAAATGCTATACTTTTACTTTTTTGGCCAATTTTAGTAATTATCCCACAATACTGGAGTTAAGTCCTCTCATTCTGGGCATGGAAAAAATAGTTTAATTTATTTACATTACCCAAACGCAGTTAGTGTCATATTATCCTTATGTAGGAAGATACTACGATCACATGTTATAGACTATTTGAAGGAAAGAGGTAGAGGAAACACTACCAAGCAACCCTGTTAAAGACTTTCTAGAGACAGAAATGATGGGATTCATCTGATTTGATGTAGATATTGATCGTACAGGTGCCTACTGCTGAGATAGTCATGCTAAGCTATATTTATAGCCAATAGAGAGAGACAAGTATTTCTCTAGGTCATTATTTATCTCATCCCAAAGAACTGTGTGGGGTAAAAAAGAAAAAAAAAAAGCCTTGTTGTCTCTATTGACCGTACAGAGAGCTTAGAGTATCAACTTCTTTTCAAACATGTATAATACAGACGCCTACATTTTGTTAGGTGAAACCCATGAAAATATGTAAATGTTCTTTTGTCCAGATATGAAAAGAAAAGGTGAACATGGGCATTATCTAGAAGTTCATCATTATCAGATGTGAATGATGTAGACTTCAGTTCCTACATCACTGAATATAAAATAGATTTGTGATTCACAAATCCGTTTGTAAAAGTAATGTTCTTCTGATGCATGGATCGTCATAATCATGTTGTAAAGTAGCTATTATAATAACCATCATCTTCAAACCTAATGCACTTTAAAATTGGATTTTTAAAAGATTTTTGAAAATAGTTGTTTCTAACCAATTTGAAATAAATATATCTTTTTCCTTGTTTACAAAGTAAAGGCAGATAGTGTCACTGTAGAAATGGATATACTGTTTTCCTTGCCCGTCTAAAGCCAGTGTGCCACAGAAAGCACAGTAATAAAAAAGAAGGTAGACAGATGGTATTCATCTAGATGTAAAAGGAGTACTCGTCTTCTATCATTACTAAAAAGACCTGTGCAGTAAACACAAATCATGCCTTCTTAAAATAACAAACACTAAACTTGTGCATTAGGGGCAGAAAATGCACCAGCTTTAATAAGCCTGTGTCAAAAATCAGGGTTTGAAGAAACACAGGTTTATTGTGTTAGTAGTTCCTTTATCTTTTTTTTTTTTATATATAAGCATAAATTATATCTTTCCAGTTTTCTTTCAGAAAATCTAAGCCAATTGAGATGACAGGGAAGAGTTAAGATTAATAAGGACAAAATTTAGTAAATTGAAGTCCTTCTTGAGAAAAATGGTAACAGTGGTGGCCTTTTGTCATGATAAATTAGGGAACCTTGACACTATTTCTAGTTGTAATAATATTCGTCTCCTTGGTCTCCCGGGAGGAAAGAGAGCTGAAGATTATATTGAAAAGTTGCTAAACCACTTTTCATTGAATTAAAGACAGATAAGACTTTCTGAGGGCTTTTTAAAATTACTGAACACTTACCAGATATCATGGTGTTTTGTCCACTACTGGAAGGGAGAGGAAGACATCACGGAGTGTCCCAAGACTTATCAACCAAGTAATACAGTTATATAATGAAAATCATGCCCATATACTATCTGACTTTTCAAGAAACATAGTGTTCCACATTCCAATTCTCTGAAGTATTTGTGGCCATCTGACCAGCGCTGCACAGCTTTTTGCTCCAGTCTTCCGAGAGGTGAAGTCTTCCAGAGAATCCTGATGAATCCTACTGGGAGTAGTGTTAAGTGAAAACTAATAAAGCATAAAAAAAGCTAAATGATTTCTGTTTCTAGATTACTGCCCAAGGCTTAGCATGAAAGAAGACATTTCATTAAATATACAAAAAAAAAAAAGGCAATAATATGATACCAGGTATTTTATGCCATTTCTTTCAAAACAGTTTTTGAAATTCAGAGAAGGCTTGCAAAAGTTATTAAGTCAAGAGTAAGTTTTATTTCATTAGTGTTGTTTGTTCTGATATATGGGGCATGAAAAACTTCTCTCATGTAGCAGACTGCTTAGCCACAGGTATATTTTAAAGGACCCAATAAAGCCCATAGACTAGAAGAGAGTAATTGACTTTACAGAGATATACATAATTACATAATTAAATCCTTCACTGGATTTGGAGAGAAAATATCAAGAGCAAAGCTCATCTGGAATTTTATTCTGGCTAATATGTGCAACAGGTTATTCAAAACTTAGATTTCCTTACTGTATCAAAAAATAAGAATAAGTTTTGGGAGAAAAAAAAAAACCAAAACAAAACAGAATATGTGAAAATACAGCTGTTAGTCCCAGAGAACATCTATTTTAAATTGGTAATTTGGTGATGTTAACTTTATTTAAAGAGATTTCTGGATTTGTTAAACTCTTATTTAGGAATAAAATGAGGCGTAAGTGATTTTAAGTAATTTTACACTATTACCTCTCATTTCCACTAGTTTTGTATTATCTTATCTGAGGGTGGCTGTAGATAACACAATTGAGCCAATGTAGCATCTTACCAGGAGGGAAGGTCACCTTCTCCCGTCTTTCTTCTCCCATACTCTCTTCTACTTTCCTTTTTATTCTTGTTGTGTTTTGTTCTTGGCGAACTTGACAGTGAGCTGATTTAGTTCATTAATTTGGCAGAAAATTAACCTAAGAAAAATGATTTTTTTTTAAACAAATAATATTTTTGCAGGTTTAATGAGTTGAGGCATCTAACAGCACAAAGCTCACTGACAGGAGCAGAAGGAAAAGTTAGAATGAGTGCCCCTTTTTGTTGTCTGAATGTTGTTAAATCACAGCTACAGAGTCTAAGCACGCCCTGAGTGACCTTTATTCAGCCCCTGTTCTCTGAAGGCAAGTGAAGCATTACCTTCACGTTAAATGCATGAATGGTTCATCTGAAGTGTAAGGGCTTTTCAATGTAATTAAGCTAATCTCATGCTGAAGTGTTTATGGTTTGTTCACATAGGGAGAAAATGTTTGTATATTTATTTGTGAAGTCATTATTAATAGAAAGCAAAGTCAAAGAAACTTTCAAAAATAATCTAAATCTGTGGACTTTTTTTATCTCTGTGAATATAAAACTGTTGTATTTCTTTTTTGAAGTGTTTCTCTTACTGTGCACTTGCCAGTGCTCATGTGTGCAGAAGTGTGAGAAATTTACAATAACAAATGTGGCAGTTTATCTAAGTCCTTTTTTGCATCAACAGTGGGAAAAAATGCCTAAGGGTAAAAATGAAAACCAGGAATTAGGCCTTTGTCAAGTAGAGTTAGCTATAGACCTCTTAAGGAAAGCAGGATTTGACAGAAGTGAAAAAATAATGAAATTCTTAAGTTTATAGTCTCAAAGTTTATTGACAGCACTTGCAAACACAGATCCAGAATACAAATGTCTTATTTCTCTTAGTGAGTAATGGTTTCTGCTGATCGAGTTGACTAGATTTTTCTATGAACGGTGATTGCAAATTGGCCCTTATTTCCTGTCTATGTTTCATTCTGGTAGGGTGAGTATATCGCTTTTCATCCAACGTTAGAGATCCTTTCAAAAGGACTGTTTGCTTACTTACTTGTTTTGGAACAAGACTTTCAAGACTAGAAGAAAATCCTTGCAGAATTACTGCTTATCTTGGAGTGTACAGATCTCTTATGCTGTGGTTTGAGAGTGTAAGAGAAGAGTTCCTTCGCTGCAAAAGGCAAAATAGCCAACACTGGAGTTTATAGGGAAAACAGTCCTTTATCTTTCTTATAAAGAGAAACTGCTTACGGCTCACTGACAACCAGCAAAGTATGCAAAGTGTATCATCAGAGTTGCAGTGCATAGTGATTATGTGTTTGATCATCGTGGCAGGAATGAGTAGATTAAATACTTATTTAATTATTAAGCCTGTCAAAAATGAAGATAGCAGATGGATTTACTGCTATAAGAGTACAATTTCTATTGTCGGTTTTCCCTTAGCCATTTGCTCTGTACACAAATAGGTCCTGACATTCAGTACTATACCATAATGGCTTCTAAATGCTGTTTATCAGTGTAAAGTCAAACATCCGCATTTCAGAATGCCCTGGCTTTCTATTTATCATTAACATGTGGAATCCTTTGCAAAGAGCCAAGCAACGTAACCTATTCTCAAAATACATTAACAGAAATAAGATTATACAGTTAAGTACCCATTAAGGAAATGACAACATGAATGCAGCAGGTGTAACCTTGTCTCTTTGGTTTTATACATATGCATTGTGAAACACACTTCAATGTTACTATCATATCCTGTTGGTTTAATAAGACTGTTGTCTTATACACTGCACAGTTTGTGCCTGCAGACTGAAAAAAAGCAGGGATTCTATCTTTATGTTTCAGTAGTTTATTAGAAGAAGAAAAAAACCTAAGCAAAATGATAGTTCTCTAGATTTCAATTCACCTTTTTTTTTAATGACAACCTCTTTTACTTATCTCAATGCATATATATGTGTGTAACCTATAAGATTTTGTGTACGTGAGTGTATAGGTATGTCTTTCAGTTACTAAGCAATACTGAAATTGTAAAGTGTTGCTTCACAAAAGTGAACTAAAATAATGCCAATATTTCTAGAACAAAGATTCAGTCTTATAAAGAGCAAAAATAAAAGCAATTTTAGTTGAACACTTTTTCTGCTTCTTCTCCTGTCTTAGACAACTCAGAGATTCCACTACAGCAGGCTGTATCAGAGGATTATCTTCAACTTTGTGATCCACGTGGAGTAGCTGACCATCTTCTAGTTGCATTCTGAACTGTAACATCAGTATTTCTTGGAAAAGCTTGTTCTGGAAATGTCAAAATTTCCTTTAAACTGAGGGCTTTCCTAGTTCCACTTTGATGCATGCACACACTGTATAATAGGACAAGGAAGTGTCCTATGAATCACAGGAGTCCTGCTGATAAGGTAATAATACTGCATTATATTTCTGATATAAGTCTATATAAATAGATTCTGTTTATGGAATAGCATCCTAGTATCAACATTGTCACTGAAAATTCTCGTTAATTTCAGGACTGTGGTAAGCTTTATGTTAAATATTGCCACATGGGATGACAAAAACCATAATTTGTGTTGTGAAAATACAGGCAGTTTTTATCTTAAAGTATAAATTGCTAAGATGTCACCTAGGGTTTTTATTCTTCCATATAAAGCACTTCAAAACTTAATACATGTTCAGCAAGAATAAATATTGATTTCTATCTATGAAAAAACATTTGAATGTGATAAAGCGTCACAGTACTATATTTATTTTAAAGAAAATATTATGAAGGATAGAGAAACCCTAGTTCATCTACCAAAGATTTCATAGAGCTGGTAAATCAGAAGTGCAATATTTATCCTTTCCTTTTTTTTTTCTCTTTACCTCTCCCCTTTTTATTTAGGTCACTTTTAACTACAGTAATGTTTTTCTCTATGATTTCTTCAAAAGTTGGTTGAATGCTTTTATGCCTTTGTGCATCCCTCAGGGATTTTACCCTTTAATTTGAAGCAATGAGACACTTAAAACCAGAACTTTCTTGTAAATTATGACCAAATAGTAGTTAAATGATAACGTACTTTTTCAAAAGGTGGTGAAATATCAATCTCCACGAAGGTGTTAAATAGAAGAAGGAAATTTAGAAAGAAAAAACACAATTTAAACTAAACCATTCAAACTCAAGCACGTGCTTTCAGCTTCACTGCTTTTTGTTGTATTCTTGTGCCCCATGTTTAATTTCCAGTTGTTTATGTACATTGTCAGGTATTTGGGTCAGGGGCTCTGGCTCTGAGTCTGATCAGGCTCCTTGTCTTCAAAGTTGTCTGTCGGTGTAACAGAAAGCTGCTCATGTGAGTCTGAGGCCAGATGTGGATGCCATATCTGCATTTTGATAAAATCCTCAGGAGGGGATCAATTTCTGTGCAGAGAAAGCACAATCAGACTAATGAAGAGTGACAATACAGATTTTTTAAAAAGGAACTGTAAAACACTAAGGTAATGAATCATGTCTAGAGTACAGTTTCCTGTATGTTTCCTTTTAAAATCTACAGAATGCCTAACTAGTCTTTGAAAAGTAATGAATTAAGAGTGCCTTTCAGAACTGCAAAAGCATGAATATGCTGCATGGATCATTTTATTCCTAAGAGAAGAACATCACAATCATGTTACTATCTTTTTAAAAAAATAAATTCTTTATTTATTTTACATTCATCAAAATGTCTCTGGATACACTTACAATTTTATTTTTTTTTTTAAATCCTTGGTTAGAGCTATAGAACAGGTGACAAGGCCATTATCGTTTAAATTGCTCTAGAGCAACAGTTACCAACCTATTTCTTTCAGCTAGCTGTCTGGAGAGCTAAAAAGGCAGTTGCAAGCAAGAAACAGCAATGATTGAGTCTCGGATAAGAAAGTTGAAAATACTCATGAGAAAGTATGTGAAAGAGAGAATGGGGCATGATAGCTAGTAATGTAAAGGACAAGAGGTAACGGGCACAAACTTGAGCACAGGAAGTTCCACCTAAACATGAGGAGGAACTTCTTTACCTTGAGGGGGGCAGAGCACTGGAACAGGCTGCCCAGGGAGGTGGTGGAGTCTCCGTCTCTGGAGACATTCAAAACCCGCCTGGACGCGTTCCTGTGTAACCTGCTCTAAGGTGGCCCTGCTCTGGCAGGGGGGTTGGACTAGATGATCTCCAGAGGTCCCTTCCAACCCTATGGTTCTGTGATTCTGTGAAAGGCTATAGGGGCGAGTGGAGTATGGGTGTTGGCTAACTTCTGTGAAGGAAAAAAGCTTGATTTTTTTTTTTTTTATTTTTTGTCTCCACAGATACTAAAAGAGCTTTGCAACAGCACAGAATATGTACTAATCATATATGTGGAATACCTCATGTAATGAGATCAAGCTTTCTTAAAGATCTTAAAAATCTCTATGCCAGGATAGTTACTAAAGAAGAATACAAATAATAAGAGCTGTAGTCTACAGCTGTTGGACTGATGCTGAGTCAGCACTCACTGAGGAAAAATAGAAATAGCCCTATGTAGCAAAATTACTTCAAATTAAAACAGTTAAAAAATTAAACTCAGATGAAGATATACAAGTTAGGAGGGCTGTACTGTGTGAAAAAACCCCAAACACCCAAACAGAACTACCACCCACAACAAACCAAACAAAAAGGGAAATGGTTTCAGTGTTCCATAATAACAGCAACCACCAGCTCTGTGCTCTGCCCTTAGCTGAGGTACAAACTTGAAATATGATCCCTAGCATGAATAATTAATTGTGAATTCTATTCTAAAATTGATTGTTCATTGACAGGTTTGGAGAACCATAAAGAAGTTACACAAGATGTTAAAAGTCACTCAGATTACTCAGAAGCTTCAACATACAGAGTCCTGTAAAAAAATGCTCTTAGTAGAGCTGGAAATGTTACAACTACAGCCTGTATTATCCCCTTCTTACAGTTATAATTTTTTAAACCATCTGTGCAGAGGTATATAGGAAAAAAAAAAATCATAGCAGGAAAAATGGTAACTGAAAATAGACAGAGGAAAAAAATTATTTATTCTTTCCCAGCTTGCTTCAGATGTTCCTAATGTCTAGAATGTTGCATTGAATTGAAATGTTTTTCAATACTTTTCTCCTCAAGTTTTTTTTATACATTCCCATTAAGAGCACTACATTCTTGGGCAGGCCTGTTTAAGATAAGCTATGAACAATTATAGAACCTTGCTAAATCATTTTAAACCGCTAAATTCCTAAATTTCTTTCCAAATGTGTGAGAAAAATAGAGAAAGCAAGACTGTTATTGTGAGCTGATCTCTTGTAATGAGTTTCTTTCTACACTAAACAGATATTTTTTGTGCCTTGTAAGCTTTAAGAAATGAAGATCACTTCTATCTTAAATTGCTTACTATTTCAGTTTTAAACTGGGACACTTTTATTGTATGTAGAAAAAAATAATCTTTTCTTCTTAAGAATCTCGTAGTTATTTATAAACATATATGCACATATACATATATTTGAAAAGGATGATGCAATAAATTTGTTCACAACATATATAATATACAAAAAACCCTATTAATATCAAATATTGAGACTGAAAAAATAATCTGAATACGTTATTTTCTGATCTTGTTATACAGAGAGATGATATAGACATCTCTTATTAAAATTCTGAGAATTGGTTCATTGTCATGTCTGCCAAGGAAAGCAAGTATGAAAGAATCACAAATATTTATGTCCTGATACAACATTTCTGCTGTAAAGGACCAAATAATAAAATTTTCATTTACAGTACATGTCCCTCTATGCTTATCGTAAGTATTGACAACGTTACTTATTTAGGTTAGATGGTTACATTCAATTCGGTTATTATTTTCTAAATTAGTATATCAGTCTATCTACAGTCTTAACAACATTTCTCTTACTAGTTAATCTTTATTTAAATACTGATGGGAAACCTTGCCCTTTTATTACTGCAACTGTTGACACTCAATATCTCATGAATGAGAACAATAGCAATTCATCTTTATTATTTTTTAAAATGTTATATCTGTGAAGCAGTAATTCATCAGTCTGAATGTAACAAATTTAATCAAATAAACCACACATCCATTCACAACCACTTCTATCATCCAAGTTCATTTCATAAGCCAAATGGACCAGTTTCCCTTAAGTTTGCTGTATGGCAAATGGGTAGAGGAGAAAGGGGGCCTTGGAAATCTCCAGTTCCAGACAGAAAGCCTATCTGTTTCCCTACTTTAGATGACTACCGCTGCTTCTTAAATAATCAGTCTTTCTACTCAAAGGGGAAGAAAAGGCTCACTGTAATTTTGAAGACTAGTTTCATAGTTCTAATATAGTCTCAAATTTCACAACTTTGAATTCTGTATAACAAGGCTACAAATAGTATTTCTCACTTGTATAAGAACTAAGTGTGAAAGAAGCTTAAGCAAAATAAGTGCTTCATGGACTTGGAAAAATCTGGATAGTAATTGAGGAGAAATTATGAGTTCATTATTAGGACAACAAACAGAAATCTCCTTTAAGATTGACAGACAATTATTCATCAAAATAAGGATTCTATCCACCTTGAAAGGTAACATCACAGATGAAAGTTTATCATCTTTTGCATAGCACAAAGTGTGGATTTCTGTCTTTTTGTAGTGACTGTAACTTTTAAGTCTCTTTCCACTTATTTTTGGAGCTGCTCATAATGTGTAAAAAACAGGCTGAACAGTCCCAGCTCTCTCAGCATTTTCTCATATGACATGTGTTCCACTGTCTTCATCAGCTGGCCCTTTGCTGGACTTGCTCAAGTAGCTCTATATCTCTGTACCCATGAGCCCAGAACTGACTTATATAGGAAAGAGTTGTACATGGGCAAAGTGCAGGCATAGTGGAAGGGAAAATGTGACCAGAAGAACCTGAGTAGAAGTATATCTCTAATTCCCAGTCTAATCGTGCAACGGAAAAGATAGAATAATAAAAAAGAAAACACTAGAGTTACTGAGGCTCTGGAGCAGAAGCCCGGAGGAGGAGTAGAAGGTTGTAAAAGACAGACATAAAATTTGGTGAGTAGAAAAGGAGATAGAAGAGGTACAAAAAGAAGCATCAACAATATGTCAAATCATCAAGTAGAGCATGAGCAAAATTCCTAAGTCTTAGCACTTTAGGTATTGAGAGGTCCTATGCACTCTGAAAATAAATATGTTACAGATGAACTCTCTGAGCATCATAGAACACAGGTGTTTTCAAGAGAGAGAGAGGGCAAACAAGTAGCTTAGAATCTCTCTATCTGCAAGATTCATTCCTTCATTCCATGTTCTCAAGATTTTGTTGTTAAAATTCCTTGAGATGAATGTTGTGAGCACGAGGGTCCAAATGTGTTCGTGAATCATTTTAGAATATCTTCACACTATGCTGAGATTTACCATTGTGCCTTAGGTTACTGAGACTCACTTATCAAAGAAATAACCAGATGTTCTGTGCAGATAAATTGTATCTTCCATCAGTGAAAAATTATAGTTTTTCCGAGTAATATAGTATTCCAAGTGGAATTCATCTCAGCTAGCTACAGGTATCTGGAAGCTGGATGTCTACAACTAGTAAGCCAAGTTTATAGATATGGCAGAAGAAATAGTACTGCCAAGCACTTCCAACTGATTTGTCTTGGGTACCTGTTTCGGGGTGGGATGAATCATCCTCATGTTATGCCTGGCTCTTTCTGTTGACTATGACAAAAGGCAACTAGGCTAGAAAAGTTAGATGTCTAACTTTTAGACATCTCAGAAAGATTTAATTTATTTATTAAATTTATTATTAAATTTATTTTACTACAGAGGACAGGCAGGAGAAAGAGGAGCTATGCCCTGTGTAAACTGTCTATACTGAAGCAGAATTTAATTAGATCAGAAAATGTGATGCTTTTTCAAAATTGTATAGACACAATTGGAGGATATGCTGTGTTAAAATTCCTTTTCTTTATTTCATTCCCTTGAGAAAAGTTGAAAGAGTCTGAAAAAAACAGGATGAAAAAGTCTTCCTACCTGTTACTGGTTTTGTTTCTATATTGGTTAAATTACTAGGACAACTCTGAAGAATGAAAGTGATAGTACTTATTCTAGACAGCCGTGGCTTTTGGCAAGCTTCAAAGGGACAGTCAAGTTTCCAAAATTCAGAAAAGCTCTGGGAGAATTAAGGAGCTTTCACTGCCTCTGAATATGTCAGGTATACAGAAGAAAGATCTGTAAAACAAAAATTGTGTCTTTTGGTGTGGATAATGTTCAAAATGTTATCATTCTCTATGCAGCATATAAATACATTAAGGTACACCAATAAAGAAAAATAAGTCTTTTCCTAGTCTATTCTTCTGTTACTACTTTCATACAAATTAACATCCAGTCTTTCATAAATATGTGAAAGAGTGTCTCTCTTTATTAAAGCAAATATCTGTCCAATCACAAACTTTTTGAGTCTATTACTTTGTGTTTTAAAAGAAAACAAAATAAATAATGTGATTAATGTAGCGTGGTTGGGAGAGATATTAGAGGAAAGTCATGTTCTAAAGGAAGGCAAGTGCCCTACCGAGCTTTCTAAAACAATGTGGACCATGATTATTTCAGTTCTGTGGAATTTCAGATTTCCTTTCAGCAGTGAGTTAAGGGTATAATAAATACATGTTTGTCGGTTTAGGTAAGAGATGACCTCAGTTCATTTTTCACTTTTGTATATGTATAAATTGTTATACAAGGTACAAGTAGGAGAATCATGGTCAAGGATACTTAAAATCTTGTTATTATACCTTATTATTGTGAATTTGTTGTGTCTTTATCCACTTATACCCAGAAAACTACTATTTCTTTATACCTCACCCTTGGAAGGAAAAAAAAAAAAAAAAGTGTCTCATCACTGTGAATAGGAAATAAACAACAACAACTGATTCATGAAGCAATGGAACAATGAATCTTGAATAAAGGTTAGAAGATGACAAAGAAAAGCAAGGTATGCTTGGAATATCTGAGAAATTGAAATTTTTTTTGACCAGAGGAAGAAAGTGAAAGCAAAGAACTTCAGACAGATTATTATGAAAAATAAGTAAGGCAAAAGAAAACTGGATAGCAAACGGTGATGAAAGAAGTTATAGAAAAATAAAATCCAAAAAAAGATTGTGAAGGATAACCAGGCAACTGGATAATCAATAGCAAGAAGCAGTATCTGTAACTGGGAACAAAAATGCGTCGCTATAACTAGAAGCTAAATCAATTTCATATAGTGGTGGGAGTAGGCGCAGATGCATCTGCTTTACAATGAGCATACAGCTGCACAAGTACAACTGTATATGACTTTTTTAGGCCTCCTCATTTGCTCCTAGGATAACTATGAAGACCTGGACAATGCATACCCAGTGGTATAACAGTCCAAGAAACCAAAAAAAGTAGAAGAAAATTTATCACAGAGGAAGAAATTGATAAATAATGTGCAGTCTTACAGGTATTTCTTTGTTAATATTAATATGTTAATATAATGTTAATATATAGAACATGACCTTGTGATCAGAAAGACTCCCTATAAACATAATCAGTATTAACATAATCAATATTGAGAGAATGAATTTCCTTCCAATACCAACTGACTGCCAGAATAACATGTCTGCATAAGTTCCTTAATATTTTAGCAAAACAAGGTGTTAAATAAGGGCGTTCATGGAAATACTCTCAGGTCACAAAAGGAGTTTCTTTTTGCAGAAGAACCAGCTGGTTTCAAGTATAGTCAAAGACTAAGGAAAAATATGCAGATTTTAAAAAAGGAAAGAAAAGGAAAAAAAGGCATCACAACTACATGACATCCATAAAGTGTTTGATCACCTTTTCCAGGGAACATTCTAAGTGGTGATGAGGAAGCAAGTATTATCATGACAGAAATTGCAATCTTGAATATGTTACAAGGGAGAAAAAGGCACACATAAATAATGAACAACTGATTTTGCACAGCAGTGCAGGTAAGAGAGGTGTGTCCTTTGTTACCTTCTATTACTTTATAAATTTCACAGGAGCTGCACTCATTGGAAGCATAACCTTCACTAGGAGGAAAACTGAAACTGTTAAAACTGAGAAAAACTATATCTAACAAGAACACAGGACTAGTACACAAATGCTCACAAAAGTTAGAAATAAAGTAATAACTGCAAGAATGTCCTTGACATACTTGATTTTAGATTCTAAAGAAATTATAGAGGACACAAGACATACGACACTATTAAAGCATAACAAAATTTTTCAACCAAATGTAAACATGTAGAATGCCATCATCCTAAATTTTCTGTACAGTTGAAGGAAGGAAAGGTACATTTTTCAGGATTAATTTATCTCATGTTAGTCTAGATTCCCAAATAGATCTGATGTGCCGCTCCCTACAAATGTCATTTTCCCCTCCATAGACAATAAAGTCAAGGGTGCATACTTCAGATTTGGAAACTTGTACTGTAGGTGCCCAAAAGTAAGTGAGAGGAACCTAGTATCACTAAATGAGTATAAAGTCAAAATGAAGTGGCTTAGCCATCACATAGAACAGGCCTAGCTGCTAATGTTGTTAAGAATACAAGGGATTACAGCCAATCTCTTAAAATGAAGTCTGCATGACTTAATCCATTCCATAATATGTAAGGAAAAATACCCTTTCATCTGCATAATACAGGCTTTGCAGAACTATTTACCAATACTTCAGAATGAGTCTAAACTATTATTAAAGTTTCAACATAAAAATGAGTCAAAAATCTTTTCAAAGTCAACAACATTATAAAGCACATTCTTACTGTGTATAAATAAGCAGAGTGTAACGGGCCATCACATAGGAAAACCTGCCAAAATTAATTGTGCTGCTTGAGCAGAGAAGGTCAGAGACAATCTGTTCGTATTTGTCAGCAATTTTCAGACTGGGAATATTTTACTCCAAGTAAAGCATAAGTAGATAGAGAAACATATATATATTTATTTATAAACTTAAAACTATAAAAGTGGTACAGCTAATTCCACAGCAAATAAAACTGTCAAGATAATTTTTCCTTTGTATAATGGTCTCAACTCAAAGAAGAAGGAACTAACCTAAACTGTCATTTCTGTACTGAAGTAAATTAAACACTATTAATTTACACCACAGTAGAAACTGGCCTGAAATACCCAAACATTCTTTACCTTTCTTTACCTGACATAATAATTTCAGATCCTTTCTAATTTCTGGAATTCATGTTCAGATTATCCTTCCTGAAAACATTTCATTTAATTTCACACTATTTTCTTGTATAGCAATGTTGTGGTTTAATCCTGTCAGACAGCTCAGCACCACACAGCTGCTCACTCACTCCCTCGCAGCAGGATGGGGAAGAGAATCAGAAGGGTAACAGTGAGAAAACTGTGGGCTGATACGAAGACAGTCGAATAGGTAAAGCAAAAGCTGCACATGTAAGCAAAGCAAAATAAGGAGTTCATTAACTACTTCCCATTGGCAGGCAGATGTTTAGCCATTTCCAAGAAAGCAGGGCTTTATGGCACGTAACAGTTAGTTGGGAAAATGAATGCAATAACTCTAAATTTTGCCACCTTGCTTCTCCTTGCCCTGGCTTTATGTGCTGGGTATTATGTCATATGGTATGGAATATCCTTTTGGTCAGTTGGGGTCAACTGTCCCAGCTGTGTTCCTCTCAAACCTCTAATCCACCCACAGCCTACTTGCTGGTGGGACAGCGTGAAAAACAGAAAAGATCAGTAAACAGTAAATCACTGTTCAGCATTAACTAAAACACTGACTGGTTATCAACGTGGTTTTGATAACAAATGCAAAACCATACAAACTACTATGAAGAAAATTAACTCCATACCAGCCAAAAACCAGTACACACAGACAAATCTTTCTTACCTGATTCTTCCCAGCATAAATACTGACAAGCAATCTCTTCTGCTTTCTGTGGTATACACTTCAGAGTGTGCTTAACTCTTTGGATTAATATGTAGCTTTTTCCATATGAGTATAGAATTGAAAAAAGAAAAAAACAAAACCAAAAAAACAATGCTGTGAATCTTTTATTGTTTTATTTCTGTTCAGAACTTGCTACAACCCTAGCTACCTATAGTCTAGTAGATAAAATGGGCACAAGGCAAAGGTTTGATGCTATCTGTGTAGTTATCCATACTGTTTATTTAATCCCACTCTTCCGTAAATGATTTTGGCCCAAAACAACTGGTTTGCATAGATATCTAACCAGTATTAATTATAATTTTTCCAGAAACTCTTGCCAACATTCAGTTTAAATGTGTCCACTCTGCTTTGTTAGGGAAGAAAATTTAGGCATATGGACAAAAGCCAACCTCATACCAGATTGTTTTAAATCCAGAGATTAATCTCTTGCCTGTATTTTTTTAAAGGAATAGACATGGCCCTAGTTCTGTGATTTCTGGAAAAGGAATATGTGAAATAGTCTGCCTTCTTTACTCTTTTTATTAAAGTACCTTTACCTTTCTTTCATTTGGGTGAACTGGAGAAGACATATCTGAGACAGGGGGGAGTAGCTATAGTCTTATCTCAAAATACAAACTTGCAGATGAAGAGATTTGGATGTTACAGGTCTGATTATGGTAACTTGTGTGGAAGTCAGATGAGGTTCATATATTAGACCCAAATCCTGGGTCTAAAAGCTGCTATCAAACCAAATCAGAAGCAAAGTGCAGAATATATCTATAAGTTTAAGTATCTATAAACCTTCATGTGTTTAAATATGCCAATTTATGACAATTTTACAGTTTTGTAAATGTTTTTGCACAGTCCCGTGCGATTCTGCACATATGCACCTTCAATTTAGAGAACTGTATGTCATATACAATGTAGAGCAAAAAATTTACAGTGAGTCTAACATATTGGAATTATTAGCCAATGACTATCTGGGCCTTTTGAAACTATCTGCCTGAGGTCTAATGCCGTTCAGGCCATTTGTTAAGAGATCTCTACAACTCAGAATATAGATCTGTCTAGGGTAATCATATTCTTTATTTCTTTCATTAATTAGCCAAGTGAAGTAAAGGCTGAATTAGCTAAACTTTTCCAGAGTAATATCATGCAGTATGACTATGAATGACTATGAATTAAATCTCAGTCTAGGTTTTCAATTCCACCTGAAGAAATTTTTCTAACAAAATCTAAAAATAAAGCTAAAAAATGGATCACAAAATGGAAAATTTTATCATTGAATTGCAAATATAAATTTAAAATTATCAATATAGATCTATTATGACCAGTGTATGTTCTTCTACTTGCAATTAAGATTAAAAAACTGCATGAAAGGTAGATAATTTTTAGATGTGTTCCTTGATACAGACACAAAATATTTTTTTCACATATGGGTACCAAATCCTTAACTAAAAAAGTTCTATTATTATTGTGTTCATAGTGGTTTTTGAAAAATGGTGGCAAGCTGAACATTTTTGTCAGAGCCTGAATTTCCATAAACAGAAGCTTTACTACATCTTTATCAATATTTTCGTTTCTACTCAGAAGACAAGCAATAAAGAATACAGTCCAAATAGTCTTAAGTAGTTCATTATTCATTTTGAGATTATAAGGGGATGTTAGAGGTAGCACATTGAGGACATACATGAAGTTACTTTTAAACATGTACCCCAATGTATTACAACTGTTTGTATACACTATTTTATATAATATATATATTTAATCCTAAATATATTTTATTTTTTTATATTGTGTTCATAGAATCACAGAATCATAGGGCTGGAAGGGACCTCAGTAGATCATCTAGTCCAACCCCCCTGCCAGAGCAGGGCCACCTTAGAGCAGGTTACACAGGAACGCGTCCAGGCGGGTTTTGAATGTCTCCAGAGACGGAGACTCCACCACCTCCCTGGGCAGCTTGTTCCAGGGCTCTACCACCCTTAAGTTAAAGAAGTTCCTCCTCAAGTTGTTATACTTTTTATTATATAATATAAATTATTATATTTTATAATATACATTGTTACATATTTAATATAATGTTACATATTTGTTTGTTATATTTATATATATATTTATTTGATGGGTCTATGATTTATGTGCATGGGTGTTGCAGAAATGTACACCTGAGACATAAATATTTACCATAGTAAAAGAAACAAAACATTTTCTTAAAAAGATATAAGTAGTAATGTCCCTCATATTGAGAAAAAGAAGATAGTCACCCTTACTCTCACAATCTAGCAGTCGTGTCACTCAAGACCAGAATTAAACTCCAGCCTTACTTGTGTTTCTTTTAAAATACGTTTCTCAAGGACTACCTGTCAGTTAAAGCAAGGAACTTGTGAAAGAACAAGCAGAAGAAATTTGAGATTCCTTGAACTCCACCTGCCAGACCAGAATGACATTGGTTTCCCATGTATTATATTTCCAGCAGCATGTGGATCCCTCAGTCACTAGGCATCTACGTGGTACTACATGTATTTCAAATACCAATGTTTGCTGTAGGAATATATGCACGAGACAGGTTTCTAAATCCTCAGAGGAAGTTTAAACCAGGTTTAGTTGCCTAAAGGAATGCTTGAAATGCCACTTGACTGAGATATTCTACCTGTCCTATGGTTTTCACTCTGGGAGGGCAAATGGTCTCCTAGAAGTTCCATGTCATATCTTCCTTCTGTGTATGACTTAGATTCTCTAGGATGTTTCAAATGACTCTAGATACCTATGTCTAAACAATAGATGCAGTGAATACAATTTTTTTCAGTCTAGAGAGCTACTTGTCTCATGAAATTGAATATAAAATTAATAACTCTCTAGAATCCATTGAATGTAGTATTACTTCAATGAGTGTAATGGCAGTTTATCTGCCTACCTCAAAGGGAGACCTCTCATAGTCACATAAATTTAGTTGTCTAAACATGAGAGACAAATTAATCCTGAATTGATTTCCCTTGATGTGAGTATTGTAGAGATTTATCTACAAATTAAGCAAGTTGTGTATTTATTTCATGTCAGCACCATTATTATGTCCTTCAAGAATTAACAGCCCTAACTAAGCTGTTTTGTATCCTAGTGTACTGCTGTTGTTATATAAATATATATACATACATACATATATATATACACACACATATCTAAAATATATGTTTACACATGCATATACGAATTGGTTTGGGCTATAGGTGGTATCTCAATTTAAGTTAATGATCAAATAACGTACAGCTTGCTTAAAACTTAACATTTCTTGATCACGCTCTATCAAAGAGTGAGCCTATGTATGTCTAACTAAACCTAACCATATATTACATTATATTTATGTGTAATACAGTTAGTTAATTCAATAATTCTTGATAAATTTACATTTGAATAGAAAATGGAAAACAGTGTCTTCCTGGTATCAACTACTGTTTAAAAAGTAAAGTGATACCCCATGGACTATCTGTAGAAAATCCCTTATTTTAATTGTAATAACTAAAAAATAAAGTTGATTGAAGGATTAAATGCATGACACTGACCTTTAATAAAGAATTAGTTGCTTGAGTGAGTAAGAGAAGACAGGTGTTATAAACATTAGAGAAGTTATACATATATATTCTCCCACATGTCTTGTGACTTGTACTCATCATAATATCTACTGAGTCAGACTTACTTGCATTTCTGTATATAATATGAAGAAAGCATTACAGGTCTTACAGTATAATATTTTAGTCCTTCACAAATCCTGGAGGACAATGTTTCATGTGATTGAGTCTTATAGGATTACCTCACAGTCATCTAAAAATCCCTTTAATCCATCATAAAATCCTATAGGATTGTTTTGTAAAAGCACAAAGGGAAGTAACTCTGACCAAGCCTGCTTCTCTCACAAAGCAGTTCCTCAGGATGTAAGAATTACACCCACAATTTCATGCAATGTTGGTGACATTTTCCATTTCACTTCAATAAACTCTTTTGGGTTTTATGGTTTGGATTCAAGCACAGAGCATATGTAAAGGTGTACCTTAGCTCAATTCATCAAGTAAATTAAGTTGGTCTACTGTGTGTAAAATTCTAAAAAAGATGATTAATTTGCCAAGCAAGTGTAACTGCAATGAGATTCAAGTTTAAATAAAAGTGATCCCTCTTTAACATCTAGAAGCATCACCACATTGAACCATAACAGAGATTTATGAGGAAATGCTTTTCCTGAATATACTAATAAATTCAGCTACCATCTTTAATAGAGAAAAATTATATGTAAAATGAGTTTGGGACAGCATGGTAACAATATACATGTATATTATATGCCAATATGCACACAGTAAGAGAGAGGTGATGAAGAAGACAACTCCTTCCTATAACTGTTTGGTTGTGTTTTTTAATTTACCTCTGTAGAAGTTTGGAAAAGTTTGAGAATATCTGTATGTGTATGTATATGTACATATGTACATGTATTTTCACCCTGGGGCAGTGTCCAAGTGTGTAGGGATGATTTGGAAACCCCATCTGGAATTTCACCTTTTGAAGGATTTGAAGGACAACAAAAAGAGTTTCTATAGGTAAAATAGCAGCAAAAGGAAAACCAAGAAAAACATGGGCCTGCTTCTGAACTGGACACACTGGTGACAAAGACTGAAAAGACTGGTGACAGATAAGACTGAAGTGATCAATGTCTTCTTCAAACCAGTCTTTATTGGTAGACCTGCCTTCAGCAATCGTAGGTCCCTGGGACCTGTGGGCAAGTCTGGAGCAAGGAAAGCTTGCTTCTTCTTGAAGTAAGTTAAGGAAGACTTACTTTAAGATGGAGGAAGATCAAATTAAGGAATATTTACCCAAACTAGATGTATGGAAGTTCCTGGATCTTCATAAGATACACCAACAAGTGCAGAAGAAGCTGGCCAATATCTTTGTGGGGCCACTTTTGGTTATATTTTAAAGATCACGGAGATTGGGATTAATTCCTGAAAACTACAAAAAAGGAAGTAACATATCTCTTTCCAAAAATGAAAAAATAGAGGATCCAGGGAACTGCAGGACAGTCAGATTCACTGAAACTATGAGAAAACAATGGCACAAGTAGTCCTGGAAACCATTTCCAGACACATAAAGGACAAGGGGACTACGAGTAGTCAGCATGGATTCATCAAAGGGAAATCATATGTGACCAACTTGATAGTCTTTTATGATGAGATGATTGGCTTGACAGATGAGAGGAGAGGAGTAGATATTGTTCATTTAGACTTCAGGGAAGTGTTTGACAGTCTCCCATATTATCCTCATTGACAATCTGATGAAATATGGGATAGGTATGTGGACAGTGAGATGGATTAAAAACTGGCTGAACTGCTGGGCTCAAAGGTTTGTGATGAGCAGCACAAAGTCCAATTGCAGCCCAGTTGTTAGCAGTGTCCCTAGGGGGCTGATATTGGAGCCAGTACTTTTTAGCATTTTCATTAGCACCTTGATACACCCTCAGCAAATTTAAAGATACTACAAAACTGTGAGAAGTGATTGATACACTAGATGGTTGTATTGCCATCAGAGGGACTTCAACAGGAGAAAGGGACTGACAGGAGTCTCATGAAGTCCATCAAAGGAAAATGCAAAGTTCTGTAGCTGGGGACAAATAAACCCATGAACCACTATAGGCTGAGGGTGAACTAGCTGGAAAGCAGCTTTACAGAAAATACCACGGTGGTCTTGGTGGACAAATTGAACTTAAGGAAGCAATATGTCTTCACCACAAAGAGGCTAGCAGCCTCTTGGGCTGCATTAGGATGAACAGTGCTAGGTCAAGGGAGGCAGTCCTTCCTTTCTGCTTAGCCCTGGCAAGACACATGTGGAGTTCTGTGTCCAGTTCTGGACTCTACAGTACAAGAGGAAAACAACCATACTAGAATAAGTCAAACAAAAGGACATTAAGATGTTAAGTGACTGGAGCCTTTTTCATATGAGAAAAGGCTGAGGAAGGTGGGGCTGCTCAGCCCAGAGAAGCAAAGGCTCAGGCGGATCCTATCAGTGTTTGCAAATATGTGATAGGTGTAATTAAAGATCAATCTAGACTCTTTTCAGTGGTATCCAGTGACGGGACAAGAAGCAATGGACACAAACTGAAATCTAGGAAATTCCGTTAAACATAAGAATTTTTGTTGATTGTTTTGCGTCTGGTCAAACACTGGAATAGGTTGCACAGAGAGGCTGTGGAGTATCCACCCTTGGAGATATTCAGAACCCAACTGGCTGCAGCCCTTTATTATTATCAGCAGAAAAAATCATGATGATTTTAATAACTATATTTTTAAAATTTTTTTTCCTAGCCTCCAGATTTTTGAGTGTAAAATTATTTAGTATTCAATAACTGGAAATATATACCTCTTACAAAAAAAAAAACCTGAGAGAATTTAATTTGTACATACTGAGGTTTTTATAAATGCTAACTGTAGATAGTAACATAACATTCATTTTTAGAAATCAGATTGGGTAATTAAGCAGCAAATATAGGTTGCCATGAGAAAGAACCCATTGAATTACAATAGCTTAATATTTGATGTTAATGTTGTTTATTTTAGTAGGAAAACAAACTTCTAAAGGTTATAAATCATTAACTGCAAATGAATTATTATAGCTGTAATACAGGATATCTGGTCAAGGTGCATCCTTCCATTTCTAGTAAAAATATTCCTGAAGTGGATCTCTATAAAGCCCTGTTTTTTTGTTAACATCCATGGGTTAAATGCACAAATGCAACAACAAACTTCAGAAGTTTGTGCAGCAAGAACTGTGATTTGACTTAATTATGAGATTACACAGACAACAATGCCTCAGAGACTATAAAATCAGAATAGAGGGGAGTGCGTTATTCTCAAGTACTGTCTATTATTATAAGTTTAATGAATTGAATGCAATTGCATCACTATAAACCAGACAAATCTGACATGGTTTATAATTTTCATTCCACTTTGGCTCCTGACTCAATATTTAAACTTTATTGAATCACCCCAACTGTCTGAACACTGAGTTTCAAATATTTGAAATAAAGAAATGTGTGCTTACCTTCTCTGGTAGAACTCTTTAAAATCCTCTGTAGGAATGAGAAGTTCAGTGTATGCTCTGCATATTATCCATGAACTACATGACATCTATTTGTGAGCATGCTATGTAAATTATTGCAGTGGTATTTTTATGATAGTAGAACACGTTACATAGCATCATATACATTTAAGCAATACATTTCTTACAATACTGTAATTAAAGAACACTTGTACACTTTTACCATGTTAATATTTCAGTTGATATTTTAGTTCATTCCGTAACTGAGTGATATTTTATCAATAAATATAAAAACACAGTTTTCTAATCACACATGAAATTGCATTATTCCCTTCTGGCAGCAAAGTCTAAAAGTAATGATAGTTTCTTAATGTTTCTTCACAACTTTGCCAATCAAGCTAAATGGCAAAAGCTTGCACATTTATAAAAATTCTACCTCTAGGACATATTCCATAGCACTTGTCGATGCTTTCCCATTTTTGTTGCCCTTGAAAAAGCACCTCATAATTGAGGTGAATTAAATAATTCTCTCCTAACCATTTCTCTGTATATGTTCATGCTGCATACAGTATGACAAGTTGCACTGGTGAATTTAAAGGATCGCTAATCCAAGAATCTGATAAAGCACATTGACCAGAAGTAGCTGAGGGAGGTCAGTTATGGATACTTCTCTTTCATCAGTTTGTAGGTGTGAGCAAGTGGGGAGAGGTGCACTGAGGGAAAAGATGGAAGTGGAGGAGCTGTTTCAAGAAATCAACACATAAATGGTGACCTCAAGCCTAGTCTATGGAATTAATTAAATGAATAAGGGCAAGTAAATTGACTCCGAGCCATGCTGGTATGTTATGATTCACATCCATATGGCTAAACTACCACATCTGTATTGTCTACTGTGAATAGTACCTTACCTATGCAGCCATCCACATTTCATCACCGCTTGAAACAGAGATCATTGATATGGACTGGAACTGTGCAAAGGCATGTAACAAGTAGCCAACATGGATAATCACAAGCTATTGCTCGATTATGTGTTTTGATTCTGTTTAGTTTACTAATATAGAAAAAGACCTAAATATAATCTTCCATCTTGCTGTGTATCTCATGTATAGGTCTTGGAAGTCCCTATGCCATTTGCTGAGCTCAGCAGGCAGTGATGATGAGCGGGTTAAGGAAGAAAATACCATTCTCACTGAGCTGAGTGGTGGGCTGCAAGACATTCCTGCATAGACGCAAAACTGGAAAACTGTTCAGAAATCAGGTAAAACTGTAACAGCTGGTTCTGCAGAATCAGAACACACTGCTTACACCACAATCTTTAATGGATTTAATTAATTTGATATAATTTAATTTAATTTAATTTCCACTCCTTTAGATCTATTTTTTATCCTTTTACTGATGTCTCTATCTCTAGTTTTACCCTAAATATAACCTTGGATGGAATATTTTTTATTTTATTTTTTTTAAATAGCCATTTATGTAACTTTCTACATTATAAAATGAACCATGAAGTTTTAGAGGAGTAATTACTTTAAGGTCTTCAGAAATCATGAACAGGTGAACTTTATGAATTTCAATGACTCCATTCACATCTTTCATGTACAATAAACCCAGACTGGAGGGAATGCAGCCAACAGTGTTGATTCTTCTATATGACTCATCCACTTTTCCTTCTCCGCTTCTGGCAACAGTTATGCAAAATATATCCTGAGTCGTGACCTGCAGGAAGAGTGAAGAACTCTCATTCTTTTCCTCATAGTGAGAAATCCTTGATAGTTTTCTGACATGGATTGATACCCAACTCATTGAACTTCCATCAGAATTATGTATAAAAGGTCATTGAAACCTCAGGTTTTACCCATTCCCTCAGATTGTCTGGTTCTTTTCCTTTACTTCCTTAAGATAAAACAATTTTTTTACGAGTTTCCATTTGACCATATGAGAGCTGTCAAAGTTTCCCACACATTTATACCAAAGTTTTTTCCTCTTCCCACCAGTCTTCTCAAAGAACATCTCTATGATCTGATACTGATCTCCCTCAGCACTTATCACTTTGACTTCTCATCATTAATCTCACCAGTCTTTTTCCCTCCTGTCCTGACTCTTTCCAACATTCCAGGACCAGGTCTAGTTTTTTAAAACTTCAGACTTTCAATGTCTACACAGAAATCATGTATTTTTCTTCAACTGTGCCTGGAAATGTTTCAAAATATATCTTCTATCCAGAAAGCTATCTGCATGAATGGGAACATACAATCTTTCATCTTGCCCCTCTGCTGAATCCGTATATTTTAGGTAAATACATCATCTTATCAGAACTTAAAATGTAAAGAGTAAATCTTCTGTTTGGTTTTGTGTTGCGGGTTTTTTTTTTTTAAATTTTATTTTTCTTGATGAAATGACTACTTTGAACAACTGAGACATAGGGACTTATTCAATAGATATCAAACACTAATGTGTAAGGTATTTGGTCTGGCCTCCAGAAATTGTTTCCGGGAAACAATGGGCTTTTTCAGTTCTCTGTCATATTGTCAACTCCATGAAGATATTCTGGGTATCGTAAGGGGATTCCAGTGGCATGAGGTGTCTGAATTTGGGTACTTAAATCTGACAGAGGGGTTTTGGTATGTTGTCATGAATTAAAACAATACTCAGAGTTCAATTACCTTGAAACACAGATCCTATGTGCATCTCAGTAAAGCATGTGCAATTTGAATTTCTTGCTTTATACTTGAAAATAGATTTGGAATTGAATTAAAAAAAAAGATTTCTTCAACTTTTTGTAAAGGCTTTTCTGAAACCCTTTGAAGTCAGTGGAAAAAGTCCAGAAATACTTTTGCTTTGAAGCAAGTAATAAATTGCATTGCCCATATATTTTGGTCATTATTTCCTACTGTCTGTCAACATTTCAATCTGTAAGGAAGTAATTTTTCACTATTCTTAGTAATGTTAATTCCCACCAATATTTTGTTATACGCCATACATGCAAGCTTTTCCTCTAGACAGGCAAAGAAAGATTCATGACAGTTGACACTATCTCTGAAAGCCATACTGATTTTTAAGAGAGGCAAATATGGATTTATTAAATTTAAAATAATAAAAAAACCCCTCTTGAAGTGAAATATAATGTTTCATACAGACACTTAATATAAGCAGAAATTACTTTTCCTTCATGGAAAATTAAGTTGTTTTTTTTTTTACTTCCTATTAGCATTTCAATTGAAAACATTTCCACTCATTTCCTTCTTAATGAAAGTATATAAATAGCAATAGCCTTTAAGTACTACTTTTTTTCTTTTTTTTTTTTTTTTAAACAAAAAAATCCTTTTACATTAAGGACCGTAATAAAGTCTCTAAATAAGACTGGTGTAAACAGTAAACCAATCAAATGACTTGTTTCAATTCAGTAAATATATATATTGATTTTTATACAGGTTAATTTTTACACACAGAACAGTCATTAGAACTTTTTATTGATGGTCATTTTAAGTAGAAAACTCATGCATACAGTGTAACAGATTCAGGCATCATTTTTTCACGCTAACCATGCCATATTTCCTGAAATTGTGTGGCTCTACCAAAAAAATTCCTTCATTTGAATATTTAAAGTTTATGTTTTGAAAAGAAAATTAAGTATTGCAAGAAAAGTAAGATACTAACTGCCAGGAAGATCCTAATGGAGGCTAAGTGGCATACATAAGTAACTGGTAGCTAAAGAAATGCTTTTGTGCAAAAAGTAAGCATAGTTCACATGAGTGGAACCATTTTGCAGACTGCAGGATCAGTAATGCAATGTAGGTTGTTATAGGGGCACAAATCAGTGGATCTGCTAAAATCCTGCTGATTTCAGTGGGATTTCATCAAGCAGCAGATGAACAGCTTTCAGAATCAGTAGCCAAACATATATGTGTACTATTTATGCCAGTTTCTCTCTCTCTTTTTTTTTTTGACAAATGATCAGACCGTAAAACTTACATAACTTCTCAATATATTTAACTACTAAGACACTAAAGATACTTTATTTGTTTATTTCATTTGTAATACGGTGGTACTGAAGGTGTCATATGCATTTATAGTACATCTTTAACTGGTTCTTAAAATCCTTTCTTCTAAGGCAGAATGTTTAAGTTAGGAAACTGGTAACTGCTCTGTCTACTGTCAATGACTTCAATTTTATTTCAATATTATGATTAAGGGATCTAGAATAGATAAAGACAAGTAGTCCCTAACTCCAATGGTCAAAATGTCAAAAGTTACTGCAGTTGTTGCTATAAGCCTTCTATAAAGAGCCCCTTTTGTATCACAGCATTCAAAGAAGGGGGGCGGGGAAAAAAAAGTAGTAAGCTTCAAATGATGACAGAAGTGTTTCTTACACTTAGGTCTCAATCAATAGGGAAATATGTGCAGATTCACAGAATGATAATATTTTAAGAGGATAGAAATAGAGATTTGGCAGGGGAATTGTTTGGGAGGGACACTGGAGAAACTGAGATATTCTGAATTTATGAATTGCATTGTTTTTTGCACAAGAAAAGTGCTGGACTGTCTAGGCGTTCACACACCACCACAGCCCCCACCTTTTTAAAGAAAAGTAAGACAAATGTGTTTAGAGCTTGGGAAAGTTTGGAGAGAGGTTGTGGGCTTTTTTTCCCTCTTATGCTAAATATAAAAATAAAATAGGCTTTGACTTGTAAGCAAAAAAAGAAAAACCCAAAACCCAAGTAAAGGGTTATTAATATTACAAATGTAAGCTTACGTTTCTTTGAAGTAAGTTACGCCAAGTATGTTTCCATTCAATAATGGACTGTGTTAGTACTAGGCAGAAAGTCAAGATAGGAATAAAACTAAAATGCTGTCCCTATTAAAAGAGTCTCTATGGAATCATATGACTATGGTTCATTTGTAAACATTTCTTCATCTTTCTGAAGAAGGATGAATACAGATTTAGGTGCTTCTCCCAGACAACAGGGAAACAGAGGAAAATATCTGCCCATCCTGGCTTAATCCCAGCCTGTATGACTTAGAGGATCAACACTACATTTGCACAGAATTGCTAATGAAGATCTTATACTAAGATAGATTTTTAAAATGAATAAAATACTTCTTTCTTAAGAAGTACATATTACACTTTATTAACCATAAATCAACTCTAGGCTGAGTAGCTTCAGTGTAAACAACTTTGAAGACATCTAAAGTAATGCAAGATGAATTCCAGTTTCATAGAATCATAGAATCACAGAATTGTCAGGGTTGGAAGGGACCTTAAAGGTCATCTAGTTCCAACCCCCCTGCCATGGGTGGGGACACATCCCACTATATCAGGTGGCTCAGAGCCCCATCCAGCCTGGCCTTAAAAACGTCCAGGGATGAGGCTTCCACCACCTTGCTGGGCAACCTGTTCCAGTGTCTCACCACCCTCATGGTGAAGAACTTCTTCCTAACGTCCATTCCGAATCAACCCATCTCTAGTTTTAATCCATTACCCCTAGTCCTACTATTACCCGACATCCTAAAAAGTCCCTCACTAGTTTGGTTTCCTTCAGTGAGAATTTCTGTAATCATTGGTGGAATGTGAATGGTATGCAGACACCTGGAATGTAAAGACATCAGATTTGCTAGAATATCTGGTTAATGGCTCGTCAAGACAAAAAACAAATATAAGGTAGGGAAAGAAAAAACAAATAAATACGACCAAAACAACCAAAACCAAAAGCACCACCCCACACCCCTCAAAAAAAANTAAAGCCACTTCACACACCCCAAAAAAAAAAAAAAAAAAACAAACAAACAAAACACCAGAACATCTGGATACCCAGATCCTAATGAACAGAAGGCAATAGAGACAATAAAAAGGACCGTAGGTCTCAGGCCACTGACTGTTAGGCTACTAAAGGAACTCCACAAGAAAAGTCTTGAAAAAGTTCACCCGAAACTTTGCAAATGATAAGAAGGGGGAAACAGACTGTCATGGTTCTCATGGACAACAGCAAATATGAATACTTTTAGCTGGTCTGAAGTTCTTGTGCTTTGTTTCTCTCTGCTGTTGGTTGCTGAACTAGAATCTATTTCTAACGCTATTAGGCATGCTGGTAGCATAATACCACGTTACCATCACAGTTTTTATTCTAAATAATACAAGTAGGAGAGCAAGTGAGGCTTTGCAAGTGAGAAAATACAGCATTTTTGTCAGGACTTCAGTCTTTATTCTAGAAAGAATGGGTTTTTTCATCCTGCTTCATTTGTGCATAGTATTAGACATAGCTTAATTGTCCTTGTCTAACTTACTTTGTCTTTTTTATGTTTTTCAGAAACTACTTACTCAGCTTTATATCTTCAAACACACATCAGAAATATTTTTTATTTGTTTTTTTTTATTTATCTTTCTATTATCTTCTTTATGGGTAAAAGGGAAGAGAGAGAGGGAAGGGTGGCTATCCCTTTGATATTTTAGTCAAAAACACATCTAACAACAACAAATCAAGGGTTAACTTTGAAATAAATACTTTCTTTCTTAAATTATGGAATCATAGAACAAATTATTTCATAAAAAACTATTTTAAAACTATTTAAATATTCCAATGGATTTACATTCAGCATTCGCCAAAACACACAAAAAGCCACCGTCTTGCAGTGACCTTAAGTCCCTGCCTACTAGCCATCATCCTTTCCCCGGCAGCATGGAATGGAAAAGCAGGAGGAAGGTTTTACTTCAGCTTCTGTCTCATTTCAGCTCCCCAGTTGTCAGAGCTCCTCATTGTCCTTGAGAAATTTCTGAACTAAATCCAAGGTTATATATATATAAAAGGAGACAAAAATCTATAATTAGTGGTACAATTACTGAAAAAAATCAGAGGTTTGCTGGATAGCTTACTACGAGGTGGCAGAGAAGGAACAAGTATCCTGCTTTTCCCTTCCACGTTTTTCAGTACCTTTCACAATAGAATAAAGATCCCAGGAATCGATTTTTGTTGCCTTTCTTCCTTGCATACCCCCTATTCTCCTCAGCAAGAGAGAGTGTGGTAAGAGAGGAGAACAAGTTTATATGTATACTGCTTCAAGTTCAAGCAACTAAGCCTTGGCCAACGGATCAAGTAGCAATGACCACTGGAATTCAACCACAGAGCTTCCAGCTCCTTCTTGAGAAGAATGACAGTATTCACGACACAGCACATAGCTCTGCATCTCTATGAGACTGTGTAGTGCCCCTGTAGCTGTATATCATACATCATATATCATTTTGTGTACTTTCCTTACTTTAGTGTTAGGTGTATTGGTGTCAAGGTGTGGTAACACACCAGACTCTGTGGTTTTATTTCTATTTTGTAACCTGAACTTGAAGGAATGCACTACTTGCATCTTGCTGTGACATGAGAGCATATGAGAAGTGTGGAGACGATGGAAAAAATTATACATTTGATAAAGCTTTAAGTAGTGTTGTCTTATGAATACAGCCTTTTGGAGGTGGTCCCTGGAGCAAAGTATCCACTGAGTGAAGCCTACATATTGTTTTGAAGAAAGGCAGTTGAAGCACTGATGGAGGGAGTAAGTGAACAATTAAGTAACATGAATGATGAAAGTGCAGTGTACTTTTTACTTTTACCCTCTTTTGTTTAGTAGGATAGATGTAGCTGGAGAAACTCACTATGCTCTGTATTTATCTGCATCTCCATACTAGTCATACTAGTGCTAGTACAAAAGTTTCAGAACATTAAAACACTTGGTGTTAATGCGATACTTTTTTGAGGTATCATAATTGCAATATCATTACTGCTGCTGGCTGTGCAAAATACTGATATAAATAGTTCAGACCTAATGCTGGTTGGTACAAATTAGTCCAGATGCAAAGATTGGCAAGAATTTAGCTGCCAAACAGAGCAGATGATTGTGTTCTCTGTTCTGCCTTTTTGTCAGTGGGAACATATTCAGATTTTCCCAGTCCAGCTGGGAATTACACCAAATGTAATTTAGTGGAATACTGAAATTTCTACCTCTCCCTTAAACATTTGGAATTGGCCAGTGTATTGAAAAGATTTTAGATGGATGCCCACAGAAACAAAAAGGGATCTCATGAGATCTCATGAGATGGTCATAGGTTACAATATTAATTTTGACCATTCACAATGAAGGGAGCCAAAGATATTTAGTTTATCTAGTTTAACATGAGATTAATTTTATCTACCTCTTACTAAGTTATGTAATGTATATATATATCTTCAGTTCACCCTTCTCTCTGAATTTTCATACCTGATCCATGTTAAGTCCTGCTGATTCTTTCTACCCAACAGACCTACTCTTTAGACGTGTATAATTGGTTGCATTGAATCTTATTTTTATATTCGCTACTCGATTTAAAATATTCTTAAAGAACCTTTTCCATCTATTGTACTTGGATTAATTCGGTGTAAGCTGGGTTCCGAGAGGCATCTTCAGATCCTTTCTGGCTCTAGAATCTTGCTTATATAGGAAGGAATAGTTTTAATTCTTTCAGCAATAAATGTGTCTGTATTTAAAAAAGTATTTTCTTGGAGNGGAAGTCTATTCTTGGAAAAAAAAAAAAAAAAAGTAACAATAAAGGAAATAAATTCCATGTGGCAAATTACTGGCTTATCACTCATCTTTTCTCTCCATCATATATTCTGACTTAACTTGCTACTACTACACTATCACAGTATTTTTTCTATAATCTTTGTCTGAATGTAAATGCTTTGTGACAGAGAATATGTCCTTGCATACACATTTATGTGTGTGCCTGTTTACACAGACCATCATTAATTTATGGGACCACATTGATTTATGTTCTTCTAAAGAAATATGCTTTTTAAATAGTTTAAGTTTTTACTACAAGGAAAGAAGGTAGGAAGGAAAGGAAGAGAGGAAGGAAGAGAGGAAGGAGGAAGGAGGAAGGAGGAAAACAGAAAAGGAAGNAGGAAGGACTTTATGGCATTTAAGTACATTTAGGGTTATACATTGGCATGCTAAAGTGCTTTATTATACAAATACTTCTAAAAAGGAAATAATGATTCTTTTTTTACCTTTCAGTCTAATAATATTTACAAAGCCCTTACTGTGTATTGTAGAAGGGTTGAGAAATCAGTGCTGAATAAGGAATAATTCCATTCCCTAGATCCATTTTTGAGAGGCCAAGAATTTTCATGAACAGGTGTATACAATGAAGGCCATTAACTAAAGATTTGAGACTGATTGGATTCTAGAATGGTGGTATTCTTGATCCACAAACACTGACAGTTATAATTTTCATTATGTCAGCACCTCTCTTCTCCCTCAGCTCACAGGAATAAACCAAACACTTTACAGTTTTATTTTCATTGTTCTGTTTATTGGTATTCCTTCTCCTCCTCCTCCTCTTTACTTTCTATTCTCCTCTTCTTTTCACATTACCAACTTTACTCTCACTTTATTTTTATTTCGTTATTCATTTCTACTCTCCTTCTTCCCCCAACCTTAAGTCCTTGTTCTGCAATGTGTGCAATGCGCATACTTTCACCTAATATCCCCACAAGGAACAGGAGTGCTGAGAAAGGAAAGACTAATCAAAGGGGTAAAAAAAATCCCAACAAAAAAAAGATGCACTGATATTAATGAGAACAGTAACCAGGCAGGCAGAACTGACATGGCTTTCTTTACTATTGATCTTCTCCATTTGTTTTTCATGTGCTGATTATTTAACATAGCTTTCCATAGGCAACTCTTTCCCCAGACACATTTGGAATCACCTCTGCAACGTCTTTTCTTGTTTTTTCACTGAAGAGATTAGCATATTTGGTCTCTAAAGAGAAGCTAACCTTCGCTTCCAACAGCTTCAACTCCTTGTAGTGATTTACTTTACCTAGTTTACTTGTCTTTCTTTTGAGGTCAAGTTATCTGCATTAAACTACAGTTAGTACAACTCTGGTGTGAGAATGTGTAACACAGCAAGGAAGGGAGCAGGATTTCAGCTGGAGATATGTGTGTTCTTCAGCTACTGCGTCGCAGCACAACTTCTTTTCCTTACCACTGCTCATGAACCTGATTCATGCCCTTTAGGAGCTGGAAAGAGGCTGTGGCATTTGTAGTGTTGAACTAGTCCTGTGAGCAGGATGTGGATGGTGTGAGGGTTCTAGGCACCCTGAATTCCTCTAGTAAATCCATACTTATATTGTTATTCTATTCTTAACTCAGTCTTTTACCTATTCATATGACATGAGTGCTAGCCACGTTATGCGATGTGCGCTTTTTTTTGTAGCATACATAAGCTAGATCTATATGAGCTAGGGAGTGTGTCAGAAGCAGCCTAAAGAAAAGGGCACGGAGTTCTGCATGGATAGATCTATTCCGCTTCTCGTCTGGGACATGTAGTCATATTCAAGTCTATTAAAGTTGCAGAACCATGGGTCACCAGACATGGGTCGTATTGCAGGTACATCAAACAGCATATCTTCTTCTAATGCCAAGATGTGAAATCTCTAATACTAACATCACACATGGCTGGTTTCCACTCACAAGTCAATCCATGGGCCCAAAGAATAGAAAACTGCAAAGACATGTGTAATTTATGGGGAGGTAAAAGGTGTCAAGAAAATCAATGCACTTGTTCTGCGGTGGCTAGCAAAACCAACCTGTATCATTTCACACAAAAATTCTCCAATTGCCCTACTCCAGAATAACTTATGCTTGGCAGACTGAATTTTTATGTTTCAATTTATAGCCCTTATCCTGCCACTAGAGCATAAAGAATGCCATCTGCACCTGGTACAGAGTGCTCAGCACAATTAATATTATTGTGATAGTACAGAATTTCTTAGTCATTGTTATACATTAATAACATATTATATTCATTTAAATACGGTTTATATATTTTTTCTAATTTCTATCTATCTATATACTGGTGAATTATTTCTTCCTTTTTTGACATTCCTGAAACTTCTTTCTGTAGTTCCCATTTAAATCCAAGTTATTTTCTCTCAGCTTTCTCTGGTTTTAGTAATTTCTTTTTAAAAATTTTCTGCCTTTCTTCCACTCTCTTATCTTAATCAGGTATAACATAGGAAGTTATAGATATGAGGCTATGAAATAGACCTCTGGTATATTTGCTTCTCTGTGATGTGATTCCGCATAGGATAGTAGTGTTCTATTGCAGAAGGAGAATTTTAATATAAAAGTGGAAAGTACCAGAGAAGGAACATAAGGACCAAATAAGAAGTGAAAAGAGAACAGAACTACTACAAAGACAGGATTTTCCTGCTTTCCTTGTGTGATTTATCATTATCCCATTTGTACATGGAATGCTTATAAAATTAATATATCGGATGTTCTGTTTTATTAAACTAGGCCAGATAACAAATGTCAGGACTTTGGAGAATCATCATATTTGAGTGGTGTTTACTGCCATACAGTTATTTGGCATGTCTGTAGTCATAACAGTTTTAGATGTGTTTAAGATTTAAATGCATTGGTTTAATTTTGATATCACTTTATATTCAATCTCACTATGTGAGAAACAGTTATAGTTTGCTTAAATTTGGTCAGGCAGTAGCTTTGTGACTCACGTCAAAAAGTCCTCTTTCTCTGTACATTTTTAAGGGTAGGATATACATCCAAAACACAATTTATTGCCTGACTCTATACTATGGGACTGATCTATAATATAATGCACGTTCTTGATTCCTTGAGACCATATCCTGATGATGAAGACTTCCACTGACACCATTTCTAATCACTACCTACCTTTCCATAGGAAACCAAAGTGTATCAGTAGAGAGGGGGTGGTCGTGCATTTTGATACTTTGAGGATGACCAGAGGATCAGAAATGAGGGGAGCTCTGGCAACCAGACATTCTCTAGGTGCAGGATGCCCAGGTGCCCAGAGTGCTCCTCTTGGAACCCAGCTCTCATTGCATCATATCCAGAGATCTCACCCACAGTGTAAACTCAATCCTTATGGAAAAGGTTGGAAGAATTTTTTGTTTGGTTGTTTAGGTTTTTTTGAAACATTTCATACTCTTAAAATGCTATACACTATATGTTTTGTTACAAAGATTCAGGAGAAAATAAACTGTTCAGTGAATCAGTAAGGAAATATTTTAGACTTGTGTCTCTTGGTTTATTGATTTTTCAACTGACTTAAGCTAAGGGGGTTTGTGAGGTTTCGGGGTTTTTTTTTGCCTCTGCATATACATATGACCATATCTTTAGAAGTTTACAAGGTGAGAGCTGTGAATCAGTGAAGAGCCAGGAGTACAATTGAGTTACCTAAATGAGTAGGTGTCAAATGCCATTTCAGGCACCCTCGAGCATCTGAATTGCACATAAGGAAACAGAATCAAATTCTGTTCATAGGCTAGCAGGATAAAAAAAAAAAAAAAGAAGCAGATTCTCATTTGCATTGACATCTATAGTGTCTCTTCACTACAAGCTGAATTAAATTGAAAGAGAAGTGAACCAAATACAATATTGAAGATAAAAATATCACTGGAAAAATGAGTTTTCATGGAAAGTAAGAGTGAAGGCTAAGGTAGTACTCATTGGGGACATAGTCTACAAATTAATTCAAATGTAGTCAAATTGAAAAGAGCAGCATACATATTTTGAAATGTTATATTACTATCAAAGTACACTTTCCTATTCCTTCTGGACTTCTGCTACTGCCTTCAGAATACGACGGTAGACGGAAAGAAGGAATGAAGAATACATTTACATAGGGTTTACAGTTTGTTGCTTAATACAGTCCTCCATACCAGCTTATTTATTGATAATAAATCTGGTTAGAATTAGAATAAAAACCAAAAACCCCACAAATTTCCTTAGAACAACAGTGCTAAAAAAGTGTACATTTTAACAGTATAAACATTTAGATAACTTCAAACATTTTGTCTGACTAAAGTAGAAAGATGAAAGTGTACTGTTTGGTATTGCTTCTTCTTTTCATTTAAATATTTCTTTAACCTATGGAATAGTAAATAGATCAATAATATGTAAAAAATAATACAGTGTGTAAAGAAATTTTCAGTTACACGATAAAGAGTGTGAGGTGAAAATTTTCTATGGTTTTAGGATCTGTATTAAATTACTGCAGATGATGGATGACACTGACGTGATAGCTTCAGTGAAGTTACCGCTTGCTTATCAAAATTTAAAAAACCCCAAAATGTTAAAATGAGAATACAATGTTTTGGAAAAGAAGGCCATTTAACATAGTAGGTTTTTTCCTTCCAGTACATATTGAAGAATCTTTGGAAAAGAATACAAGCAGCGGGTAGTCTTCAAGTAATATTTCTCTTGATATTGCATTCCAGCACTCAAGAGTCTGAGCATTTGGTATTTCCTCAGCTTGAGGATGTATGTTTCATCTTACTTTGCTTGAAAATATTGCAATGAACTTGGCCCGACAGTAATGACTAATGCACTAAACATTCAAGAAATGTAAAGAGATAAAAATTCCTTTGAATGTGGGTTGTGAGAATTGGGAGTAACTGATAACGAAGTAAAGTGTGAAAAAATATATTACTGTAAGATTATATATGTTCTTACAGTTTGTTTGGCTTTTTTTTTATTTATTTGTATCCTTAGACTTTCACACTGTTACTCTCAAATGGTCACTTTTATTTCAGAGTCTTTTAAAGATCTTGGAGACCCAAAATCAGAACCACGCTCCTTATGGGCTCCTTATGAGCACAACAAACATAGCTAACATACACTTCATTAAGCTAAGTGTTAATATGATTGGCATCCCTGGTGCAATTATCAGCAGATCTCATCTGACTGGACTCAAACATTGCTATTTATTATGAATTCAGTGATCTCACTTCTAAACTCTTTTTTCCTAATTCCTTGTCTTGTTTTGTTTTTTACCTTCATACTGCCTTGGTTACAGAATATAATGGAGTGACTAGGGCTCATTAACTTCTTGCAGTAAAACAGGGCCCTATGTCACAATGGCTATTATAATATTACTACTGTGTTATGGATAGTAATTATTTCTCTATTAGAAAATGCTTAAAGAAGTGTAAGTTTTTACAATATCACCTAAACAAAATTGGAAACAAAATTTTTAGAAGTTGAGTAGTAAAGTCTTCGTTCATGACCTCTACCTAACAGATAAGGTTGCCAAAACAAACAAGATTCTTTTGCAATAATGTGAGAAAGGAGGTAAGAGACACACTGCAGATTTGACAAACCTTTTCATTTTTGTGAATGCTTTAGAGCTGTTTTGCCAGTTTATGAAAAGGATGAGGCATAGGTAGAGCACGTAAAGGTGGTTAATAAGTGTGCCAGAGTAACATGCCCTGAGTACATCTTAGAATGGATGTATTCTAAAGAAGCTGGAAAGTGGAACTGACAGAGCGTCAGGCAACTGAGCTAGCACATTGGGTTACTCTAGAGTACTAGTGCCTTGTACCAGCTGGGCTGTAATAAGTGTATCATTCCTAATGAAGATTTAAAACTAAGCAGGGCTGACTGTCAGAAATTAGCCATCCAACCACAGCTTTAAGTATTGAAAATTAGATATTTGGACTTTAACACCCAAATGCATTACACCTTTAGAAAAAAATAACTAATATTTCTAGAAAAGCCAGTAGCTGTTCCTCAGTACAGTCCATGTCTGTTTTTGCATTTCAAGGAGGGTTTTCTGACTGGACATAGCTGACCTATGACCCTGAAGCCTCTCGGTTCAGAATACAGCTTACCACGAGGTAAGTTTCAATAAAGCAGAATTAAAACTTTTAATCATATTTTAGTTTCAGAAATGACCTGGGTACCAGAAGCTCTGCATGATCTACCCTAATTCAGTGTGATGTGAAAATGTTAATACCCATTTTAAGGGCAAACATCCAAACAGATCTACCTTAGTGCTTCAAACACTGTAAACATTGACATACTAATCTTAAGGAATGAAAACTATTCTTCCAAGAAAACTATGGAAATAATAAGAAATCTATGGATTCACATGGAAATTTATCTCAGATACAGTAAAATCTCATCAAAGCAAATAATTTCCAGGTGAAAACTTTGCAAGTTGACAAGATAGAATGTTCAAGCAAAACAAAGTTTTGATATGAATTTTCCAATCAGTTCAGTTCATAAGAAATTATAGGTAGGAGTACTGTGCCTTTCCCTGGTAGAAAGTGAACTCTTTATGTTTAACCGTCCATCCCCAAAGCTTGCTAAAATCATCCTGAATCCTTTGTATGAATTTAAATGGGTATTGAATCAGGTCAAAGTGGAAGGATAACACTCAAGTAGGGGTGAGTGTGTAAAGACAGCTGAACACATAAATTTGTAAGATGAGGTCAAGAGACAAGGAATCTGAAGTTGGACGAAGTGAGGTAATCAAACTGAAGAAAAAAAAATGTGGATTACATATGTCCTAATGTGGGCATCAATGATTTAGATGTCTGCATCTGACCAAATCACTATGATCCCCACTTATAATCCTAATGTTTTAGACGCTTCTCAGAAAGCAATTTGTATTACCCGAAGTCAAGTGAATCCCCCCCCCCAAAAAAATAAAGAAGAAACAAAAATCAGGCAACCAAACAACAACAAAAACCCCCTAAAACACAAGCTCCTTGAGAAGAGCATTTATTTGTACTGTTTTAAGTTTTGATCAACAGAGTGTCTCTTCAGTTGAACATGTGTCTTCATGTTCATTTTTACCCCATTTTCCTGACACCTCTCTGTTCACGTTGCAAAAGTCTAATTATTCTTATTATCACACAATGGACACTACCATAAGTTATAGGTCAAAAGATTGTTGAGTATGACCTACATTTTGTCAGAAAAAAAGTAATGGAAAGAGGAATACAACAGCAGGGATATGCCACAAGCCAAAAATAAGCTGGAAGGTGACTTAAAATCTTTTTAGTTGATTTTAAAAGATAGTTAACCCTACAGTTACACATGGAAGCCCCCAAGAAACTAAGACTGAATTTAAGGCCATGCAGGGGTTCTTTTATATATATAATTTAAAATTTCTCATCTGAACATATGAGTCTTTTCAAGTTCAAAAAATTTCATTAGGGATTTCTCTTCAGTTATGATCACATGACATCAGACCTCAAATCCTTACAGCATTAATATTATACTTAGATGTTACTTTTACTGTTGTATGATTTTAAAAGTATATTTCTAATATTATTTTTTGCTCTTTAATATTCTTTCAAAACCCTCCTTGCTAACATCCTGCCTGGTCAATCTTTAATAGCAATGGACAAAGTGGAGTACTTGGCATAAAATTTATAGACACAAAAAATAACTCTAAATAAGCCTTAATTATTTTTTTCAGTTCTGATGTATACCATCCATTGCAAAGCCAGTGATCATTTTATGCAGTCTTCAGAAATTTCAGCTCAAGTATTTTCTGCAGACTTTTATTACATCATGAAAAGACGTAAAGTTTTTCTTAATGTCAGTACTGATGTTTTCTAGCTGAGAAATAAGATGAAAAGTTGTACTGTGTAAAGTTTGTTGGTTTATTTTTTTTTTTAATTTTACTTTTAATGGTGCAAAACTATTAGATATGACAAAGGATAGTTTAGAAATAAAAACCACCATGGCAGCAATGAGAGCTGATCTTCAACTGACTAATTTGCTAATTCACAGATGTTCATCCAGATTAATTTTTTTTCAATTTTTTTGCCCTCTAGGCATGTCACATGTAAGTATTTCTATTCACTGTTATCAGGGTGGTCTTATGATCATCTCTATATTTTTTAATTCTTCTTATAAAAATGGTTGCAAAAAAACCCCTTTTATCTTCCAGGTTATATATTTGTCATCAAGTACCAGCCTATACTCTAGTTCATGTCTGTTTATTTCTTCCAAGGCTACAATATACTATATTTCTTAGCTGTATGAAGCCAGAGAGAAAATAAAAGACGGAATTCTGATATCACCGAAACACTCTGACTGAAATGTCAGAGCAGACGTCCCTTGTCTTGCATAAGAGGGCAAGTTAAGTTAATATAAACCATTATTTTAAAGTAAATAAAAGTGGTAAGTACAAACTTATCATATAGGATGTTTACATTGTTGAATACCCTTCCTACTAAATTGGCACAGGTGAAGAATGAGGTGGTTTCATTAGCAACAACAGCAGCTAAGCATATTTGGGTTAATCAGGTCTCAAGGATATTGTGAAGAACTTCAAAAGGACTTTGGTGAATAGGCAGCATAATTCTGGATGAAATCATTTTCATTGAAGGTAAAGTGGTGCATGTTGGAGGGAATAGTATGACCTACTTGTGTATGTCTGAGTTCTAAATGAGCTGCAACACAAATGAGGAAAAAAAAAAAGGCAAAAAACCTGATAGATCAATAAAAACTTCTGCAGTGCAGGTCATAAAGCAACCAAAGTGCTTACTTGAAACAGGATGCATACAGGAAGGTGGAGAAACTAATACATCAATTCTTGTGATGTTATTATATAAATCAGAAGTATGTCACCAGGTAAAATACCATGTCTGTTTTGGATCACACCAACGAACAGATGAAGGGAAAGAAGAAAAGGATTTCTAATTACATTGTGATAGAAAAATGAATATTCACTTTCTTCCTGTTCTTCTTAAACCACATATACTATTATCCATAAGGTCTGCTCTGATTTAGATACATATTCATTGATCTATAGGGGTCTGAAAAGAGGAAAGTGTGTTTCATTGGGAAGCTGACAGTACTATGAATGATTGACTAAGCTGCAAACACAGATACACAAAACATAAGAGTGCTTTCTATACATTTCAAAAGTGTGGCTCCATGGCTAATCTTCCCAGGAACCATCATTCAGTGTCATGAGTTCTGTATTACAAGCATCAGGATTTCAGTTATCACATAGTTATCCAACTGTTTTTAATGGATGCAGATTCCATCATGGAATTCTGCTCAAAGTGAGTATGCGTTCTTTCCACAAAGACTATGATTTCTTTATTGAAGTTCATGTTATGCCCATCCTCACTTGCGTTAGAATACTGACTTCCAACAAGTGAGATCTCCACGAATTTGTTCATTGCTTCCTAATATAATTTGTATTACAATTATTGTGTACCCCCAAAAATTGATTAAAGAACTGCTGTGAAGATTTCTAGTTTCATGCATTAGTTTAAAATATAGTTGTTAAAGATGCTTGGTAAATTCAACACAGAAGCTTTGTATTAACTGTAGTTAATTTCTTTTAATGTTATTATTGACAGAGTTTTATATCATTATAATACTCTTTCATAATATGAAGAATCTTTTTTCAAAAAACCCCAAACAATTCAAGCATGTTCAGTAATTACTGTGAACAGTGTATTTCACAACCCTTTAATATCTGTTATATTGCAAGTAATTTCATTTTGATCATTGAAGTCATGATTAAAAAACATTGCAGTTAATAATATTCTATGTTCACAATTAAGTAAATTTTCTAAATATTCACAATAGAGAAATTCATGAAGTTATTCAATTTGACCAGTTAAGAGTTTCTTTTAAGCATTAAATATTTGAAGAGCATCAAATAAGATTTATAAATTTTTGGAAGCTCTCATTTTCTGAGAAAATTTAAAATTGAATGGACTTAATGTTTTTTAGAAATATGTGATATAAGTGCTTCCCTCTACTTCATTTCTGTCTCAAGGCAAACAAGACATTTTGAAGCGGCTTGTATCTGTGCTTATGTCTAGTTTAAAGGATCTGTGGCAACATCTTTACTGTGGATTAAATGAAACAGGCTACCAGTCCAAACAAGTTAAAAAATGCTTCCATCATCTTCTCTCATTCCCCAAAATAATTTTTGGGAAAAAAATAAAGGTCCAAAGTGCGAGGTTTAACTGATCCTTCTTACAAAACACATGTCCTGTATAGCAAAGGGATAATCCTTGTAGGGAAGCTGAATACACTTATGATTAAGTATGAAACAGAAATCCTTCATAGGTCAACCAGAGAAGGGTTTAGCTAGGACCCAGAATTTCAGTACCAGTACAAACATCCTGACATGTGGCTTACATTCCACATCTAAAATATGAATATTATTTAAAATACATTTTAAATTTGAAGGAACTGAATACAGGTTTAGATATATGCTAATACACACGAAGTGAAGAATTACCTCACTTAAATCAGGCTTGATCAAATGCTGTAGTCCTCAAATAAGCCATATCTTGGATTTTGTTTCAATACCAGGGTGGGAGTAGATTGGAAATGAGAAGTAGAAGGGAGGTTGTGCAAAGTCAAGTCAGCAAATTTACAAACCTCAGAAATCAAAGACTGAGCCTAAGAGTTTGGTTTCTTAAGTCAATTCACCATAAGAACATCAAAGGTTTCACATCTTGGGATATGTGGCACTAGTCTTTGATCAGCTACAAAGCACCAAGAACCAGCCTGCTAATAAGAAGTATCCAGCCTCTGGAATGCATTTGTCTGGTTAGTCACTGCAGATGAAATTTAGGTTCAACTAACATTACCCAGTAAAATTGTTTCTTATGATATATTCCAGCTATTTGTGATTAAACATTCTGAGAAACCTGAAACTGTCATTAACAAGTGCTGGTAAACACGAACAGTCAAACTTTACTTTCACAAGAACATTTTATTAACTTCTGTATTACAGTTTCCCTAGGAGAATAAAGGGTCTTGGTGGAGAAGGAAAGTAAGAAAACGCTTAGTTACCAGGAAATAAATAGAACTGTTGGAATATGGTGTTATCATCGTTTCCAAATTTATTGTTTAAACTTCAGATATTTCATTATTAAGCTCTCACAAAGTGTGAAATCATAAATTGTTAATGAACTGTGTTTTTATTTTTTTGGTTAGGATCCATCAAGATAATTAACTAGTATGTTTAGAATTCTACTCAGAATGTATAAGGATTTTTCTTATCTAAATTTCTTATCTAAGTCCAAATTAATATTGTCTGTAACTTATTGATTCGTGTACTTTTTTTTTACTTGTATTGATTTTCATTTAATTTATATTATTATTATTATTACTAACTTTTGTACCACCTCTCATTAAGCAATGTAAATCCAGACATTCTAAGGTTCTGGGCTTTCCAATAATCCTTAATTTTCACTTTCCATAAACTTAGTAAAGGTAGTAGGATTATTTTTTTTAATATTTTGTCACAAAAAAACACAAAACAAAACAAAA
>VXBO01012780.1:5115-17373 GCA_013400135.1 Rhinoptilus africanus
ACTCAAGCTTGTAACACTGCATGGGGTTGTTGTGATCCAAGTGCGGGACCCAGGACTTGGCCTGGTAGAATCTCATACCGTTGGCCTTGGCCCATCAATAATATAGAGAAGACTTTCCTCTGTCACCCAACGATGTATCAGAAAACATTAAAATGTTTCCTATTTTTTTGAAGTAGACTCCTAAGGTAGTTTTTTGGGTTTAGGAGTGGTTCCTGTGCAAGTGTCACTACTTTTTATGTCATGAGATGTTTCTTAATATATTGGTTACCAGAAGTGATAAAATTGCTCTTTTTTTTTTTCCTTCCATTTTTATTATACAGGGGGTAACGCATTAGTAATGCAAAACTGTGTTTGATTTAAAAGGATAAATCTCAAAGAGAACTGAGCTTTCATATGAACATTTAATATCCTGGAAATCTATCACATGGAACAGTTTAATCATTCAGTTTAAGCACAAGCTCTAGATGTCCTTTGTAGCATTCATTTTGAATTTGTGGCTTACAGGCAAGCCCCCTTGAATGTTTTTTGACTCCTATGTTTTACTCCATGCATAATTCCTCAGCCTGGTGAGTAGCACATAATATGATACTGTTCAAGCACAGTTCAAATATTAAAATGATTTATGGGAATATTTTTGTCGACTCAGAGGTGTGAAAAATTCTCACCTTCCAATACTTCTGTGCTGGCAGAAGTCCTGCTGCACAGAAGCTTATAGCAGTAAAACATGTCCCTCATCAGAGATTTTTTTTTTAATATTGGAAATGTTATCAAAAAAGCTCTTTTGCTACTAAAAGCTGTGTCCAGCTAAGAAGGACTTGGCAGTGCTGTATGAGTACAGGCTTCTCATCCACAGGTTGATTAACTCAAAGTCAAGTCTATTTTCACTATTTTGATCCATAACGGTCTAATGATACAAGATTCTAGCCATAATTACTTCCAGTAAGCAGAAGAGCCTACTAATGGATTGTGACAACAATTATCTGTCAGAGTGAGTCAGCTAACATCTGGCAAGATCCAGGTGAAGATCTTGCAGCACCGAGTTTGCACACGCTCTAGCTCTTCTGGTAGCATAAGGACAGCGTTGTTTCTCTTGGTTCAAAGCAAAACCTGGGTGTCTGAGACAATGGCAGGAAATAAGGCAAACAACTCATGTCTAAAAGTCTGGTAAATCTGAATACATTTTACACACAAACCTTTCCAGATCAAAATCAGGCTTTCAGTCTCCTCCCTGCTATTTTTTCCAAAGCAGACACTATTGTTGTGACTTGGTGGTTACCTGGCAGGCTTTCCTGGAATTCTGTGGTTTTGTGACTGCCTGGAGAACTGTTGTCACAGGTTAAAGAGTTTTATTTACCACTTTGTGTACCCACAGGAGGAAGCTCAACTCTTTACTCTCTCTCCTTCCTCGGGCACCTATACTGAGTGGACTGTTTTCATGCAGAAATGGTGGTATCTATTACACTCTTTTCTCAGCTAACCCTATCCTAGCAGAAATTAAAGCAACCCATGTTTAAGATACCTATTGATTTTATTACATATTTCCCTTTAGCTATAAATACCAGGCACAGGATCATGTGGTTACCCTCAGGATGTGCTAGAAGTAGTCATGCCTAAAAAGCTTTTTTAAAGCCCATTGGACACAATGGAATGAGTGGGTCTGATTGACACCTGTCAGTGGCACAGAAGGTGGGATGTTTCATCTGCCAAAACATGCAACCAAACTTCTTGCTGTCATTTACAATGAATTTTCTGCTGTTTCCTAACTATTTTAAGAATGATACTTGACACTGAAAACATAAAAGTAACCTGACCAGGTGTTCTGCAGTCCCAAAGGTGACTTCTCAAAAGACAGATTGATGCTTGAGTAGCTCTTCATATCATCCTCATCTCTGCCAGTTGAGGACAATGTTTGCAGTTAAGGCACTGGTGCTGGACCATAGCAAACCGGAGTCCAAGCGTTAAACTCCTTGAGTCTTCTCTGGAAAGGATCCTGGAATAAGTCAGGGCCTGATCCTCAGACTGCAGAGGATTCTTTGCTTCAATTCCTCATTCCTGAAATATAAATTATGTTTTCTTAAATTAATAATCTGCTATGTAGCTAAGCTAGTTAATGTCTCTGAGAATTTCAGGTGGGATTCATCTTGCCTAACTTTAGAGGCCTCTGGAGTTATCCCTTTTTATATTTGAGAGAGGCAGAGAGAGAATGAAAGAGTGAAAGAGAAATAAGTAATTTTTACCTACTTTGGGTACCTGTATTAGGATATGTTTAATTTCAGTCCTTAAGTATCTATTTTCCTTATCTCTAATAAAGTAAGCACTAGCTCACTGAGATAAATGTAGATATCTACAAAGTAGACATTCATTTCTGCAGACGGCATATGGAACTAAAAGCTAGGAACTTCCCTTTCTCCCATTTACTCATACAGGAAATTTATTACTGCAGAAACCGTAAAGTCATTTGAAGTGGGCTATTATGTGTCCTCTTAGTCTTCTCTTGTTCTAAATGAAAAGAAAACATTCAATTGCTCTTTCTGGGTTATTGGGTAGAAAGCAGATACACTGAAGGTGGGTAATATACCTTCTTTAGAGGATGATAAGTTATTTGCCCAGCTTTAAGAAACACAATCTGTAGATTTTTTGTGGTCAATGTGGGGAAGGAGAAAATAGTCCAAAACTAGTAGGGTGAAGAATAGGCCTGGAAAAGTTTCAGGCCATAAAGGGAGTCACGATTAGTTTAGACCAGATGCTTAACACTTACTCAGTTTTCTATGATGATGTGGGAGACAGTCAACATGAACCAACTCTACAAGGGAAAACCTGGATGTATTAATTGCAGGATGACTGTTAACTGTACAAGGGAATTGGTAATCAAATGTCGCCTTATGACATAGCACACATTTGCAGAAAACAGAAGAGTTAATGCTATCTTACTGATTGGTAAGAATATATTTGAATTTATTCTGTTTAAAGCTCTCATTATTTGTCATTAAGTGAGCTGAAATTAAGACCCAAAAGAAGAGATATTAACACATTCAGGAAAACAGACAGTCTGCAGTATCAGAGAAAACCAAAGAGCATATTTGACGAGAAAAAGCAAAAGCTGAAAGAAAAATGATTGTTCTCTACAAATATCAGAAAGGTTAAAAAAGTGCAAGATCTGCTTGAGCCACCAGATATTTTTATTACAAGATATATGTATTAATAAATTTAGTGAAGAAAACAATTTCTAAGCATTAAAACTGGAAATGTGGCAGCAGCCTTCCAACTAAATGGAGAAGGACATGAAAACTTTACAAATAGAGGGCAAAAAATTTATGGAAGGGATTATGCAATAAGCTACCTACAATTCCAAGAAAAGTCCTCAATGACCTAAAAATTCCCTGTGTTCCTAAACAGACAAGTGCTGGGTAATTGAAGAGGTAAAAAATATCGGTCACAATAAATAATGTTTTGGAAGCAGCCATCGTGCTTCTTCCACAGATTGTAGTGGCTGAGTGTCATCAGAAAATCAGCTTATAAATGGGAAAGGAGAAACAAGACAATAGTAAAAAAAGAGAAATGTATAAAGAATCAGGAAGGAAAAGGGGGTCATCAAGAGTAGTCAACATGGTTTTACCAAGGGTAAGTCATGTTTGACTAACCTTATAGCCTTCTATGAGGATATTACTAGGTGGATAGATGATGGTAGAGCGGTAGATGTGGTTTATCTTGATTTCAGTAAAGCATTTGACACCGTCTCCCACAGCATCCTTGTAGCTAAGCTGATCAAGTATGGGTTTGGTGATCAAGCAGTGAGGTGGATCAAGAACTGGTTGAAAGGAAGAAGTCAGAGAGTCGTAGTCAATGGGGCAGAATCTAGTTGGAGGCCTGTGACTAGTGGAGTCCCTCAGGGGTCGGTACTGGGACCGGTGTTGTTCAACATCTTCATCAACGACCTGGATGAGGGTACAGAGTGTACCCTCAGCAAGTTTGCGGATGACACCAAGCTGGGAGGAGTGGCCGACACCCCAGAAGACTGTGCTGCCATTCAGAGGGACCTGGACAGGCTGGAGAGTTGGGCGGGGCGAAACCTGATGAGGTTCAACAAGGGCAAGTGTAGAGTTTTGCATTTGGGGAAGAAAAACACAATGTACCAGTACAGGTTGGGGGCTGACCTGCTGGAGAGCAGTGTAGGTGAAAGGGACCTGGGGGTCCTGGTAGACAGGAGGATGACCATGAGCCAGCAATGTGCCCTTGTGGCTAAGAAGGCCAATGGCATCCTGGGCTGTATTAGAAAGGGTGTGGTGAGTCGGTCAAGAGAGGTTCTCCTCCCCCTCTATTCTGCATTGGTGAGGCCACATCTGGAGTATTGTGTCCAGTTCTGGGCCCCTCAGTTCAAGAAGGACAGGGAACTGCTTGAGAGAGTCCAGCGCAGAGCCACAAAGATGATTAAGGGAGTGGAACATCTCCCTTATGAGGAAAGGCTGAGGGAGCTGGGTCTCTTTAGTCTGGAGAAAAGGAGACTGAGGGGTGACCTCATCAATGTCTTCAAATACGTAAAGGGGGAGTGTCAGGAAGATGGAGAGAAGTTGTTTTCAGTGATGACCAGTGATAGGACAAGGAGTAATGGATGTAAATTGGAGCATAGGAGATTCAAGAGGGATATCAGGAGGAATTTTTTTACTGTGAGAGTGACAGAGCACTGGAACAGGCTGCCCAGAGAGGTTGTGGAGTCTCCTTCACTGGAGACATTCAAAACCCGCCTGGACGCGTTCCTGGGTGATGTGCTCTAGGTGACCCTGCTCTGGCAGGGGGGTTGGACTAGATGATCTTTCGAGGTCCCTTCCAACCCTATGATTCTATGATTCTATGATTCTATGAAAAGTGAAGTGAGATGAAAGCAAGCAGCAGAGAACGTGAAGGCAGGCATACAAACCATGAGATAAAGGAAAGGCCATCCAAAAATGTAGAAAGTTTGCTGGACAGGCAAAATTCAGCAGAAATATGCAGGACCATCCAAGTCTAGTATTGGGTAATGGGCATTGAAGAGCTTTTGGGGCACTGAGGGAGCTCATAGGCTTCAATGGCCCTAAGCAGCCTTCCTTGTAGCCTCCCCCATCACCTGCCCGTGGCCACAAGAGCCCTATTTTGGCTCATCCTGTCTCATCTCAGTGTACTTGTCTCTGATCTTGGTTTTTGCCCTGCCTCCTGGATGGGCCTTGGACCATCATTTATGTAATCTTATGTAAACATAAGAATAGGTGCTTTTGAAGTACAGCAACAATCCAGACCATTCTGACATAATATTCACCGTAATATGTCACAAACCAAGCTTAAATCTTTGGAGCTTAAATTATTCTAGTGGCCTCACAGTAACAGTCATTGCAGATCTAGCTAGGCAGATCAGTTGAACAAATCAGTACAAAAGATTTTTACCCAGCACTATATGAGTTATTTAATGCTGGTAAGCATATGTTTTTGTTGTACCTGGAAAGTTTCTGAGAAGAATCTGACATCTAATGAGCTATGGCATGAAAACTTGTATCTTGCATAGATCGATATGAACACTTCAGAAACTGGACTTTCCCACTGAAATTATTTTTCCTTATATGCCCATACTTATTTACTGTCAATTTGTTGTAGCACCTCCAGAGTTGGCTTGTCCCGGAAGGGTGGTTGTATTTTAGATCATAAGTTTGGTTGCAGTTGGTCATTGAATTTGTGCTTGGCCCATTGCAAGGAAATAATAAATTCATCTTGTCAGTTCAATAGCACAGGATGGCTTCTGGGTATTTGGTGATTTAGTACCTACTTCCTGGTGACTGAAAAACAGTCATGTAAATTAATTCTGAAGGTCACAAATCATGTCTTCCGTTTGGTCAGCATTCAAGCTACAAAGAAGTCCCTACTTGCCTCATATTCAGACAACTGAACAAGACGTTAGTTGTACATAGGGAAAAAAAACAACCCAATATGAGAGTTTCTTGTAGGAATTATTTATGTGATGATTGTTCTGCCTACATTTGCTACTTGTGCCAAGGTCGTACTGATTAGAAGTTGCAGATTAGTGTTAACACATGTACGAAATGCACAGTTTGTGTTGGGTTTTAAGGGGTGGTGTGGCTCAGTTTTTACAGCATTCACTGAGTCGTCAAAATCAGATACTTACTATTTCTCTCTCTTGACGAAACCTCATGTAGGTCAGACCAATTATTTCAGGCATTGCCACTAAATGGTACCTTGCTGCGGTGCTACTCAGCTACATTACATCTTGGCCTCTGAGAGGCTGATGTTTATATAAATGATGAAAGTGCCACACATAGCAGGGGGTCTTCTGGGATCAGCTCCCTGAAGCCTGTTTCCTACAGTCTCAAGACTACAGACACCCTCTCCGAGCTGGCGGCTATGGATGGATTGTTGTACAAAAGTAGCACTGGGAGTTATATTAGCTAGGAAAAGTGAGGCTAAAGCATCTTTTCATTGAGGAATATTCCCTAACCACCCTCTTTGACTCTTCATGCATGCATTGCAATTATTGCGGGAAACGTAGCATTATGTAGCTCGGTTAAGATTTCTGTACCATTTGTGTACTCTGCAAGATTTACTGGAGAGAGAAGTACTTAACCTTCTCAATAGGAGGGCACGATGAAGTGGAAGAGACGGGAACAGGCTCTCTTGCTGAAACAGAAAGAATGCCAATTTTCTGGAGTCATCACTCCGGTGATGTGGCCTTTCCTTACAGCAAACGCAGCACTCAGGACCTTTGCAGGCAAAGCACAGCATTGTACTGAGCCAAATTGTAACTGTAAAAGACCAGCAGGGGCAAAAAAAAAAAAAAAAATAAAGGATTCATAAAGCTGAAAAGGATTTACATAGTTTTCAATAAACAGGGAAACAGAAATCACACCTCACATTTATAGTTAATGGAATTGACACCTTAAAAATCAGAAACAGAAAATTGGTAAATAACTTGATATGAGGAGCAAAAGTTCTTGGGCCACAAGACAGAGATTGTAAGTCAACTTGTCACAGAAAAGGCAGAGTTGAATACATATACCATTGCAGTTAAGTCACCTAAAGTCACAGCCGTCTAGAGTCACTAGTTCTCAAAAGCACATTTTTGGTCATCATTGCTCACAGGGAAAGATTCCCACCCGTGTGCAAACTGAGGCACCTAAGTTGATCATTTAAATTATGAAAGTGGTGTATGTGGGCACAAGCCCAGAAAAATATCTTGTATATGCCTTGAAAATTCTTTCTACAATGTAGCATTTGGAAGCCCGTGAAGCAAGGAGGGGGAAAGCCACTATATAAATGAAGCTTTTAGGGAAGAAAAGAATTGGTAGCAAAAATTCATATTACTTGCTAGGATGGATGAAACTAATAAGGGAAATCAATATGTTACAGCATGTGCATATTCACAGGTGATTGGGACTTTTACCCAGAGCTGATAGTCCACTTAAATTTTATCTCAACTGGTAGATGAACATGGAAGGGGTTGCTAGAAACTGATTTGAAGACTCTTTTGCGAATAAAGTGATCTTCAAGTAAAAGGTAATTCAGAAGAATACATAACTTCCTTGACACTGGAAAACAACCCTCCAAACTCCATGCTGACAATAACTCTATACTAGCACAGCTAAGAAATTCTGTAAACTGTATTGAATAATAATTATTTTTAGGTTTATCTTTCTATTTTTCTTTTTTAACAGCACACCCACTATTGAGCTCCTACCAAAGCCCTTGCTTTGGTAGAATAAAACTTTCTGTTTCCTGTGTTTGCAGAATTTTTTTGTTTTCATTAACATGAATGTAACAAGAGCACACTGAAGGCAACAAATCTAAATCAAGTGATCTTGTAGAGTGTCTGCAACCCAAGAGAAATTTGGAGATTGCTCAGATTGATGTGCACTTGCATTTGCTGATGACAGTAAGGAAAGCTGTGTCATGAAATGTGAGTGAGGAACAGAAGACAGTTTCCCTTGCAAGTGCCCTTTCCTAGTGGTCTTCTAGCAAGATGTAAAGAGTAGAGTGAACACAAATACAGGTGTATCTGCAGCTCCAGACTGGATTTTGCAACCTAGAGGCAGTGCTCAGTAAGGAAAGACAACTGAGATGATACATTGCCATGTCTGAAGTCATCTCCTTGTCCTTTTTCAGTGGCTCAATACCTGCTTGCTCTTAAAGCAAGATTTAAGTAAGGGACTTCACACTGGCAGGAACAGCATCTCTGTAAGAGCCACCTCAAGTGCCCAGATACAATTAAACTCAGAGGACTGATAGGGGGCAAGAGAAAAATGTTAACACAAGAAAGAACAATAAACACACACGATTCATCAGTAACATCTTTTGCACGTAGTATACGAGACTTAAAGCATTTATTCCCTTTATACTATTTCTTATTGCTTTCTCAGGAAAATAGATGGAGCTTTAAGGTGTATGTAAAGCATCCATCTTCCCTGCAGCAGTCCCTTTTTTATCACAAGAGCAGTGCAAACTGGCCCCTGTGTAAGGGAGAACGAACCCTGTTATCTCTTGCAAACACCTTTCCTGCAACTGTAGGATACACCTCAACCAAAAGTTTCTGCTTCTGCATTTTATTTTTAATTTGCAACGCTCATGGAATAAAAACAGAACGTGAAAGAGTGACATTTTTAAGCCCACCATGCTCCTCTTCAACAAGGTTCTCTTTAGCCAAACACAGACTAACCAGATGTAATTCTCTGGCCTATTTTACTTATAGGAGAGAATAAAAAGACTGAGTAATTCCTTCTGGTTTTAACCTCTATCAGTTCTTTGTGTATTGAAGTTGTACAGTAGTCAAGCAAGGTCTTCCATAGAGAAGAATGTCTGTGTGATTTCAAATGGGAAAATAAAACACATTTACTTCAGCAAGAGACCCTGGAATAACGAGGTAAACTAAACCATCTTCTATATATTTAGCTGTGATCAATATGTGTCCATTGTGTTTCCTCCCTCTCCTGATGAACATCTTCAGTGGTGCATTAGGGACATTGTAAGAAGTCAGGTAAGAGGCTGATGGGGGTGATATGGATCCAGTCAAGACAATCTTATTGTTGCTATCCAAAGAGTCAGAAAACACACTTAGTGTCACTTCCCTCTTCAAGTTGAAGGACGCTATTTAAGGATCTCATGGACAATCTGCATTTACTTGGCTGCACTTTCAGCTTGAGGTGCTGATTCAGAACATTAAAGTTGATGTTTAATGAAAAAACTCTTCTACCATGACACCACAGAAATGGGATAAATGTCAAAGTCCTCAAAAAAACTTATGCAGCTCAAGGTTCAGGAGGTCTAAGAAATATTTCTGTTGCAGTGTGCAGGCAAGCTGCACCTTATCCTGCCTTTCTAGTCTCTATAGCTATGTCCACAATACGAGCTCACACCAAGAAGTAGCTTAAAGATTGACATGCACCAAAGTCCTGCTCCATAAATCCACATCACTGGCTGAGGGATACTCAGGGCTCAGACATCAATGAATTGAACTCAGAGCTTTAAATAGCACCAGTCTCTTCAACAGACCACATTAGTTCTCATCTATGAGGCATCCTGAAGCTGATTTGAGCCTGTATCAGCCAACAAACATGACCAGAAGGGCACTGAGTGCCAGGTCCTTGCATTCACCTCACTTATTTAACCTATTTTAGGTGTTTTCCTTTAAGATGAAAACAATTGTTCTTGGAAATTTCTATTTCTTTCTTCTGACTTAAAAGGGAAGCATTGCTGGTTAGATCAGATATGGAAATGTACAGCATATAAATGGTCAGGTGAATGCCGCTTCTAGTGATCCTTGATCCTAATGATCCTAATAATCCCTGTAAGATTATTATATGCAGCTTTTTCTCATTCTTTAGGTCTGCTCATACTACCCCTTTATCTCTTATTCTTATTTGTCTGGAAGCTTGAAAGTCTGCCATGACTTTTCATATTTATTTACATAAAGGCTGTGATACCTCACCAATACCTTTTTCCATCAGATGGAAAGGTAGGATGACAAACCCGTTGGCCACTTAAAATACAAATACTCAAAGTTAGTTAGTAGATCCAGATGTGCAATAATACTTATCAAAGAACACCTCACTTCTGCCATTGCATTTATAGCCATGATGATTTGTTTGAAGCTAATGGGGAGACACAAGGGAATTTCCTAAACACTGCAGACCAGCAGCTCAAGATGTGTGCATTTTTGATTGCCCTGTGCGGCAGTGGATGGACACGTAAAGACTGCTGCCCTTTGAACTGAGTTATTGCAGGTGGCTGTAACCCATCACCTGGCAAGCTTGTGTCAGAAACAAGGCAAACAAGATAAAAGATGGAAATTACACAGAGCTACTGACATGACAGTTGCTTCAGCTGGGAAATATAACAGGCCAAAAAGCAGAACCTATTGACTTTCTCCTATGCACAGAGTTTCCACTGTGATGGAGTGCTGCAGGATCAAGACCTTGTTTTCATGATTTAACAGGATAAACATTTTGTACTCCACAGATGGTATGGTCAAGGGCCCACAGTCTTCTGCAGAAGTTTTTCAATTTAGTAGAGAACTTCATTCATACACAAATTACCTAAAAGCATGAGAGTACTCTGTTTTCCTCTAGAGTAATTAAACTGCTTTTGTTTCGAGCTGCATATACAGGGACAATGTTTACAGATCAGTGCCTAATGCTTCCTGTGATTTCATTTCACTCTTTACTTACAGGGACCCAACCCAGTGCACAGCACATCTGGCAGACAGAGGAGCCTGCACGCTGTGAACATCCCTTTTCCATGGTATGTGAAATTCTCATCAGGCTTAGATGAACTACAAGAAGTTTAAAACTGTCATTTTCAGTGCTTGGGGTAGAGCAGCATCTTGTCACAGCCACAAAGAGCAATTCAGGCTTTTGCAGAGGAAAGCTGAAACTGTTCTCCTTGCCACCACTGCTTCAGACTCAGGGTCTGAAGACTCAGGGTCTATTTACCCTTTTTCCCTTGGAGAGGCTTGGAGATGTAAAATACCTGACATTTCCTTAAGCCCCCAGACCAAAACATATAATCATATAATGGTTTGGGTTGGAAGGGACCTTAAAGATCATCCAGTTCCACCCCCCTGCCCTGGGCAGTGACACCTCCCACCAGACCAGGTTGCTCAAAGCCCCATCCAGCCTGGCCTTGAACCCCTCCAGGGATGGGGCAGCCACAGCTTCTCTGGGCAACCTGTGCCAGTGCCTTACCACCATCACAATCACAATAAAGAATTCCTTCCTAATATCTAATCTAAATCTCCCCTCTTTCAGTTTAAAACCGTCACTCCTCATCTTATCCCTGCACTCCCTCATAAAGAGTCCCTCCCCATCTCTCCGGTAGGCCCCCTTTAGGTACTGAAGGCTGCTGTAAGGTCTCCTCAGAGCCTTCTCTTTCAAGGCTGAGCAACTCTAATTCTCTCCGCCTGTCTTCATAGGAGAGGTACTCCAGATCCCTGAGCATCTTCGTGGCCCTCCATTGAACCCGCTCCAAGAGGTCCATGTCCTTGTTGTGCTGAGAGCCCCAAAGCTGGACACAGTACTCCAGACGGGGTCTCCTCGGAGCAGAGCAGAGGGGTAGAATCACCTCCCTTGCCCTGCTGGCCACACTACTTTTGATGTAGCCCAGGATGCGGTTGGCCTTCTGGGCTGTGAGTGCATATTGCTGGGTCACGTTGAGCTTCTCATCCACCAGCATCCCCATGTCCTCCTCATGGATGCTCTCAATCCATTCTCTGCTCAGCCCGTATTTGTGCTTGGGACTGCCCCGACCCACATACAGGACCTGGCAGTTGGCTTTGTTAAACTTCATGAAGTTTGCACAGGCCCACCTCTAAAGCAACACGATACCAAGCAAACTCCTCTCAATGGACAAAAAGTGAGGCAGTGAGTCAGGCCAAACTGGGTTTTCCCAAAAAGTCCAGTGAGCAAAGTAACCCAACCACACCCTCTGGATAAAACACCTTCCTCCTCCTGACAGACAGTGTTGTCAGTCTTCTTTTCTTAAAGTTGGGAATATCTGAAGTTAAATGTTGACTTTGATGAGCATTGTTGATGGTGACAGAGAATTGTTTCAATTATTTTGAAGAACAAATATTGGAGTACATAAATATTGTGATATAATTTTTTCAGAGTCCCTATTCTCATGTAAATCACCTGTACATGTCCGGGGGCCATTTATCTGTGGCCGCTGGACATTAGTTCCCCTCATCATGAAAACAGCTAAATTGCTCTTTATGGCCAAAAAAAAAAAAAA
>VXBO01012780.1:17391-36013 GCA_013400135.1 Rhinoptilus africanus
AAAAAAAAAGAGAAAAGAGACAGGAGGGACGGGAGGAGGGAAAGCCAGCCATTGGTCAGTCTCCTAAGAAGGCAATGTGAGCTTTGCTAAATGTAATTCTTAAGGTCTTTGTATTCCAGCTATACTGGTACATCAGCTTGAATCACCACAGGAATTACCACAGAGTAAACAAGCACATTTGGGAAGTTCTTAAATATCTTGGGTGAAAAGCCTTGTCCCAAGTCAGGTTTCTAGATTTTGGATGCTTAAATCTGAACTACTCACCAAAGGCTTGTGTTATAATCAATGAAGGGAAATGAGAATCTTTAAAACACTATTCTTCTTTTTCCTAAGACTACTGTTTAAGAGTTAAGACTAATCATTTTCTTGAGATTAACATAATTTCACATCAACTAGAAAGGCACTATACTGTGACTAAGACATGCATGAATACTCTTTCAGTATAAACTATGTGTCTCTGTGTGCATACATTTAAGGACCTGCATGCAACTTAAGATCTAAAGTAATAATATCAAAGAAAGCCACGACTGAAGCAACTTGACTTGACTCATTTTAAAATTTAAACATATATTAAAAGGCACTTTCCCTAATAAAATTTCAACAAGGAGTTTTTTCTGCACCCCTGAAAGGACTTAATATAAGGATTCAACATACGTCATGCGAGATATTTACTGGGGAAAACATTCTGTGATGAATAATACAAGATATTCATGGTTGAGCTACAGGCAAAAAACAATGAACTTTACTTATGATTTTGTTCTTTTTTAATCACTTCCTGTGCAAACGAAGGAGCTCACAGGTCCTTATAATCAAACATTGCTCTGCCTTATCCTGTGGTACAGCAAGGATGAGCAATAGCTTTTTAACAAAGCTCTGCTTCCTCTCTTTGAGCTGTTCAAATGAAATACAATCTCTACAAAGAAAAAATAAGTATACCCTTATTTTAGTTTTGCCGCTTGCAAGTTTGATCCTAAGATAGACTGATGTGTTCTTCTTGCTAAATAATTTGGTTTCCACTCCAAATTCACAGATCCATTTTCAAGGAGAAAAAGCTGAGATCATTTTAAACTTAGTCTGAACAGTGGTCTAATTCTACCTTTGCACTAGAAAACTGAGCACTGTCAGGGCTTTTTTTTCTGCCTAAGATTACAGCACAGTGTCAAGCGGACTTAGTGCAGTAGTTACCGTGAACAGGGCAGCATCCCTAAAAGGTGCCTGGTGTCAACCACCCTGCTTGGCAAGCTAAAGATTGACAAATATTCGCCTTCAAGACCAGAGAAAAGGCCATGGCACTGCCTTGTACCAGTATATATGTACCATAAAAAAAACCCTGAGCTCTTTAACTGTCATAGCATGTGAGCAGTTTTACAACAGTATCTCACCAGGACAGCAGCCCAAGGCAACTTCAGCTCCCAGCACCTATGGATTGTGCTGATTTTTATACCTAAGGACTGACACAGCATTTTCTTGCTGTATCCTAGCATTACTACTTCATGACCAATTAGTCTCCTGCTGCAATAGAATCCATTTTTTCATAGAAACAATTTTTTCATTAAATAAGGGTTCCTACTGTACAATTTTGGCCTATCTTCTGAATCCTGGGTTAACAGAGGCCAAGTTACTCAGTATCACATCAGTAAAATACTTTATCCACAAAAATTTTGAGAGTCAAGATAAATTTTTATAGGCAATGTGAATCTCAAGAACAAGCGATCATCCAATAGTAATCCAAGTGAAATTTAATGTGCTTATTCATTCATGAGAAACTTTACAAACTGAGCTTCTTAAAACTATCCAAGAGATTTGATCTCTGATCTATTTTGATTGCCTGAGCTAAGGGAAATGCAAAAAGCAATAAGTAAATTTGAAAAATTCAAGAGTTTTCCAAATTCCTCTTTTTAATAATCTACAACTTTATTTTTTAACAACTAGGAATATCCTTTTTTCCTATGAAGAAGTAGAGTTATTTTCTTTTTAAATAAGAGTTCACAATGAGAACTTGTGCTCTGAGTATTTCATTCACCATGAAATTAGAACAAATACTTCTTCAGTCTGCTGAAATTGATTCTCTTTGCTTATCATATCCAGTACGAAGAGATAGGACATTATCCTTATTTCATATAAGATGAAAAATTCTTTACCTTTTAAAATGAAAGCTACGACTTAAAGAAAATCTTGACTACATGAAGCACACTTGACTGTCACTGTCTTCCTTACTATGTGCAGCAACCAGGCTCTGTGAGATTTTTCTTTTAGGATATTTCCTTTTTAAAATCTGTAGAAGACAATGAACAGCATATCTGTGGCTAAATGAGTTGGTTTGCATTATAAATTGAAAAAAACATGTAAACCATCATTTCATGCACAGAAATAGCCTGGGAAACAGAAATTGCTACACTGACCCATACTGTTTCCCTCCCATAGTGGGTGTGACGGTGTGTTCTCCTGTCTCTGTTTCTTATTTTTTTTTTTTCTGATATATCACCAGATCCACTGAATTAGGCAGCTCCACTGAAGGCAAGCGTCCTTTATCAGGGTCTCACAGCCGTCTGCTCTCCTGCAATGTCAGCCCTTGACACCAACATGAGGTTCAAGTTCTCGATCCTGGCTCTTCTTCTGGAAGTGATCATCATTGTTTTGTTTGGGATATTTGTGGAATATGACATCAGCGATGCCTCTGAAACTTTATACCCACGTAAGTGTTGCTGTCTAAGATTTATAGAAGTTAGAATTTTTTTAAACTAATCGTAAGCAAGATTTCTGAATAACTTATGAGACCCACTGACATAGCTTAAGAAAAAAGAAAGGCATGCTTTGGGGCAAATAAACTTTGTCTGTGGTATGAAAGCAGCAGGCTTCAAAGATAAATTCAAGTTGAGCACATATAAAATTCTGAAAGTAGCTAACTGCTGAGAGAAGAGTCCTGAAAATAGTTCTAGTGTTAGCATAGCAGGCTAAAACTTGGAGAAATATGCATTGCTTTGAACAATTTTAGCATTTTCCAGAGATGGATGATAGTCCTTCTTACCAGACCTTCCATCCCAATTACTGTATCAAAAAATGAAAATGCACAAAACAAAACGTTTCATTACTATCATCCAGGTTTCAAAAGGTTCTCTTAAGAGAACATGAAAATTGAGCAGCATGTTCATCGCCATTACAAAACCTTTGCAGAAACTGGACTCCTCGAAGGGCAATAGTTTTTGTCATAAGGTGGATAACCCCCTCCTATGTCTCAAAGCAGTGGCTCAGTTGTAGAAAGTAATTGTTCAGCCTGCAAGTGTTTCTGTTGATTTGTTGCTCTCAAATGCTTGATACAGTTCAGGGAGAAAGCTTGTGGCCCAAGAAGTGGTAGGTGACTTCTCCCACCCTCCTTCTCCTGCTGCAAAGATCCGAATGTTGTAAATAAATAGAAAAATGAGTCAGAGGAGCAGAGTTCAGAGGAGCATCTTACCTGCTGGCTCTGGTAGTAAATCGACCTGGGTTTTCTTGGAGTATTCCTTAGCAAGGAAAACTAAGAAGGTGCACGGAATCCTCGTGCTTATGCCAGTAATTTAATAGTCTTCAGTGTCCCCTTACAGTACTGTGGTGCATTTCTTAGTAAACCTCAAGTCCCCTGGATGGATACTGTCTGAGCCACATGCATCTCTGTGGGCACTGTGTTACCTGGGGAGTTCCTGGGATAGGCTGTTCTCACACTTAACAAAACCTTCTCCCAGCCCTTTTTGGGAGCCCTGTTTTGTTAAATTTAATATCTCCATTTAAAAAGAACATCAGAGAGAGGGCAGAATCCTCATCACAGAGAAAAGGATTCCTCTCACCAGATACTAACACTACAATATAAGCCTTTAAATGCAATCTATCCAGGTAGGGATCACCTATAGTTATTTCTTCCCTAATACCAGTGCCTGAAATATGTGAGAGAAATTATCTGCTGTCTCCTTCCTGCCCAGGCAGTGTATGGCTGTGTTATACGTGCACACTGTCCCCCAGCTCTCCACACTATTGAACCACTAACAAGCTTCTGGCATGGTTTTGGCTCATGCCAACCAGCACCTTGACCTCCTCCTGGATATGGCTTTAGGTATAGCATAGATCAGGGACTACTCTCAATAAGTAGCCCAGGTGGAAACAGCATTTTGGGAGAAAAGAACATGTAGCTATGAGTCAACTTATGCCATTTGCCTTTTGGCCAGGCTGTTCAGTTTACCAGTAGAAACATAAATTAAGCAAAGACTTCAGATGTAATGTTGGACTTTTAGATGCTGACCTAAAAGTTGATGGATCTCATTCACACTAAAAAAGTGTAATAAAAGCAAGATTTCCTAATACCAGTGTTTTCATTTTTAGATCCTCTTCCCCTCAAACTTCCCTCATATAAAGTGCACACAAGAGCAGAGTTGGCCTGGGGCCCTGGCAAGAAGTTAACGCTGTGGTCGTATAGATGTATTAGGACATATTCTGAGGCAGGGTTTCCCCTGAGTTCACAAAACTATGTGTTCAAATTACTTCCCATTCTATCCCCAGGGATGTTAAGCCATCTGTACCTCATAGATTTCATTTCATTCAGGGACCAATTCATATTCTCAGAACAGCAGTGCAGGGCCTGCTTTTATATGCCTTAAATACCTCAGCACCATTAATCCAAGGTATTTCACTATTTTTGGACTGAAGAAAGATGAAAATAATAAGTGGGATCACCATAGTTCTGCACTTAGGTAAGGGAGGTTGAGCTGAGGTCATTCCCAAAACATAGCGTTGCATTGTGTCTGTTTCTGGTGGATGCAAGTACAGGCATGGTGAATTGGATGGACAACTTCAAGGTGTGCTGTGCCACTGGAATGGGAGGACAAGGGCATGTGATGGTTTTGCAAACACTCCTAGAGGGCTTCTTTAATACTGCTATCCTGTATGTAATGTCCTGTGATTGATCCATGACTCATGGCTTAGGAAAACTTATGTGCTGCCCTTGTTCAGGGTTCTACAGGTTAGTCCTTTAGGCAGAGCAAAATCAGCTTTAGCATAAACCTAGATCTCACAAGCATCTTTGCATTGAGACTGACCACCACGTGGAGACCTTGCAGTGGAATTAATATGTTGGTATCAGGTAGCCTTGCAGGATCATGTGCAGTGGTTTTGTTCAGGATCTGATGGATTTTTTTTCCCAGTCTTTATTTCCCTGTCTCAGAGAACAGAAATACTATGATTTGTTAAAGGTAACTAGTTACTGAAAGAGTTTATTGCAAATCAAGCTGTTTTCTCCATAATTTGAAATGATTCCAGACATACTCTTCTTTAAAAAGATGCATAAGAGGTAGTTAAAGCACAAGGTATAGGCTACACTCTTTGAAATTCATCCTCAACATCCATGAATTAACCTAGTTTTAAGCAGGACTTTTAATCTTTTGTGTAAGTAAATCCAGAGAGCTTTAAAACACTTCTGTGAATCCTGGCTAGCCATCAGGAGGACCCATTACATGTCAACCAGCTGCTTGCTTCTAATCTTCGGGGCTGGGGTAAGATTTCTAAAAGCACCTTTTAAAAGAGACCTGAGCATGCAGAAGCCTTGTTGATGGGCACTGAGAATTAAACCCCACAGTCATCAACGTGCTTTTGAAACCTGTTCTTTTGCTCAAAGGAAGAGTCAGGTTGCTTAAGCAGTAAAGCATGTTTTGCTAATCTAGACATGATTTATTGAGATGTAAACATGAATGGGATTGTTTTGATGAGAACAATTTACCAGCTTTGTCTGCATTGATTTAACCAGGAGATTGCAAATAAGGGCAACTAATATGCTGAGTATTAACAAACCGTAATCTCCTCTGGGAGACTGGGAAAACTTTCTTACCTGGAGATGACTAATCTGAACGGACAAAACAGAAAAATTATTGGAAAGTCCAAGGCATAGGCTGACTAAGCAATAAAAAGAGCAGAAATAGGTCATTTTCAAACATACCCTTCATTTTGTGCATGAAACACAAGTGTGATATAAACTGAAAACTGTTGAAGTCGTAGATCACTTTAACTTGTCATGCTAAGCATTTATTAAATACATTTCCTTTTTCTTCTGCTAAATTCAAAAAAACGCTACTTTTGTAGATGTTGCTGTGCAGGTTTTATGGATTTGCCCTCTAGTTCTGTATTTTTTTGTTAACATTAGCAAGCTTTTAATAAAGCAGTTCTACAAGAGTCAGACAAATAACCCAGGCCACTTCTCAAATGCAAAGGAGTTGATCCCACAGGTTACTGGGTGAATGGCCACTCGTAGAATATTATTGTAAAAAGGAGAGAAAAACTCTTGTTCAGCATCCAGTTTCCACTATCGTGAAAAAGAGGAAAAGAGATGTTGGGTTACTCCTTCCCATATTTGAGAAGAACTTTCTCATGTGACCTGCCAACATATTTTTGTCACATTTAAAAAAAAAGGTGGGCCATCAACTGTACCTGAGATTGTCAGGGTGGTGTTAGAGGAACGCTGGGAAGACTCTCCACTCTCAGTCCTACTGGCATGAACCACTGATACATGCTTTCCAGGGCATTTGAAGGAGAGTTGCTCTAGATGTACAGTTCACCACCACAGTTAAGACAGGCATGAAGGCATAGCTCTGTGCTTCTATGGCACAGGTTGCTGCAAGCTAGGAGGGTGCACAGACAGATGTCGGCATCAAACGACCTTGTACTTTAATATCCTCTTCCTAAACACCCCCTGCTGACTCCCTCTGACACTGGAATAAGGGCCAATTAAGCTGTGTTTTGGGTTCTGCATCCACTAAGACACTAAAGACTTTACTGCTGGTAGAATCAGGAAGGTTGTATCAGCATGGTGTGTATTGTCCCCAGCCATATCTTCTTCATCTCTTGCCAGGTCCTCTGAAGCAAGGGAATATGTTGATCTCTAAGCAAGACATTTATTTTCACACAGAATAGCAATACAAAACACGCAAAATATCAAGAGCAGAAGCCCAAATGGGGAAGTTAATTGTGTATCTTTTAAAATAAGTAGTAAGAACAACATAAGTGTTTGGAAAGCAGTTCCGGAAACCGAGTAACATGGAGGAAAGCGGTAAGCTTACAAAAGACTGCAGGGGCCTCAAAGATCCCATCACTGGTTATTACTGAATCAGGAAATATATAAATGTGAAAACGTCCAGCCAAAAGAAGAAGGAAATGCAGTGGTGATGTCTGAGAACCTCCCGCATTTCTATGCTGCTTCTTAGATGCATGTAGCCCAATGTAAAGGATCTTCCTACATGCATGTACGTATTTCAGTGCTAGGTTAGGGCTGGAATATGATGATGCAAATATAACAGAGTTTATTAGGAATCTCCAGTAATTTATTATACTTCTGGGCCCTCTTTTGGCTAACCATGGTAATGCAGATAGCAAAACTAAACGAATGCTGGAAGTACGCAACTAGGAAATGTAACTTCAAGTCAAATATTATACTAACCAGTCAATGTCTCAAATTTTTCCCACTTAATTGCATGTAAGAGGCAATGAGATAGAAATAAAAATAAAGAATTTCTCTATACTGAGGTTCTTACTAACAATAAAATCAAAGAAAATTCATTAATTACAGGACTCAAAGCTGTTTGGTGTAGAGTCTATTAAATCACATTAAAAGCTTTAGAAGAGTAAAACATTTTGAAATATAAAATATCCATATTGTGTTGATAAATTCATTTTGTATTAAAGAGTATAAAAAACGAAAAAGATTTATTAAAAAAACTTTTAAAAAGAGGAGAAAAATAACTAGCCATATTTTAACAAAATTCATATTTGGAAAAAAAGCACGTATTTGAAGGAAAGTTAAGTATATGCTGATTAGTGATGTTACTTTACTGGTTTAGACTACCTTAAATGCCTTTTTCTTTTATCCAGGTAAAGAAATCAATCTCTTGCACAGTAATTTGTGAGGACCACAAGCATACCTTTGCACTGGGCCAACTAGCACTCTGCCAAACAAATCCCATGTACAATTTTGGAGTTGGGCAGAACAAACTGGATATTACAACCTTCGTTTGAGGGGCAAGAGAACTGTTCTGTAAGGACATGAATCTGTGATGTTCCCAGTAGCTTCACACGCAGAGAACAGTTCCAGACATATTAAATCTGCTAGTACAGAGACCTAGTGTTCTTTTCATAATGGTATAGCAAAGAATAAAATCAATAATTCGGTCTATGCACTTTCCAGACACTCACTCTGCAACTAGTAGACTGGTCATGAAGTGGGGAAGGGTGGAACACTTTGATGACACGAATTTGGAACTCTTTTCTTTTCTATTAAATCCTCATTTGTCCCTAGTTTTTCTCCCTTCATAGTCATTCTTCACAGTCACTACACAGCCATGTTCTCTCTTCAGTCTTTCAGGATGTCCATGTGATGATATTTGTTGGATTTGGTTTCCTGATGACCTTTCTGAAGAAATATGGATTCAGCAGTGTTGGTATCAACATGCTCATTGCAGCCTTTGGTCTCCAGTGGGGAACCCTGATGCAAGGATTTTGGCACATGGAAGGAGGGAAAATTTATGTTGATATCAAAAGGTACACGTGAATTTACCAAAATTGACATTTCTGTCTCTTAAGATATCAGGAGAAGCCATGAACTGTAACATCTGTGGGATCAGACTAAGTTCACTGAAATTTGAGGGAGCCTTACCGTCCACCTCTCAACACTCATCTGCTCTTCCCCTCTAAAGAGGCAACACTTGGTACACTGGGCCAAGGGAACCAAAGGGTGGGATGAAATCTGAGGACTTATGCTACAGATGGGCCATAGGTCATGTAGAGAGAGTGCTTTGAATCTCTGGAGCTGTGGAAGCTGGAAGATTTCCAGCAGTGGCACAGAACCTCCTGCATCCAGCAGGAATGAAAGGATCCATCCTTCCATGACATATGGGGTCACAGAAGAAAGGCTGGAACTGTGTGTCTATCCACTCATGAGTTCTTCTCCTACTTCTCAAGGAATGATTTACACACACACCATACTGCAGTAGGTTTTGGATCCCCGTCACAGAATAAGAGACGTCATGAGCAATGTCTCTAGATACTTTTAATCCCCCTCCCACTCATCTGTCCTGCTTCTACTGAGGTCTCAGAGTGTTTTCCACACCTGTAATTCTGTTTTCTGAGACAGCTTGTAGACAATTCTGAAAGGAACAGCACCCAAAAATTACTGAGGGGCCAACAGAAATAATAATAGAAGTAGCTCCTTGATGCTTACAGACAGACATCTGTAGAGGGACCCATAAATTAGTGCCCTCTGTGTTGCAAGTTTTTGACGAATTCATGTTTGTTTGTTTGTTTGTTTTTGCTATTCCCCATTAACTGCTAACACTGGTCCTTCCTTAAAGCAAGTGCAAACATGATGCACAGTGATAGAAAGGCATGCAAGGCTTTTGAAATTAAATAAAACATCTTACCAAAGCTAAGAGCTCCCTATCATCTTCGGAGTTCAGGTGACAGTCAGAGCTGGAAATAACCCTGCACATCTGCAACACACATCTCATCTGACTTTTTGCTGTAATTTCAACCAGCTAAGCACATCTATAGTATAAGCATGAGTAACTTTGCCACACTTTTTCCTCAGTAGCTGGTAAGATCCCCACAAAACCCATCTGGAAAGGTTTGATTTAGTTTTCATCCACAAATATGATCTTGATAACTTTATATCTGAAGAGTTAGAGCACTATCATTTTAATGAGATGACAGGTTTGATATTACAGCCTTATTTCAGGTCTCCCTAAACTGATTTTCTTTTTTCCTGTGTTTTTGTTTTGCTTTGCTTTATTTTATTCATTTTCTTAATTTCAGCATGATAAATGCAGACTTCAGTACAGCAACGGCTTTGATTTCATTTGGAGCAGTCCTGGGGAAAACAAGTCCTGTTCAGATGCTGATCCTGACAATTCTGGAGATCACAATATTTGCATGCAACGAACATCTAGTGACAGAAGTATTTCAGGTACAACTACTTAGCAATAATTATTTTCTATTTGTAAGAAATGCTTTCCTTTGTAACAACTCCAGTTTGCATACTCTAGGTTTTATAAACTTTATAAAGTTATCGAGACTTCTCCTGCCTCAAGTCCTCATCTTTATGCTGTATAATATCTGTGACATTACTTTGGGTCCCTATGACAGGCCACAGATGTTGGAGCCTCCATGACTATCCATGCTTTTGGAGCTTATTTTGGTTTGGCTGTAACACTAGTCTTGTATCGTCCTGGTTTGAAAAATAAACATGAAAATGAAGAATCTACCTACCATTCGGACATGTTTGCCATGATTGGTAAGTGAAGTAGCAGTGAGTGCTGATCAGTTGTTCATCTCTCTTTCACCCCTGTTTTAATGATTATTACACTGCATCCATTTTCTTAAGTGCAATCCTAGAAGCATATTCTTTTTGGTCTGATGCATACACAATGTTTTCAGTGGCACACATATTTTTACAATTTTTTCTTAGTTAAGAACAGGAAATATCAAAAAAAAAGATACATTTTCACTGCACATTAGTGGTGAATCCCTTCTTGTTAAATCTTCTTTTAGAAGCAGCATTTCCACAGAAATTGGCCATAATTAAAAGTATTGAGCTGTGCCTGTCCCACTAATGAATGTTAGAATCCACACGTCTGTCCATGACATCCATTCATAGACCAATTTACCAGCTAAAAATGTCAGTTATATCAACAGATGATAAAAGATTTGCATGTGAAATGTCTTGCCAATGCATCCTATTCTGGCATGGTTTCCACAGTAGTGTTGAACTCTATGAGCGGGGCACAACACTGGGTCACAATGTATTAAAGTCTTCCAGTAAGATTTGACAGAGACTATGTGTCAAAATCTCAGCTGCCAGTGTCAAAAACTTCTGCATAATCTACTATTTCTTCCAACTTTTTGTCTGTTTTATGTTTCTTATTGGTCATCTTCCTCATTTCTTGTAGCTAGTTCTGTTGTGTTGGATCTTTCACATTGAAATACCTTTGTTCCATTTTGACTTATACAGGTACCCTGTTCCTTTGGCTTTTCTGGCCTAGTTTTAACTCTGCCATTGCACCTGAATCGTCTGACCGGATTAAAGCAATTGTCAACACTTACTATTCCTTGGCTGCGTGTGCTGTCGTAACATTTGCCCTCTCCAGCCTGGTGGATCAAAGAGGCAAATTCAGCATGGTAAGAATCACAACACATTAAGGACGATTAGGCAAATTCCCAATGTCCATGAACTATGTCGAGCCTTTGCCCATACTGTAGGCAAAATTAGACCTATTATACTCGAAAAAGCTATAAAACAAGACTGGGCCTTGGGGTAACACACCCTGCTTTAGGTGTGTAGTGATTCCTTGGCATTATCACTGCATCTGGAGAGTGAAAAGCTCTTAGACCTCATAGTGATGGTCTTGCTCCCTTGTTCTCTCTTGTCCACAGAACCTGCTGGTCCATAGAGACATTAGTCTAACATTCAGGTGGACATTTGGGTCTTATTCCAAAGAAGATCCTATGCGAGTTACCACATTGCAACAGCCAAAATTGGTCTTTCAACAAGTCAATAACCTTTTCCTGGGCAATCTCAGAGTGCAGCTGCACAACAGGCAAAGCCAAACTGGGCTGGGGCTGCCAGCCTGCCAACCTTTCATCTCCTTGCCCTGAAATCCCTTCCTGTGTTTTCACCCACTTCTTTCTAGCAGTTGCAGTGTTTATCTAAGCCCAGTGTGAGCAGGCACAGTTCAGTGAGCCTGAAGAATTTGCTGCTGTTGTAGGAGGCAGTTCTCACTGGCTCAGCCTGCTTTCTCGAGAGGTCAGATGAGTTCTATTGACTTTGCAAAAGCTGGAATACATTAAACTGGCCCCAGTCAAACTGGCTTAGAGCACTTTTGAACCAACATCCTGAATATGTAACAGGGAACCCCGTTTTAAATTCCTACTCATTCTTCATTAGAAAAATCCCACCTGAAGGAAAGGAAAACTTCTGTATATAAAAAAGTTTTCAAAGTCACTCAGCATTAAAACAAGCCTGTTCCACATCTGTTATCTCCACCTCTGTGTATCCTTTGCAGGTTCTCATTCAAAATGCCACCCTGGCAGGAGGAGTAGCAGTGGGTACCTGTGCTGACTTGCCCATACACCCTTTTCTTGCCATGTGCATTGGGAGCATTGCTGGAATCATCTCTGTCCTTGGGTTCCACTTCCTGACTGTAAGTATTCAGGATCCACCTCTGCTGTCATTTTCTTATTGCTTCTTTGGCTTTACTGGAGCTCCCTTGGTTCACTGAAAAGGGAGTTTAGAAACTGGCTGGTATGTTATAGAAAGCAAGCTCTAGATAACGGTTATTTTTGAATCAGTGTGATTTCAATATATGCTTATGAGCTAACTTTAGTCCATCACCTATCTAAGCCCAGAGAAGGGTTACAAGGATATTACAGTTCATTTAATTGGGATTTCTGCTCAAGGAGCTGCTGGAATTATGCTCCAATCCCATGTTTCAATGAAATAGGACTAACTGCATTTTTGTCTTTTAAAAATTCTAAATAGATTGGTAATAAAAAAATTCTTTTGAGGCATAAACCGGAATTGTTTCTTGTGCAAAATGTAGAAAAAAAATATTCTGACTAAAACTGTTTAAACTGGCTTTTCTTGATGGAGAAACATTGTGAAAGAAAACACCTGACTAAAAGACTCAGAACAGGCGTCTATGTGTTACTTTGCTATCTCTCTCAACTTTTGCTGCAGTGGGCAGAAAAGATTAGGAATATCACTGGACTGTCACGTGTTTTGTACCATTATATTTATGATGGTAGCTTGGACACTTGTACCATTATTCATACATACTTTTGTTTCTCTGTGTATAAACAATTTCACAATGAAGGGAAAACCAGAAGGTTTTATAGCTAAACTTTGAGTATTTGGAATAAGTTAAATTATTTCTTGTACTTCTGCACTACTTTTGCATGTCATTCCAGGGATAATGGAAGGCTATAAACTCACTATAATCTTCATATTTCTCCTTTTTTCAGCCTTTGTTAGAATCCAAGCTGAACATTCAAGATACTTGTGGAGTTCATAATTTACATGGTTTACCTGGAATACTGGGAGGTATCATCGGCATTATAGTAACTGCAGTAAAAGAGGAAGTTAGGTGAGTTATAGGAGAAGAGAGAAAGGAATTTATTGATTTTTTGAAGGTCTGTCCTAAATTTCGATCTTTCTTAGGTCTAATTATAATTTTCTTTTCAGAAAGTGTATTTTTGATATGATTTCAGACATTGTGTTCCAGTTTAAATAAGACTCTTATTGATATCCTGCCTTTAACTAACTGTTTATATGCCAAACTTGTTCCAAATTAAATGCTCAAGTAAAAATAAATAAATTAGGAACGTAATAAAAAACAGCATACGGAACCATCCAAACATAGAAGAATCTTTATTATGATTCTACAAATACACTGCTGGTAAATGTAATATTTTCAAGAAATTTGGCAAAATGGGCTACTTCTGTTATCTCTAATAGACTCCAAGAAGATGAAATGCTGGTCTTTTTGACAAAGGGGAGGATTCTCTACAGGCTTGCAAGATACTAATAAACTTTTCAAAGAAATAGTTTTCATCTCCGGTCTCAAAGAAAACCAAAATAAAATCATGATTTCTGTCTACCCACAGCAATGGCAGGATATTTTCCTATGAGTCATCTGGTCTAGGAGACAATGTTGGAAGACCAATTATCAGTCTAAAAGTATGACGATTTTTTGTCAATGTTTTGGTTTTCTGCCCTTTTCAGGCAAGGCATCCACTTAACTCCTGGCATGCAGGCTGCTGCCCTGGGCAGTACAATTGGAATTGCACTGGCGGGCGGAGCATTGACAGGTCGGTATGATGCATACAGCAACTGAAAGATACGTGAATTTAGAGGTTTGCCCATGGAGAATGTCAATGTATCAAAAAATTTGTGTGAATAATATAAAGTAGAAATATAGAAATAATGCATGATAGCACACTGGCAGAAGCTTAAATATGGAAAAGCTCTTTTCCAATAATTTTGTCTTCAAATGAAGCCTAGATATCTTACTGAATACATGCTTCAAAGATACTGGGTTGTATATATCGGAATAGTAACATGTTCTGGATAGAATCATTCAGACACTTAAAATTCTGAACAGAAACCAGCTTGAGATGAAAACGTATTAATTTAGGTGTCACATCTTTTGATGTGATTTTGGATACTTTCCAAACAATAAATCAGGTTGAAATAGAAAATTCCAGTCTGAAATTTGGGAAAGTTTTGAGCAATTAAAACCAAGCTCTTATCCATGTCGACATGAAGAAACCTGCATCACCTCTCATAATGAGTGACCTGATGTCCACAGATGGTTGGGCATTTCTGAAGAGTAGGAAATGAGTCATAAAACTTAGCTGACTCCCCAGGCCACATCTAAGGAACATATATTTGGGCATTTTGTCCATTTTTTAACCTCTGATGCTGTTTTTCCTACAGGTGGTATCCTAAAGCTGCCCTTCTTGGGGCAAGCATCTGACCAGAACTGCTTTGATGACTCTGTTTACTGGGAGGTAAGATACAACTTCTCTTTATTTCCACTGCGTTGCAAGGGGCACAGCACACCGCAGTCCTGCTCTCCTGGGGTTTGAGGTTTGCACACGTGGGTCAGTCTTTCAAAAATATTCCTCTGCCTCAGGCTGTAAATTTATCAAGGCTACCTTCAGGATCTTTTTTAGACTTGCTAGCTAGTCATGCCATTTACATTGGACCAACCTTGACCAAAAAGCAGAAATAGAGCAGAAAAATTGAGACCTCAGTGGAGCTCTTTTTCTCTCTTCTAAGTGTTCGCTGAATCAGGTATCCTCATCCTTCTTGTAGTTTAGACACATAATATTTGCATTTTTGGCTAATTGGTACTGCTTTGCTTGTGTCATCTAGAATTTCATACTGAATGAAATTTAGAGCACTTCCTCTGTATTTGTAGGATGAGTTTCCCTTAGGCTGAGCAGAATCTCTCCTCCTTCCTGGTTGAATGATCTGACCACTGAGATTATCCGAAGAAGACAGGCCTCCTGGCATTGTTTTATGCATGAAAACACAAACAATGGGGCTGAGAAACAAGTACAACTGGAATAGCCCTGCTAGGCTCCTTTTATGCACAATGAAGAGGTGTCTCTAGATTGCAGTTCATTTTGATACTTCCAGATCTATGTTAGGTTACATGAATTAAAACCTTGAGAGTCTCTGTATTCCCCACTGATAATGAAAGACCTTTCACCACCTACCTCAAATATAGAGCTCTGTACCATAGCGACCTAGATTTGATCAGTTGAGTCCCGTATACATCTCTGAGTTGGATGCCTACAATCAAGTGCAGAGCAGAAACTCAGACATACCTTTCCTCTTGATTAGCCCAAGAAGCTCCCTGTACTGTTTGTAGGCTTTCTGCATCTCCCTTCATAACAGACTGATGCCAGATTCTTAATTCAGGCAATCTGAATTTTATCCTTTATGACAGGACAAACTCAAAAAAGGCAAGACAAGAAGAAATACGTGATATATGTGCCTTGTAAATAAAATATTGTGAACCAAAAGGGAGATTTTTTTTTAGTTTTTGAATGAATTAAACTCCAGTATGAACCACACAATTTGGTTGGCTTTGGGTGAGAGAAAGTCTGAGGTCTAAGGGGAAGTTCTGAGCCAAAAGATCAGCTGTAGCAATGACAATCAGAAAAAAACAACCTTTAAAGACAGGTCTGCAAGTCACTTGTTATTTCACATGGGAAATTCAAACCACTGATTTTTGGCAAGCCCTGATATAGGTTGTCATATGTAAATGATAAAAAAAAAGTCAGGAGAAGGCAAATTTGAAATTGTGGTTGAAAAATTCACAATCTATGTTTGACTAGTGATAATAATAAAGCCCTGTTGAATTGAAGGTCTTATAATATCAATAGGACTGTTCAGAAATATTCTATTCTTAGTAAGCGTTATCGGGTAATGGGAAGAGACATGGATATTTGGCATACAACAACATTTACATTTCATTAGAGATGGTCATCTCATTTCTTTAGAGCTCTGAAAATCCCAGATATTAATTTTGTACTCTCATAGCTAACATCAGTGTTAATGAATTCTTTTATTAGGAAACCCCTGATTTCGTCCCTCAGATTTCAGAACTGGTGGTTCATGTCAGGCTGGGTCAATGTAAATAAATAGACACAGAATATATTCAAATAGCATCATGTTCTCAGTGCACTTTAGTCTCCTTTTATGGTGAAAGGGACTCTACATCTCATCAACTGAACTCTTCTCTGATTTTCATGGCAGGTTCCAGAAGAGGAGAAACTACATCAAGTTCAGTCCAACAACTATGATGAGCACAGTAGATTTGAAGCCACCATGTAGAAAAATAATTTATTTGTAATTTTTGTTCTAATGATTCTCTTTTCAGTTTCTAATGTTAAAAACCAACATCCGAGTATTGTTCTAACCACAGTAGGTTTTCAAGAAGGGTCTGTAGATAGCTATATTTTTGCAATATAAAATAAGCTTGATTTCAGAATACATAGTTATTACACCAAGGCCAGGTGAATTAATTAGATACTTCTAATACATTTGCTCATCAGAAAAACCCACCACAAACTACTCTACAAAATTACCTGTGTTTTACCTTTTGTCATCACTGAGTCGATATAGCCATTGAAACAACCTTTGTGTTTCAAGACTACTACAGGATAATATATTTAACTGCAAGATTTCTGCATTACAGCCACATCCTTCAATTGCGTAGGGTTAATCAAGAAAAAATGGATTTATATTGTTTATCTGGATTCTAACAAGCTTTTCACCAGTGCAGATTACCTTTCTCAAAAATTGTGTTGTCTTATTTTTGGATGGGGGAGAAAATGTGATGTATTTTGAAGACTGGTTATAACAAAAAACAAGCCGTTGAAATCATTTTCAAGGCAAAGCACAGAATATAGTGATTGATGAGGTATACTAAGTGGCAATATGAGTATTAAGATTCTTTGTTAATACGTTTATTAAAAGGGAGAAGAAATTGAAATGGTGAAAAATTTCATTATTGGCATAGATTTTTTTAGACTGTTTCAAGGATACAGTAAGGGAATTGAGTAAGAGCTATGAAAAACAGGTAAATATATAATATGTCTGATTACCTCCAACAGTAATAAGTGGACAGTAGCACTTTTAATGTTAATAGATATAAACTGAACTAAACGCTAGCCCCAAGAAAAAGCATGAGTTGTTAGGAACTGATCAGAAAGCAGCTATGTTCAACCTACAGAGGGCTCAGTGGAGAACTTCTGTGTGGTGAGTCACTGCCTTTGAAGTCGCTGCCTCCTAAAATAAGAGAAAGCAGAAAGAAGAAAATTGAACTTAAATTAAGGTAAATTAACTCCACCCAAGAAGTGATGATAATAGCTGCTCAATTAAGAGAGACAAAATGTGAGGTATTTGAAGGAATTCTAGGTGATGACAGTAGCTGGGAGCAGAGTCACACATCTGTGTATACCTACGTGGGGTAATCCATTGAGAGGCAATGGGTGGGAGATGAAAATCTAACAGAAAGATCACAGTGCCTATAGGCACAGAAAGCTACCACTGATGTCTTAGAAAGACAAGCTGCAGTGGACAAGCTTTCAGGACTTTTATATTAGCATCTTATTTCAAGTCTTATCAGATTTAAAGGGAAAACACCTCTCATAAAACAGCACAGATACTTTCATTTCTGCTGATGTATTTTTCCTTGAAAAACTTCGGAAAGATACCAGGCAGGGCTGTCCCTTATGTTATATCAGCTGTATACTGCTATATAGGTCAGATTAATATCTATGAATGAAAATGCATTTGTTGTAACACACTTTAGTTCAGATATGCCCTTTTGCAGATGTGCAATGACTGACTCTTTTCTGCCTTGTTGGCTAGAAGACATCTTTAATCCTTTAAAGCTTTTGCACAATCATTTTTGTAAAAAACAGAGAAGGCATTTAACATTGTAACTATTGTTCATGTAAAGATTTTAGATGCATTTTGTGCATAATTTGCAAACACAAAATATTAAAGTACTTGTAAAAGATTCCATATATAGACAGACTGTAAAAATCTTATCCTCAATACATGAAGATCACTCCTCAAAATCCTACCTGGGGATTCAGAAGGTCTTTCACTTACCTACAGCAGTGAGGTAATTTCACTGATTGTGAGTGTTGACCACAAAGGAATACCTGAGTGAGAAAGTACCATGCCCTGTGAATAGATCTTTCAGAATGATGCTCTCAGTAGTTATCTTTAGTGCTTTAAAACAAAAGGGGGAAAAATAAACTACGCATTTTTTTTCTCCAGTTCTCCTTGAAATCTTTTCATAGTAACCCAGAACATCACCCCTTAAGTACTCATTATTGTCCTCTTCCTTTTATCAGAACATTACTGCCCCAGGGAACTCAGTCCTTCAGATTCTGTCAAAAAACAGAGTAGGCAGATGGATCCCTTCACGTTGAGTTTTATTCCCCCTAACCTAGCTATCATTTTCAGGAAATTCTTTGTTTCCTTTTTGACAAAGAAGGACCCTAGAAGTAGGACCTTAGTGAGGCCCCACCTGGA
>VXBO01012788.1:0-39530 GCA_013400135.1 Rhinoptilus africanus
GACTTATTGATCTTGCAGCTGATTGAGTGCTTAAATAGTACTGAAACTTTTTTTTTCCCCCACCATAAAACCATAGCTTGCTCAACAAGATAGGATGCTCAATGTGCTAAACACAGTTGGTAAAGGGCATTTTAATTGTCAAATATTAAAGATTTGTCAAGCATATTATGACTGCATTCAACACTCAATCTGGCCACAGACTCAAGTTAGAAAACAGCTCAAGACCTGAGTTTTTCTACTGAGACCAGCAGGACAGAACCTGGAATTTGCTTAGTGCCTATGTTTTAATGTTAAATTAAAAAAAAAAATCCTGATACTAAGTTTGTAACTTGAGCAAAGTCCATCTACCAAGTTTAAAAAACAAACAAAAAACCCCATACAACAACCACAACAAAAAACAAAACCAGAAAACCACAACGTGTAAGCTTTGATCACTTTATTTGATGAAACCTCCTAACTATCATTCAAGAGACAGGTATGGTAGAAACAACAGTGACACATTAAGTAACTGCTGAGAGTTCATGTTCTCTTCAAAAGAAAGAGTTTTGCTGGGAGTTTGTAGATCTGTTATTCTCACCACAGTATAGACCTTGATCACAGCAATCAGAATGACAATTCTGAACCAATAAAACAAAAGAGAATTAGGTGACTAATTACTATTAACAATCTATGCCAAAATTACTCTCCTTTTATTGGGAAAAAACACAAGAAACAAACAAAAAATCCACAACCCTAAACAAAATAAAACAAATAAACAAAGAAATCCAACAAAAAACCCCACCCCTAAACCAACTTAAACCTGAACTGTGGTTCTATATGGTATGAACTGTGGCAGCACCATGGTTCTCTGGTTGCAGAAATCTGCTTGTCTGATGAGTTTCTTAATGCCCATTGAAAAGTACTGAAGCTTATAAGAATCTAGTAGGGACAAAAAATACCCAAACAATGTTCTGTGAGATACAATCAAAAAGTAAGCAGTCAGTAATCAAAAGAAACTATATGGAACTCAAAGGATCCAATGTTGCATCTTAGCTTGCATTGTGTTTTCCCCGCAATTTAAAGAAAAATTTGAAAGTACTTAAAAAAAAACAGCTCACACTGTCACTCTCCATAAAACAGTAAAAATATTTTTTCTAACTTTGTTTACATTTATATACTTACAGGAAAGGGAAAGCTCAAAAAAAAATTCTATTTGGGGGAGATTATCTGTTTCATAAAATATCATCTGCACTGGATATTTATTCAATCCTTTTATAAGAAGAGATTTGGCAGCTGAATATTATGTATGACAGACTTCTTTCACACCATCTGTTATCTGTAGCAAATCAGAAAGCATTTCTGCATTGCTTTTTGTGCAGGAATGTGGGTACAGTTCAGAACACTTCAAAGCAGCATTTGCTATTCTTTTGAGGAGAAACAGTGGCAGGGGCTATTTAGTTCTGGGGCTTCAACTCCTTGTTTTTCAGAGTTCCTGATTAACAGTACACTAGCTCACATTAAGTCAGAAACTTTAAAGGTTACAGAAATGGGAAATAACAAACTTGGTTTCTCTTTCTAGTCTACTCACAGCTGATACAACCCAATTGTCTTTCACATGAACCTTATTCACACAGAAAGAAAACTGAGCTCAAGTGAGGCATTGCTTTAACTTCAGTTGGCCACATTGAACAGTTTCTTCGGCTACTAAATTCTGTTGTCACCTGTTAGTATGAGAATTCACTGAACTCGAATGTTACTTCACAGTACAGGGACCCTCCCTATACTGGAGTTCACTTGAAACAGACTTTGAATGAAGATATAATTAAAACTAGAAAAGCAGAAAAATTGCAAAAAATTAGGTTAATGTTATATTAGTTTTTTGGACATATGAAGATATATACTTGCTCAGTTTCATGCTCCAGGAATTTCAATGTCTGTTTCTTTCACTAACAACAAACACAAGTTTGAGGTGTAGAAATGGTTTGGAGAGAGATTTGGTATTCTACTTGTGTTTCTGCCATGGCACAAAACTAGTATGTATCCAGACACATTCTAGCACTTGATAGGAACTAGAACATAAGACTGATTCTGTTCTTGCATAAGTCAAGATGGGCACATAATCTTCCCTAATGCAGAAGTTGTACCTAAGCAAGGAAATAAAAAATTCCAAAATCACTGACCTCACATACAATCCACCTGTCCAAATTCATCTGCAGGATAAAATTTTACACTGATAAATTCCCTTTTCTAAACTGACTGAAATCACTGAGAATTTTCTAGAATCATGAGAAATAAGGTAGCATTAGGAGAAAAAAAAAGAGCTTCCTATCTTTTTTGTGAACATTATATTTGAAATGAAGCCCTTCTACAGTGGATAGTGTTGTATCATTATTTCTGAAAACAAGCTGTCCCAGACCTATGGCTTTCTCAGAAGCCAACTGAGAGTCTGCCCCAGAAGACAAAAGGACCACCTAGCCAACCAAATAGCTGACTCTCAAAATGCTGGTCTCTCCACTGTCTGGCCCCCAAACCTGCTGTCTCTCCACTACCTCACTTCTAGACCCCTTACCCTACTCAGCAGCTAATTTGGCTTGAAATTAGCTGAAGTACATATATATGCAGCACTGCAGTTCCTTAGGGAAACTTTCACACTCTTTCCAGTTACTGGCACTTAGACCTCAACACATAAACACAAACAACAGACAGGACTCTCACTGAGGAAAACAGGAATAGCATTTATTATGCAGATATGACAGACTTTGGTGATTAGATGCGATGCTTAGCCAGAGAAACTTACTGAACAAAAGTCTGTTTACACTGAACTCCTTTCTCGTCCCTACCCTGCCTCCTCTTTTCTCTCCATTTTACCACGCTTGTTACCACAATTCACCCCATTTCCTCCCTTTCTCCACTGCTGGTCCTTCTCTAAACATCTCATATTAAGTCTCTCATAGCCCCACAATCCCCTTAAAACATTCTACAATATTTAATACACAAACTCAAAATGGCCTTCCTTCTGCTTCCCATCATGAGTCCCCTATCCCTTTAGGCAATTAAACACCCTTCAGTCTTCAAGGCATCCTGGGATCAACTCCCCTCTCTCCCTCTCTGACCCATCTTAATGGGTTTCAAGCTCAGGAGAACAGCCCAGTTCTCCTTTCAGAATGCACAAGTAGCAAACTATGTGTGCTCTACTTGCACTCATTAAGGTACACCATTCCTCCACTTATTGTTTATTTGGTGATAAGCGTTCAATCCTATTACCTATCAATTATTAGCTTTTATCCTTCTAGAAATCAAGATAATTAAACTGTCCTCTAAGACCGAGAGCAAATTGGTTTGCATTTCCGTCTCTTTCCCTCTTCCTCACATTCATATCTAATTTTTTTCTTAACACTGATGGTTCCTTTTGATTTATAATTAGACAATGTTGATCAATATTAAATCTATTCTAGAGCTAAGTCATTTTCATTCTGCTAGTCAAAGTCTACAGGTTGTTTTTACATCTCCTGGTCCTGCTAAGTGAGACTTTGAAGGCATAATGCCAGCTGGATCGATCACTAGACCTTGACAATAAAGACATGAGAAAATTAGCATGAACTCATTGAATTTTGAGTTCTTTAGAAGCCACAAAATCAAAACATTTTCATAGCAATTCAGAGAACTTTCAACAGCAGTACACTGAACAGAAGTAGAGTTTCTAATCTGCAGTTTAAGAGAGACATTCATCCTTTGAAAGCTAGCAACAAATTCTGTGGTACTTGTGTAAAACAGATATATGAATGATAGGTTAAGAATTCAATTAAAAAAACTGTTTTCTCAGGAAAACCAATCTGTAGGTTCCTTTTGCATGTTTGTTTCTCCTGCAACTTGAAAGGCATCTGGATACTACAGGTTGGCTGTAGATTCTTTCAGATAGAACAGAAAGTCTTCTGAAAACTTAAGAAACGGGACTTAAAATTATGAAAGACTGTCTCCTGCTACAGAACTGTGCGTAACTAAGGTTGCTTTGGGGGATCTAACACACACCAAAAAAAAAAAAAATCACAAACATTGCTTCAAGATGGATTTTCTTTTAACAGCACTATTTTACCCCCACATGGATTCTGTTCTATAAATACTATCAGTTTCTGTCTCTCTACTGCCCTAGAAATACATAATCCTTTTCATATGGGATGCCATATCCTGCAGTAGTATGCCTTTTTTGCTTTTCATTGTCCAGGTCCCTCTTTTTGTGCACACTTTTCAATTATTTCCCTGGTCTTGAGTAGCTTGCAAACTGAACTAAGGACCACCCTTTTATTACTTGTATATGAAGCCAAGAATACAAGACAACTGGACTTCATTTTGACCAAATATATTTCACTCCATTATGCTGTATGAATAAGGAAACTTTGTATTTTTTCTCCATCAAAGTTCTCATTTGGTCTCACAGCTGTTCCTGCTCATGTTCCTATGATGGTCTCTCCTCATTAACAATTTCAATTTCAAACAGGTTTCTTCAGTGATTCTTTAGTTCCATTACTTAAAAAACAAGTAAAACCCCAAACACACATACACACCCCCAAGTACTATAACATGACACTTCAAGCCCTCTTCCTCCTCTGCCTAGAGCTAAATAAAAAAGATGAGGGCGCAGGTCAGGGAAGATGAAATCTTGGATGCAGTTTTGGAAACATTGAAAATTGAAAATTCCTACAGTTTTCATCTGTTTAGAGCACTGAGAGAAATTATGTATTTGCATCAGGTAATTTATCTTAACTTTCCAACATAATTTGTGAAGAAACATTATTTTTTTTTTTAGCATTTAAGCTAAAAAGTTTTCCTTTGACTCCTAAGAAATGCGAAGACTTCCCAGTAGACCTAACTGAGCTTTTTCCCCTGTCAGTTGTGATTGGCATAGTGGGATCTAATGGCTTCTACCTCTTTGTCTGCTTCCCTGCTGGTCGTTCCAATCAGCCATCCTGTCTCCAGCTCTAACATGTCCAGACAATTTAGCCCTTCATGAAGTCACATCACCACCCTGGCATAACCACTGTTTCCAACAGAAAATGCAAGTTTCAGTATAAGCTTTTACTCTCTAATATGATGACTGTGATGCTTTCCAGTTTTCCAGACAGTGTGCAAGCTAGAAAACATTTGCCAGAAAACAAGAGGGTTCTCACCTTCATAGTTCACTCTCCTGCTGCTATTCTTAGTTCCTGGATCTTCACTCTCTGTATTAAGACTGGAGTTCTACTATACATCCCACTCAAAAAAAAAAAAAAAAAAAACAAAAAAACCCAGGATAAGCTAACTGAAGTCTGTACTTCAAAAAAATGAAGCCAATTTTTCAAAATTTAAGTAGCTATTCTGTCCCCTTTAATCTCTGATTTTCACAAAGTTTATAACACTCTTGAAATCATGTTTGCATCTCAAGACATCTTGAAGTCACCACTCAAAGCTTAAGATGAAAAAGTATATCTTGTAGGAAGGACTGAATTCTCAAATCCGGTAGTATACTTAACCCAAATGGTAAAACCTTAGCACCCAATGCTACATGGGTTCATGCATTAGATCCACTAATGACTTCAGTGTATCCAGGATTCTATCCAGAATACTTCAACATTCACAAAATACAGATCAGTAAATACCACAATGAATAAATCCTATATGCAAGCGTGTGAGCATAAAGTGTAATATTTTAAGAGAACTGACATGTTCAGAATTCCTATGTTTTGACTGCTGTTTTTCCCCTACAATGGGGGAGCCATATTAGATAATGTGGAAAAAAGTCCAAAAATCCAGTTTTAAATCCACCTCTTGTAAGCTAATTGTCTAACTTACATTTTTTTTTATATATTTTGCTGTCATAGAACTGACCTATAGCATCTTAAGGCTATCTTGTGAAATGTACAGTCCCACTAGCTATACTGTATGTAACAGACTTCTTGACAGTGAGGTCTTCTATAAACCCCAATCAAGTTTAACTTTGCATACATAATATGAAAGCTTCAAACAAGCAAAACTCAGAATTACATATGAAGTAATCTGTAGTTTCTCACGCAAAGAACAATCTCCACAAACTACCTAGCCCATAAAACTAAATGCAGATTTTAGTTTCACACCTATTTGCTAAAGGCCAACTATTATCTGCACACCAATGGGTATCAGGTCTTTTAGATCTCACTTTTTTGACTGACTGCAAGGATGTTCTATGGCTTCTAGGATAAAGTTTGTAACAGATCACAGTGCTCTAAAAAACAGGATCAACCTTCCCATGCTTCTGGGAAAAGCTAAGTCAACTAGAAGCAAAAACATTACAGATATTAAATAAGAAATCTGCTACTCTGAAGTTCTTAATCATCTAGAATTAAAGAGAAAACATTGCCATTGCACGCTATAAGTAAAGGCTGATAACTGATATTTTGGGTAGACAGAACAAATTCCTGGCAATCTCCTGTGTAGTAGGCTCATGCCTCAACTCCTACAGCTAACAGGACTCATATGACAATTACCTTTAACACATACATCAGTTCTGGCACTCACGTCCCATTTGTAAATCTGTGGATTTCAGGTTCCTTTTTATAGATTATTCTTTCTCACAGCATTTGTAAGTGAACAACAGGGAAACCTGGCTTGTTCTTGTAGCATGATTGCAGAAATGATGTGGCTTTTCTACAGGGTACTTGTTTCAGATCACAGAAATAGCTGAGTGTAAGAACAGGAAAAGAAGTTTAAACAGTAGTTTTCTTTCAAAGCTTGTAGAGGGAATGTTGTGTAGGTGGAATATAAATCAGTGTTTGGAGACCATCAGAATGGTTGTGTACAGCTGAGTAGATGAAGAAGTGGACATTTTCTGTTTAAAGACAGTGAGACAAATACTAGTCCCAGAAACAGAACTACAATTTCAGAGCATAGCATAGTTATTCCTCATTTTCCCTAAAGAAAAAGACAGGCTAATAATAAACAGTTCTTGAAATAATTATTCTGATTTCTTAATTTCTGATTTTTTTATCAATTTTCAGAAGTATTCCCTTTTCTAAGTGTCACGGTTTTGTGCGGGTTGGCCAATGCCAAGATGACAGATGCTCCCCCCAACCTTTTGCTCCAAGGGGAGGAAGAAGAGAAAGAGTTATGAGTTTAGAAAAAACTAAACTACTGTACTGAAATATTAATAATAAAATAAAAAGGAAATAATGAAGCAGATACTATATATACAAATATACGCAAAACTATATCAAGCTCCAAGGGAGATGTCACTGTCAGGCACTGGGGGAGTTTCAGACTGGACTCAGTGACAAACTGGAATGCACTGACCAGGATCAAAAGGTGGATGAACTGATGGGGTCCTCCTCAGGCAGCAGCCGCTGCAGAAAGAGACCCTCAACAGAAAAACCCACTAGAGACAAACCAACCCAACCCTTCTGCTCCCTCGGCTTTTATACTGAGCCCAAGAGATGGGATGGAAGATCCTACTGGTCAGTTTGGGTGACCTGACCTGTCTGCTCCTCCCCGCAGCTGCAACCCCTCCATGGGGTAAACAACCATGCCTGAGGACCCTGGTTGCCATGGCAACAAGTGTGAGGAAGAGCTTCTCTCAGGGAACAGAATGTTGTCCCTGCTCCACCCGAAACCAGCACACTAAGTCAGCTCACCAAAGCCTGAGTGAGATGCAGTGCCTGCAGCACAGGGTCAGAATGCTTGAATATACTACTCTTTCCTGTTAAAAATTTAGTTTTAAAGACTTCCTACTTTCTTTCCTTTTATCGCCTTCTAAGCCATCCACTTGGGATGAAGAGCTAAAACTCTGAAGCTGATTCCTAATTATAGGAAACCAAGTCTTTACTTCTGCTGCTAAAGAACCAGACATTTTCCTAAATGCAGAGAGTTCAAAGCTCCATTGGCAGAGAATTTTAGTGCAGCTATTCTGCTACCTAAACAGATTTTAAAGAAAAATATTCAAATGCAGATGGCTAAGCAGCACCAGCTCTAAAATTTCAGTCTTTTATCTCCCTAAGCTTCCAGTAACATCAAACAGAAGTCTGGGCCAATATGAATCACAAAAACTAGCCCTTCACATTCATTAGTCCTGAAACTCGGTTACCTTTTAATCCAAACTTCTGGTCCAAGTTGCACATTTACTGAAGTGTCAGGAAATAAGCGATGCCTTTTATGCTGTTATACAAGCTGCAATAAGGTAAAGGATTCCAAGGAAGAACGGCCATTACATTTTAGGAGCCTTGAATTGAAGCAATAATCTCTGAAATGTCAAAGATGTCATTTTGTCTGCAGACTGGCATATAAACAGTGTACATTAAGAAGCAACTCATCTTTCCTCAAAATGAACTTTCCTAAAATTATTTCCAATTAGAGAAGCCTCCCATCATGTGAAAGGGGCCATTCAGTTCCTTAAGGGGAATGGTGGGAGAAAATGCAGTTTCTATTTGGAGGCGGAGTGGCAAGAAGAAATTAGATTCTGTAAATGGGTTTATTTTCACTAAGATCAGTGAAATAATTGGTTTAATTAGACTCATATACAAGCCCATCTTCCAATCAAACTTGCTGTTTCAAGGAGGTTTAATGCTTTTTCAGGCAACCTGGATCCGCAACCTTTGACGGAACTCAACTAGCTCTCAAATTGCTGCTCCTTTTTGCCCATTGTCACAACCACATAAGCATGAAAAACACTGCTCAGGGAGACTGAGATCAAGGACAATTATATGGCTCCGAGGACTCAGGTGAAGAGGACAGGGACCTGTGTGAGAGTCTCAATTATATCAAGTCAAGGAGAAAGCATACAGCAGGAGAAGGATATTCTGTCAGTCAGCACATGGCTTTCCAGCTAGCAAGGGGCTTTGGCTTCTACAAACACACAATGATCTTCAAAGAGCAGGCTGCTGGCGAGGAACAGATGTGATACCTGACAAAAATGAGTCAACAAATGAAAAAGGCAAGATGGGATAGATTTCATGAATAGAGTTGTGAGATAGATGGATACACAATTTTTAGGAAAAGGAAGAAAAAATATTGCATTCTACATAAAGAAACAAATACATGGAACTCTCCTGTGGAATGATAGTCTGAAACAGGACCTGGGAGAAGTCAAAGGAGATGTTAATGAGTGGCTGTGGCAGCTATCCAAAAGGAGCATTATTCAGACATTTAGAGGATGTTTCAGTCACATGTCTTGGTTCTCATAGAGGACTTAAACCACTCTGATATCTACTAAGAAATCAGTACTGTATAGCTCAAGCAATCTAGAAGGTTTTAAAAGTACATTGGGCATTTCTGTTTTTCTTCNACTATGAAGGTCCTCTATTGCATACAAAAAACTGGTTATGAATGTGACAGTCACTGGGAATCTATGCTGTGGTAACCTGCAGATGGAAGAATTTAAGATCTTGGAGAAAGACAGGGAAGCAAGCAGCAAAGAACCCAGACTTCAGAAGAACAGATTTCAGTCTACTCAGGGAGCTGCTGGCAGGATTTCATTGAATATTGCCCAGAGAACAGAAGAGCTCGTGAGGTCTGACTGAGGTTAGCCTCCTTGAAGCACAAAGACGATCAAAGAAAGCGAGACAAGTTTTGAATGAAATGATCTAAGAGCAAGAAAATGAGCATCCATAGCAGAAAGTATCCAGGCTGGATAAAGAACCCAAGTAAGCACAAATATAAGAAGACAAGCTACAAGAAGTGGAGGTAGTGATATATTTATTACAAAGAAGAACTCCAGGAGAATTTGAAAGGCCGGTGCTTTACTGGAGTTAAAACTGGAAGGATAAATGAGGGGTAATGGGAAGATAGCGGTGTACATTGCAGTAAAAGAAAAGCCAAGAAAAGCTTTGGCTCAGTACTCAGTGGGGTGGGTAATCTAGTAATGAAGGAAAGATTGATGTACTTGGTCCCTCCTTGCTTCAGTGGCAAGTTCTGCTATCAAGTGTCCTAAGTCAGCGTGCTTGCTAACAGAGTTTGGGGAGAAAAGGTGTGATAAGAAGAAAAATGAGTCACGGACTACATGAATAAGGTGAACATTCAGATAACCAAACATCCAGTGGTGCAGAGTAACCTAGCTAAAGTCATCATGAGGCTGTTCCACCAGCTTGGAAAGACTGCAGTGATCAAGAGAAACTCTCAGAACTAGAAAAAGCAACTAGAAAAAGACTAATCTTATGTCCCAAAAAAGGCATGGAGAAGTATGTGGGAAACTACAGTTAGCCACACTTCTATGCCCAAGAAGATCACAGAAAGCCTCAAAGCCATTTCTAGGCATATGAAGGACATGGAAGCAGACAGCACAGATTTACCAAGTCACACATCTGACTAACCTCATCACTTTCTATTGTAAGATAACTAATTGTATAAGGGGAAAGCATCTAGTTACTTTGTATTGCTTACTTTGACTTAAAACAATTATTTCAAAATTATCTTTTACAGTGTCCTTGTAGCCAAACTGAGGAGGTATGCATCGGAGGCAGACTACAAGGTGGAAGGAAACACAGATTATTGGTTCAGAGAGTGGTAGTCAAATTTCAATGTCTATCTAGCAGTTAGCTTTGAGTGGTGTTCCTCAAGCTCCAATGTTTGCCCCAACAAGGGACCAGTGCTCTTCATCAACACCATCTAAAACCCAGATGACAGAATGAATTACCTCCTTACAGCCTTATCAAGTTTGCAGGTGACGGAAAAATGGGGCGAGCAACTGCTATGCTGACGGTAAAGATGCAATTCACAGGAAACTCATGCTGGAAAAATGAGTGAACAGGAACTTCATGAAGAAAGACAAAGTCCTCTGCCTGTGAACAGTCTGTCCCTATGCATTGGTATAAAACAGCTAGCCAGCAACTCTGAAGAAACAGGCAGGCTGACAGCCAAATGCAACTCAGACTCTTCCTACCTGCAGTGAACACTAACCATGTAAAGGGCAGCAAGAGCGCAAACATGAATCTCTTCTGTTCAGCACTTACAAAGTTGTATCTAAAAAAATGTTCAGTACTGTGCCCAAAGTACATAGGAAATGTTCACTATTGGGAAAGAGTCCAGAGAAGGGCAAAAATGGTTAACGAATTCAGCTAACTTGGTGGAAAGATATAGAGTTCTTTTTAAAACCACTATTTAACTAATTATACAGGAAAGCAATGTTTAAAGGCAGAGTCAAAAAGATGTAAAATTATTGAGACTTTGTCCAGAAAAGTTAAACATGTATAAGAGATAGGGTTTTTCGCTTGGCTTTTTTTCAGGAAAAAAACAAACCTTCAGCAAATCACAGACCATCAGATGCAGAATCTTTCACATCTGCTTATCATAAAAATAGGCGTCAGTTATCAGCTCCATTTCTCTTTCACCTGTTTCCATGGTCATTTTAACAGTTCTGAAGTTTGCTCAAAACATAAGGGAGGAAAATTTTTTTCTCAGAAATCATTTCTGCCTATACACCTAATGAATTTGGCCTGGTTTTAAATTCTCCTTCAGCAATTGTGTCAAGAATTCTACTTAAGGAAATTCACAAAAACAGGGAGCACCTCAGAGTAAAACAGTTCTGGTTTACTTCTAATGCATACCCTTAAAGTCTTGCTACAGCATTCATTGTGTCTGAAATTTTATAGTTCTGAATTTTGTAATAGAAAGTTGCATATATATTACAAAATGAAAAGCATTCAGAAAATGTGGACTGCTTCCTTTGAATAAATATAATTTCATTACTGTTTGAGTTTCTTCAAAATCTACCTACGTTCTGGAATAGTATGGATGCACCAAATTATACTCTTAATAGTGTCTGCTTCTCACACCTCAATCAAATACATGGCAACAATGGCATTCATCATCTTTATTCCATATGGAATTTCACTTGGTAATAAAATCTGCATGCTTTGCATATATTTAATGAGCAAATGGAAAACAGCATTAATCATGCATGTTTATAAACGTAAACTTCATTTCGCTATCTCGTTCAATCAACCCCTTATAGAGTGAGAAAACTGTCTTGAGAAGCGACTGAAACTGAAAAATGAACAGTCTCACATTTTCGTGACTGGTACAAATTTTCCCCCTCATAGTGGGTATACCAGTAGAGTGACTGCCACTAGTGATCTTAGAGAACAGAACAAGAATAGCAAAAGCAACAAAAAGCAAATAGGAGGAAAACCAGTAAGTTTCAGGTGTATATAATCTATCTCCAAATTTCATTAAATTCCACTTATATCTAGTGGACCTTTTTAGCTTAAAATAGTCATTTGAAACTATTAAAAGGTGATTAGAACGTTAAATTGGTACATCAAGAAGAAAAAGAGTCTTTTTCTAACATAAAGACCTTTTCTTCCCAGTTTTACTGAAATGGAATCCTGTACTTGGCAGAAAAAAACCCAGGACAATGCTGTGATCTGCCTCCAGATCACACAGTTCCAGTACATAGAGAACTGAATTCAGCAATATTAGCAACAAATAATTAGCAACATATAAATAACCACTCAAAGTGTGGAGAATCAAAATAAGTGCTTCCATAGTTATACTCTGCAATCTCCAAATTATCCTTGCAAAAAGTTCAAATTCCTGATTTCCCATGCAAATACCCTTTTCTTGTTTAAATACCCAAATATTGGTTTAGGTTGCTCTAATCTACATCAGGTATTACAATAGAAGAATCAGGACAGGTGTCTAACAGCAACGAAAATGTGAATGTTTACATACAAACCATTCATACATTGGAGCTTTTCTTAAACACCTTTTCTCCCCCAAAGATAAATATCAGGTATCACTAGCAAACCTGTTTAGCATTAGGATCCGTTTTCTATTTGCTCAGTACTTTCAGGCATGCATTCTACAACTTTGCTTATTTTTGGACTAGTCAATTTGTAAGTAATATTCTTTCAAAACTCACTCAATTTCTATCCTTGCATAAAGTATCAAATTACAGGTATTACTAAGTCTCCACAATCAAGCTAGGTATACATCAGTTTCCATAGCATTCTAAAAGAGAAATTACCCAGTCGTATCACCCACGTGATTTTCATCAGTTTATATTTTCAATTTTTCCTTCCACTTCAGCTGCTGTCACTTCCACTTCCATAGCCTCTTCCATTAGCCAGTCTCTTTGCTTTAAGTTCAATGTCATCACCAGCCTTATAAACAAAACAATAATTTTTAAATTCAGACAAGTTAATCTCAACCCAAAACAACAAACTTGATTTTTGACACACTTTTCCTCTCTTTGCTTTGACCACATGGCTACAGATACTTAAAAGCAAGTCAAGTTCAGTAATAAGGGGGCATTGCAAAGGAGTTCTTATACCAATTTTTCTTCATTATGTTTCTGGACATTTAGAACACAGGTTTCAATACACCAGAATTCAAACAGCGTGAAAAAGCAAGCAAGAGAAGAAATACAGAAGGCTCTTTTCTGGATTTACCAAAGGTTTCCACAGCATGGACTTTTTCTACAAGTGGTCTCTCATTTCTCCATAACAGAGTACAGGTACAGGCAAGTGTTACCCACAGAATACTCTCAAATTTTACTTTGGTTAATTTACTGCCAACCCATACAAACCTTTGGCCAGAAGTCAGGTCCTGAAGCAGACGCCCCAAGACTCCCCAGCACACCATTACATAAGCACACAGTCTACACCATCCCCACTCCCAGTTTCCACTGTTTTCAACTCATGGTGTGCACACAAGCCATTAAAATTTCTCTGGTGAGGAGATGAAGAGGGCAGGAGGGGAGTGAGACACAACACGCTAACCCACCTAACCCTCCCTCCTTCTCCTGCCCTAATGACTGCTGAGGGCCAGGGCATGTACGCGTACTTTGATGGGCTAGGTACGGTTTTGGTGCCCAGTGGGGTTTCTTCCTTGCTTCCTGTCATTCCATTATCACTAGTCAGCTGGAAGTGGTTTCCACTGGCACAGGGCAGTTTGTGCCCCCACTGGGCACCACCGCAGCCCACTGCTACTCACAGCTTGTACTGTGCTAGTATTCAGTGGTGCGGAGTCTGTCCAGACCCCAAGAAGGTAGGGTACAGATCTAGCTGGAGAGTTTCTCTCAAAACACAGCTTGAAAGCCTCTAATTTCTTAGTCTTCAGGTACAGGGGCTCAGCAGGTTCCAAGCAGCATGCTTAATAATGCATTTAATATTACACGCGAAGCTGCCCTAGAAGTTTTCCAACATTCTTTAACTTACTATACACTTTAGCTTTAAAGTAACTTCAGTTAAACTGTAAGAGCTTCTCCTCCCATACCAAAATAATAGCTTTTCGTGCCACAAATAAGTTCACCCATTTCCACTCTCCAAATAAGAACAGGCCTGTTGATAAGAGATTTAGAGTTACTAATGTCTCTGACATTTAGTCAGAGGCTGGCTGGTTTAGGGTTGGTTTCCATTAGGATCAGCATAACGAAGGAGAATTAAGGTACAGATGAAGAGTAGTGATGCTGCTCGGTGGGTTGATGTTGGCAGTGACAAGGTGGGAAGTGAGGGGAATCATACTGGGACAATGTGGTTCAGGAGTAAAATGGTTTAAAGGCAATTCAGCCATTTTGAGTACTTTGCCAGGTGATGGAAGAATTAGAAGCAAAGTGCTCTGACTAGTAAGAGAGTCAGATTTGTTAGTAGTTTTCGATATAACAGCAGAATAGGATTTTATTGTTTTCCAGGTCAGAAAGAAGTATTTATGCCTGAAAGGAGACATTGGTACAGATGCAAAATCTCTCTGAAGTTCATTTGAAAAAACATTAAACCTACTTCAAACTCTTATTTATACACATAGCTGTGATGCAATTACAGTGGTTATACAAAATAAAATAAAAAAATAACAGGGACAACAAAACGTCTGTTGGAGTAAATATTCCATGAGTGTGGGACTTCTAAGCTGTCAGCCATGCAAAAGACACTGTTCCAGACTTCCACCATTGTTCAGGAGTGAGGTTCTGTTTCTGAGAAAGCAGAGGTTCAAGAAAGCAAAGGAAGATTGAAGCACAGTAACTGAATTTTTCCTTTAAAGAAAAATATGCATGGACCACCTCTCTGGTATTGATTTAACATTTTTCATTTATGACTAAATATTTTCTTTATGTTCCCTTATTCCGTTTTTGACAATTTGCCTTTGTGTACACAGAGGTTTTAATTTCATGGCTCACTAATTGAAGAGTGTTGACCTGGTACAATTGTGACACTGACCTAATCCTCTATTATATTTTTACAACGTTTCACTCCACCAGTTTAAGTGTGCTGCCTTCCCCTATATCAGTTAAATAAAGACCTGATAAAAAATTTACCTAACCCTTTGGTCAAAGTCTTTCTTGCTGTAGGGTTGCCTTAATTCTTGTGCTCTTAACATGCCCTCTGATACCCCACTGCAACACTGATGAAGTGTTTCACTTTGATTATTATGAGACCACAGCAGAAACATTAAGAGATGGGAGAAGCAGGAAGAAACAAAGGTGTATGAGAAAATTACACAATCTACCTGAAGATCAGGACCAGTACTAGCAACCTTACTTTGGCTTAAAATTATTTAGCAGAAGTGGAAATGCATGAGAGAACTCTCAGAGTCAGTGTGAATATAAATAATTTCCACTATCAGTCAACTTTTATCATTACAGGGTCAGGCTAGAACAAGAGCAGGCAATAAAGCAAGAAAAGAAAACCTTTGAATGGCATCTGAAAGGGAACAAGTTTAGATAGGGAATCCAGAATACAACTTTTACTTTAGTGCACAAGAACCAATTCATTCTTGAAACAAGAAAGTCTTGCAGTAGATCAATCAGATTACCTGCTAAATGGTTCAAGTAACTTAATCAACTCATAATCAACCTCTGTTCCCACAGACAAGTAGGAACAGGTGATTGAGGCTACCCATCTCTGATCTCAGTGACTGAGATCAAAGAGCAGCAAGAACAGCCTGTTTTGTGTGTTCCTTCTTCCTGTTGTGAGATCTGATCATCACTTTTATACATTAAACTTCAAACATTCCCCCTTTCAGCCAAGTTCAAGGTAAATCTGTGTTCTGAACCTGTGTAATCACCAAAATAGTAGTAAAAAAAAAAAAGTGTCTGAATAAGATGCCTACAATTATGAGATATTTCTAACTTAAGTTTCCTCTTGTATCCCAACCTACGCTATAGGGATAGCAAGACTATCCCTTTCAACAGTATTGGAAACAAATGAATTTAGAATCAGACATTGTGATCACAAAAAGACTACAAAAAAACCCTGTGGTGTTCAGGAAGCAGTTTAGGGTCATACTTGAACATAGACCAATTTGAGAAAGGACTCTGTTCTGCAGACCAAAACAGAAATGCACAGGTGAAATAAGATCCCACAGTCACAGCACTGAACTTTATTGCAATGAATAAACAAAGAAGAAAAATTAATTCATTATTAATTTTGTTGCCTGTACTGGTATTGTAAAGTCTTGGCAATCTTGGGTATTTGTAATTCAAATGGTTTCCAGGTGTTCCTTGTGGTTTTTTTAGAGACTATGTTACATTCATAAATACTAACACAATTAGAAATTATTTCATCTATTTTAAAGTACATGTTAGTGTTCCTTCTCCAATACAGCAAAAAGTAAAATAATATGTCCCAATATATTTTCTTAGTGCACTGTGGTATAAGTCTCACTCAGAAGGGATAATACATACAAAGCAAGTGTTTAATCTCTCATGGGTGAGAGTTCACTTTCATGGGAAATTCATTTCATAACAGTTTCATATCTATGATACTTAAGAATGATCTTCCAGGATCACAGAATGAAACAGAAATCTTCATGGGAAATGATACTACATTTCTCCTTAAGATTTAGGTCATCTATATTTTGAAGAACTGTGTTTCTGTCAGAATGTAAAGGTGTTCTTAGTGAATTGAAAAAGACACAATAATAAAACTATCTGAACTGGGGAATGTGTGCAATAGAAAATAATTTCTGTAGGACACAAAGGAACATAAATTGAAGGTTAGCAATGGAAGCATTATAATACCTTCTCAAGAAAAGATAAAGGTACCAGATGCATATCACAAATTATCCTATTATAATAGGAGAAAAGCTGGAGAAAAGGGAAAAGATTATATTTGGAATGTAAGAGAAACATTTCTGCAACTACCCTTCCTGTGAACTCTGAAAAATGTTCAGACTGCTCTACTTTTTCTGCCATTTCTTATCAATGAGAAGGCAGTAAGGCCCTACGATGGGTATTTTAGAATTCAGGATCTCAAGACTGCTCCTAATTCACAAGGATTTCAGTTAGGAAATCTCACGGATTTATTGCTATTTTAATTGCTCTTATTTTAAAGGGGTTGCTAATGAATTTCATACAGAGGCAGCAACTTAGAGGAACATGAAGGAACAGTTTACAAGAGGTTTTAAACACATTATTCATGTAAGAGAGATATACATTAAGGGACTTCAGCAAGCAATATTCTTTTGATTTTATCCTGTTATTTTTCACGTTAAGTGAGCTAACTCCAAGATTTGCCAAGAAAAGTCAAACAAAAAACTTCAATATCATGTTATGGTCTTGATCTGAATGTTCTAGCTTAAGTTTAGAATAAAGGCAGTAAAAAAGAAAACACTTTTATCCAAAATATTTACATATAACCCCAGGGTCACACTGTATTTGTCCCAGTTGAGAGTATTCTCTATATGAAACATCCACAAAAACATTAAAACAACCTCAAACCCTAAAAGAGGTAAAATAATCTGCATTTTAACATTGGATAGTTTAACTTTTATCTCATGCAAGATTCATATTTACAAAGACCTGATATTTTGCTGCTAAAGACTGTTGAGTGGGCAGGTAAACAGAGTACTGTATTTTCCATTGAATACAGACAAACTTTCATACTCAGATTTTTATCTTCAAACTACCCTGGGGGCCATTATCTGCTACAACAGTCCTTCTCTAACTTAAATGAGTTACTTCGTAAACCATAGGTCCTAAGTACAAGAACAGAAGATGTAACTGTATCTAGAGTGATGTACCATAACCTCTTATTATAAAACACAAGATGTTTTACCTTACTATGACTGAGAGCCATAAAAGGTCAATGACAATAAAAAACTTCTTCAAAAAGAACTTTTTTTTAATGAAACATATAAGTCATTAAATAACAGCTTTATCATCATATCACCTGATCACATTAATATTTCCATGCAGTAAGTTCCATCACATATATCTTTTCTATCAGTAGAAATCATTTTGCACATGTGAATAACAGTATCAGAGTCTACGAAACTGACTGCTTTTTTGCTGGCATGACATTTCCAGTTTATGTTGAATTATGAATTAATTTGTGAGACTAATATACACACTTGAATACAACAGAATCACTTAGGTTGGAAAAGACCTTTAGGATCATGAAGTCCAAGCGTAAACCTAACACTGCCAAGTCCACCACTATACCATGTCCCTAAGCACCACATCTACACATCTTTCAAATGCCTCCAGAGATGGTGACTCAACCACTTTCCTGGGCAGCCTGTTCCAGTACTTGATAAACATTTTGGTGAAGAAATTTTTCCTGATATCCAATCTACACCTTCCCTGGCACAACTTGAGACTGTTTCCTCTTCTCCTATCACTTGTTACTTCAGAAAAGAGACCAAGCCCCACCTCACTACAGCCTCCTTTCAGCTAGTTGTAAAGAGCAGCAAGGTCTCCTCCTCTCAGTCTCCTTTACTCCAGGCTAAACAACCCCAGTTCCCTCAGCCGCTCCTCATAAGAATTGTGCTATAGACCCTTCACCAGCTTTGTTGCCCTTCTTTGGACAGGCTCCAGCAACTCAATGTCTGTCTTATAGTGAGGGGCCCAAAACTGAACACAGTATTCCAGATGTAGCCTCAACAGTGCCGAGTACAGGGGGATGATCCCTTCCCTAGTCCGGCTCACCACACTATTCCTGATACAGGCCAGGATGCTGTTGGCCTTCTTGGCCACCTGGGCACACTGCTGGCTCATATCCAGCCGGCTGGCCACCAACACCCCCAGGTCCTTTTCTGCCAGGCAGCTTTCAAGCCACTCCGCCCCGAGCCTGTAGCGCTGCATGGGGTTGTTGTGACCCAAGTGCAGGACCCAGCACTTAGCCTTGTTGAACCTGATCCAGCTGGCCTTGGCCCATCGATCCAGCCTGTCCAGATGTTTACCAGATGTCTCTGTAGAGCCATCCTAGCCTAAAGGATATCAATGCTCCCACCCAACTTGGTGTCATCTTGGTCCCCTCATCCAGATCATTGATAAAGATATTAAAGAGAACTGCCCCTAGTACTAAGCCCTGGGGAACACCACTTGTGACCAGCCACCAACTGGATTTAACTCCATTCATCTTTGGGCCCAGCCATCCACACAGTTTTTTCACTTAGTGAAGCATACACCCATCCAAGCCATGGGCAACCAGTTTCTCCATGAGAATGCTGTGGGAAACAGTGTCAAAGATTTTACTAAAGTCTAGGTAAACAACATCCTCAGACTTTCTGTCATCCACTAAACAGGTCAAAGAAATAAATTTGTCAGACTGATTAGTTCCATAGCCTTAGACTAGCACCTCACTATTTTTTAGACAAAATATTTTTTGGTGTACTCCATACAGTCGATAAAATTGTTCCAATGTATGTTGTCCAAAAAAAACCTGGCCCATGGCTGCTGTATGACTGAAAAAAAGAAAGGGTAAGTTTGACAAAGTTTTAATATCTTTCACTGAATGAAGTTTCCAAGCCTGAAAAAAGCCTTTATGATTTTTGGGGGTTTAAATACTACTTCCTTGGAATGCATTTGATGGAAAACTAACAGAGTTAACTTTTTAAACAAAGTGTATTTCATCCAGATACTTCTAAATCCATAGCTAGTTCTCAAAGAAGTCTCTTAACACAGTACCATTAAAATGTATTATGCAGAAGCAGAGCTTAAAATGTATTGCATTAGCCCCATCAGAGATTTTGTAGTGCATCAGATATATTTTGAAGAAGTGCCAGGAACGGCAGGGTCCAAGAACTGATTGACATGGTCCTTTAAGTTGAAGAACAACTCCCTGCATAAGAGGTATATTTTACATCAGTTTAAGCCAGTAGTAAAACTTTTTTTTTGTCATCTTCTACCTTTCTGTTCCTCTAATGACCCTATAACAGCAGTGCCAAAAGAAATATGATAGTTACAGATAAAAGCCTTGCAAATTAAATAAATGCTTTTTCAAGAAATATTTTATACTCGTTTTCACTTAAAAGCTATTCATATTTACACAAAACTCTTTTCAGACCTGATTTGGAAATTAAAGTTTTAAAAGGACCAAGGCAATATTAATTAGGAAACTGAAAACAAATTATCCCTGGTGAATAAGAACTCTATTTAAATAGTTACTGCCAATACCAAGAATAATTTCCCTTTTCAGTTTTTCAGATCAGCAGGGTTTTTTGGTTCATTGCATGCTGAGTTTGAAGACTCCTAGTAACTAAGCAAGATACATGAATTAGGGCATTGTTATATATGCTTTTCGGTTGTGTAAGGTAAAAAGTCATCAGATAAATTCTTTTAAACTATTTCCAGTCTCAACAGTGGTAACATTTTCTAAAAACCGTAAGCCACATCCCTACATTAAAAAGAATTAACCTTCTGGTTAAAATGAGTTCCAAAAAATTATTTGCCTTTCTACAGGTGTTTGATCTGAAAACTGTCTTTCCCTGTCTCCAAAGGCCAAAAGGAGGGGACAATTGCAGCTGTTCAGGTTGGAATGGGTACTTCATCATGTTTGCCACTGTTTTCTGTCTCAGTCACCTTCTCCCTCCCAATCCTTTTGATAGGATTCTTCCCCGAGGTAACTACAACATAACAGGAACAGATCTGGAGCGTTCCCTTGAAAAACCTACAATGAATAGAAGCTGCCTACGTGGTATGGGCTGCTATGCTGAAGGAGAATGGGTAACATGAAGGAAGCATATTTACTGTCAGCAAGAGGTAAACTACTATTCCTGAGAGAGAGGCAAAAGTACAGCAAGCATATAATTCTTCATTCTCAGCACCGAATTAACCTTAAATAAAACTGCAGCACTTCTCCCTACTAATTCTGCCGTACCAGCCCTCACCTTTGCTACTGGGAGTTATTTTTCCTTCTTCCCATAATTGTGTTGAATGTCAGGCCAGGCAGTACTCATTCCAGTCTCATCTCTGGATAAATTAAAACATCATCATTTCCCTGGTTCCCTGGAAACAGTTAAGGGGTGGAGTTGCTCTCAGCTCCCTCTTTCAAATTCATCTTGAGGGGTCACTGTTAGCTATTACAGCCCTGAGTCATGGAAAATAGGAAATAACTTATCCCATGAGAGTAGTCTTTTCCAGAAGATCCACCATTGCACAGATGGCTACTCGCCTGGTGAGATCTTGGCAGGAGCCGCTGATACTCTGTCTCACACAGAGGGTCCAATGTCTTCATCTTAGCATCTGAAAGATTTGGTGGTACTTCTGCTAAATGAATACTAAACCAAGCAAATGCTGAAATCTTGTCTAATCTGGGGCTTGCTGCACATGAAAACCTTAAGTCTATTATTGCAGTTCATGAATTTATTTTTTAAATTAATCTTCAACATATTCTGCTTTTAGACCTCAATTCATTGTCTGATCATGCAAAACATTATCAATTTACCAGAGGCTCAAGATGTTAATCTATTTGCAGATGATGAAGCACTTCTCTAGTACCCTCATTAGTACCAGAGCCTGTACTAAGCTGTATACCAGTAACGATTACATTTAATATCACCCTAAGATGTTTGAATATTCACTCAAGACACAAAGAATGATTCTGGGTCAATACAAGGAGTTGAAGTGACACTAAACTGAAGTTCTGTAACTTGTTTAATTACAGCAAGCTTAAAGCAAAGACATCATTGCAGTTCTTTGCATAATGACAAAATAAGTTTTAGTTGCAGCACTTGCACTTGTGAAAACCATAAAATTATTACTCCTATCCATGCAATTTGAACATGAGTTCAGGAAGGATAAATTATGTTTTGAATTTACATACTGGTCAAGAGATTAGAATTTAATATTCAGCTGTTGTAGATATTGACAGCAGGTACATTTACGGAGAGTAATGTTTTGCATTACTGTGGATTTACATGGACTATGTCTTTTTATGGTATACCTTCATACTCTTGCAGACAGATCTGCTCACACTGTGCTTCAAACGGGAAGCTCTGAAGAAACAACTGCAGCACATCTCCATGCTGAACTACAGGTTTACCTTATAGCCTGAACTTTGAACTACAAGCAATTCTGAAGAGATGCTGGATGAATGCAAGTTTGTCTGTAAAAGATTATGACTATTTATACTCACAAGAATCACTGCAGTCTGGCTTGAGTCCAACAGCTCATTGTCTCAAGTCTGTGGGAACTCAGACATCTCACAGAGCCAGATGCAAGTGGCATTTATTAACAGTTAATAAATCCACAGCAGTGAGCAGCAGCAACAATCTGCAAAGCCTAGTGTCCAATAAGATGTCCCAGAAAGGAACATGAATTATTTCACGCAAAGGTGAGAGTCTGAGATCACAAAAGTGCAGAAGAGAACTTCAGCTCATTCATAGATTTTTTTTTTTTTTTTAACATACACATAGTCACGCAAAGTTTTTGATTACTAGAGAAAGTTGCTTGAGCCCATCTGCAATTAGAGGTCAAGAGGAGACTTGATTTGAAGTGAGAAAACTGTCGCTTCACCTGAAAAAAAGAAATAAGATTTACAAAATCATTTCAAGTGATCCAGTTTTAAAAGAAAAGTCCTTAAACAAAGAAAAGGTATCTTTCCTCCTTTTCCCCTACAATGTCTCAGGAGTTTATCCAGTTTATCCATGTTGTGGTTTAACCCCTATAGGCATCTATCACCACACAGCCACTCTCTTACTCCCCTGCAGCAGGATGGAGAGGATAATCAGAAAGCTAAAGGCGTGAAGACTCATGAGTAAAAATAAAGGACCCTTTAATAGGTAAAGCAAGGACTACATGCACAAGCAAAGCAAAATAAGGAATTCATTCACTACTTCCCATTGGTAGGCAGAAAAAAAATACTGTGCTGAAGCATTAGCATCATGATCTCTCACTGTAGTTTCAGAGAGTCAAATGTGTGAGACTAGCAGTAAAATAGTTTGGTAAAAGGGCATCATGTCTCACAAAAGCTGCAGAACAGTTTGCCTAATCTTGTTTATAACAACTGAAAGTAGTTTTGCCAGGTAGTGTAGCTTGAATATCCATTTGCCTTTTATTAGAAGTACTTCATCTTAGTGTTTACCTTGTGTTACAGTTCTACCAACCAGCTCTCTTACTAGCATGAAATTACAAATATTTTATCAAATTCACAGGATTAAGTCTATATTTAAATTAATACATGTTTAAACCTATAATAATGGATAATACAAAATAAATCAATTTGTGCAAGAACTGAATTGAAGACCAACTTGGATCCTGTACCAGTCCAGTATTTTATTTCAAGTAATATTTAATCATTACAAATGTCCAGTGAAAATAGGATTCTGGAAGTAGCACATAGAAGGCAAAAAGGACAACAGCCACTTAATTATTCCCATTCCTGCTTTGACATTAAGTTAACACAGCATTAGTAACAGAGCTTCCTGAGTCCTTATTAATGTAAGTTAGTTTAAGTCAAACACTCCACTTTTTTTCCTCCAACACTGGGAATGCCATTTACATTTCCCATATTTTCACAGCTCTTACTACTGTTAGTTTCTAAATTGAAGTAGAAAAGATTGCAGTTCTATGAAGATTTACAGTTTAATGGTTTAACACTCTTCTGAAACTGACATAAGAAGAAATAAGGAACCCTGAAAACAGGAAAAATTCTTCCAAATGAGTTGGTGTTACCATAAGCAGCCAAGCAAATATTTTGAGCGTTCTAGCAGCATATTCCCTCGTTCTGATGGCACATACTCCAAGACAGTTAAATACATTATTTTATCTCTGAAGCCTGATTCTGGTTTATTTTACTGAAAAGAAGTGTTCTCATCAATGCAACCATGCACTTAGATAAAACTCTTACGCAGCTGGTTACTAGAACTCTCAGAACTTCTTTTCAAGTATCAAATTCCATTTAGAATTACCAAAGGTCATATATATTTTGGTAGGATCTTTATACTTATGCTCTTGAAAATGTCTAGTGTCGGAATAGAGCATACTCTAACGTACTCAGCTGTGTGCCACATACAGTCCTCCCTTGTCCTGTAGCTCATGTCTTCCTTTCTCTGTCAGTAATCTCTTTATAGAGAGCATTGCCCATTGCAATCCAGCATCCAGCAAGCCATGTTACATTTCTCACTTCCGTTTCAAAATACTAACTTGGTAAACATACTATAGGACTTATAGCATGAATGAAGGCTGTGAAAGTTACTGCAAAACACTGAAGAGCTCTAATTTGAGACTCACAAGGCAAAGATGTGTTTCTTGTTTAAAGCTTTACAGGAGAAAAACCAAGAACTATTTATACACCTTAAGTCTTTACTTACAGAACCAATGTTTACCTCTGCAAGAAGTCTCAGTTTAGATGTCTTCCTAAGATTTACAAGATAAGGCTCTGTAACAATTGACATTATGCAACTCCACTAAAACTTACCATGAAAGCTTAAATTGTACTCAGGAATTCTGTTTTTTTTTTTACATACTCTTTCAGTAGAGTAGCAATTAATATCATTACCAAAAATTTCATAATGAAGAAGAGACATGGGAAATGTCAGGTCAAACATGGTCACCTACACTTCAAGGAAAACTATTTGAAGCTCCTGTTGGTGCTGGATAGTCTTAAGTGCATTGACTATGTAACTTTAATATTATAGTCCTTATTTCCTGTAAAACTAATTAATAGAGGTTGAAAGCAGTTTACTGAGATCATATACAGTACAATTCAATCTAATAAATTGTTCTTTATAATAATTTATATCTTTTGTTCACTTTAAAGATCGATGGGCTGTTTTTCTTCCACTGCTCAAGTCTAGAAAATAATCACCTGCGAACAGCATTTTCTTACAAGTCATGCAGTATTAAGACAGTTTGATAAAAGGTAACTTTCATTATTCTAAAAGTAACGATTTAGCTTAAATCAAGCTTTATTTTTCTGTAAGCAAGGAGGAGTACTAAACCAGGCTCATCCTTGATGATCACCGATTCTAACAATCATTCATATAACTTTCCTGCATGACTGAAACTGTATGTAGTAAGAAATGCAGTTTACATCTTAATGCTGGTATACCTGCCACATTAACTCATTCCTGTCCTTCCATTCCGTTGAAGGCTAGCACAGTTGGTATGCTGGATGGCAACTATTTGACATTAAGAACAGCCCTTTGTAAAACATTCAATAAATACCTGTAGTTGCCTTTATCACTCTAAGGACAACAGGAACTGGAATGTATTCATCTGATGCTGTAAATAGATGCCTTTAGCACAATAAATCTATTGACTAGTAACATTTGGGTTGGTGCTATGGGTATTGCCTGTTTTATTTTACCTCAATTTGTATTGCATTCTTTAAGAAGGGAGAAGAGTCACAGTGGAGCTCTTGGAAAGAGGGGAGGGCTGTTCCTGGGGAACTTAGGAGCATGCACAGGCAGAGGTATTGAGATGGCAGGATGTGTTATCCATAAGGAGCTGAAGAGATAGAAACACTTGGAAAATCCACAGTCATGTCTCAGAGGCAACTGGTAATTTTCTGGGGACTAAAAGGAAATTCCTCACTGCAGATCAAGAAGTTAATGCGTAGCCTGAAACCAAGCCTGAAAATAGCAACTCACCTGTCAAGGCACAGTGAGCAGATAAAAATGATTATTTGACTTCTGAATTTCTGTTCTCTCTTACCCAATCAGTGAGTTGCCTCCATTTAAGAAGTATGTTAGTTCTTTTAAACTGAATTACATTAATATTGAAAGCTCTTTTGTATCCTTTTGGGAGTTTATAGTAAAGAGGTCTATACAGGTATTCTGTAAAACTCTCAACCAAGCTGTGGCCTCACACTACTTTTTAAGTATCTCATGACAGAAAAAAAACTAATTTGGACTTTCTTCATTGAATTATATGTTGTCATCCAATTGAGAATAAAGACTTTTTTTCGGGAGTCAAAGAGAATTGGTAGAGAAGTCAATGGATAAAGGGACACTGAGAACTGTTAGAAAGTCCAGAGCCGATATTACAATTCAAGTACAAATTTTTATTTGAATAACCCTCAGTTAACAACCCATACGGTTACAAAACATTTGCCAGGGCAATGCCCTAGCAGAGGCCATTTGCAAGGTGACAAGGATCCTGACAGCTTCAAATTTACCCAAACATTAAATAGTTTCTTAATACAAATCTAAATAATAATATTAAAAAAACACCATGGAAAAAACCCATACATCAAAAAACCCCTAAGAACTTCATTTCTATCCCAGGAGAAAGCTCTCACACAGGTATCCTCCTTTTTAGGATCCCAGGAAGGCAATAGCACCTGGGTAACTTCTATATTGGTCTAGCGACTCCTTTAGCTATGAAAAAAAAAAAAAAGCTTGCTCTAAACTCTATTATTCAACTACTACTCTGAACTTCAAAATGTCTTTTCCAGTTGGTTCCTTATTTACACGTCCCCACCCTCTGAAGGGAAGAGCCAGCAGAGTGTACATCATTGCCAAGGGGCCACAAAACTGCATGCTCAAGCCCGTTAATGCCAGAAAAGAAAAAAGATCAACCATGTAACACCACTGCAAAAAGTCAGGACACCAAAGTTGCAAAGCATTAAGTTATGTGGGTACAGACAGAAGCATATGTGGGAAACCTGTAAACTCTGAGGGACAGTTAAAGGCAGTAGACTACTGTCATTTTCATCAACAGATTTTTATGCTGTTAACCATAACAGATTCCCAGCTGCTGGAATCCTGAATTCAAAGCCATCTCCACTTTTAATGAAATGAGAACCTTGTAAAGCACAAGAAAAATGACACTGACCTTTAGAGATCTGATATTTTTTTTTTTAATTTTTCTTCCAAAGCAGAAAAAAACCTCAAAGCATTTGTACTTATATCCTTTTACTGCAAGGCAGTTATAACAGGTGTTACCCATGACAATAGGGAAGTTTGAAAAGAGACAGATTACCTTCTGAGCAAGCCAAAGCCACCTATATTTGGGAGCAATCACTTAGTCTCTCCTGGCTGGTTTAGCATTTAAATGTCTGTAACTGAAAACTCTTGCGAGTTAGGAAGTTATCCAAATGAATTCATTTTAAATTGTAGAGACCTGGTCATATAAAACTTCCATTAGAAATATTGTTAGAATGTATGGAAAGAAGCATTACCTTGAGTAATGCAGTTATGCTCTTTCCATTAGGTGTTTGTATCAGACATAGAACCATTGGTAAATGAGAACCTTATTTTGCAACAGCTCACCTCATCATGTTTCTTACACATCAGCTACACACAGTCAGAGAACGCGAGAGGAATTTCGAGGACAAAGTTTAAATTTAAAGAAGTTGAAGGAAGAAACACTTGGCCTGACCTTTTGCTATCCTGCATATGTTCTTAACAAAGTATTCTTATTCAGTTGGCATTAAGGAGCATTTTCTACTGAACTTGCATGGAACAATGGTTACTGAGTGAATGATTATGCTAATCATACATCAGTATTCCCAATAGATATTACACGGCATAAATCCCAGGCTCCTTGCTGTTGAGAAAGCACTAGTGTGAAAGTGAATTGCAGTCAACTACCAACTGTTTCAAACACTACTTGTATTCTATATTTGAACTCTAACTAAACTGCCTTGAACTCGTATTAGAAAAAGTATTTTCAAAATACTATTATGTCTACTTACAACATTGATAGTTCTTAACATAGCATATACTGTGCTTTTATATTAAACCTTGTTTTAAAAGAGCTATACAAACTATGATGATACACTGCTGGACTAGAAACAGTTATAATACTTTAATCCTTCAATATGACACTCTTGGAATGAAAAAAATGGTTTTGTTTCAGTGACTGCTTGGCTGTCAGAGGAGGATTCCACACCCCCCACCTCCAAGCATTTGAAATTTTGAAAAAGGAATCTAAGGTCAGAATATGAATGATGTAGAAGATGTTAGCATATTTTTTTATCCCTCTCCCCCCTCCCCCCACCCCCAGCCCTTGGGAGCAGGGTTCAATGAGAAGGTTGGTGTTTTTCGTAACAAAGACTAGAAATGCTTAGGGTTCCAGCCCAGAGCCTGCACCCATAGTATGTTATCAAACAGAATCATGCTACATGAACTCTGATAAGCAATAAATATCATAGTGAACATTTATCAAAAATGAGTCCTGTTATCTCATAAGAAAATCTGATACCATGTCATGACAGACTATTAATGAATGGTAAGATATTGACTTGAGCTACCTTAAACTCTCAGTGTTTAAGAAGTTTTTTTTCCTTTGTACAACTAGGCTTGAAGCTGTCTTTACCCAATTATGATCTAAGAATATGGGTAGCATTAAATCTGTTTAGGGTGCTCTCTGAACAAATTAACCTTAATTCATTTAGTTGTAGTTGAATGAGATTACCTTCCAGCAAGCTTAACAAGCAGATAAAATCTGGTCATGGTACAGATAAAAGCTGGCTAAAATAATGGAATATGTCTTCTTATTAGTGTTCTTCATAACACGGCATAACCTTCTGAATTTCCCTATAAGGTACAATTTCGGGTTTCTGCAACAAAAATGTAGTGTAAGTATCAAGGAACACTGCAAGAAAAATTACTTTGGACTGGGCTACTATGCATGTGGGAAGACCCATTAGTCTACTCAAAAAAATACCAGGTTCAGCACAAAGGAGGAAACATAAGTAGAGTTCTGGCTACGTGAGATATGGTAGTATTCAGATACACCCACCTGGACAGCTCTTAACATTTGTTGTGTTTGCATTAAAGTTACGTGTCTTAAGGGACTGTCTCTGCTTGCACTGCAGGCAATATCAAAGCTCCTGTTGTTTCAAAGAAGCAAGGATGAACAAAAGCACCAACACACCTAGCAAGTTTCAAATGAAGTTACTGGACCAACGATTGATACATTAAAAGTACTGACAATTTTGTCCACCTCTTTTCTAAGGAGGAAGTACCAAATACTTAAACTATTTTCTTAATGGCAATCTAAACTCAAAGAAAGTACCCCTACATGGGCAGCATTTTCACCAGTAAAGGCTGTGTCCCAAGAGGAGTTGTCTTTAAAAAACCCTGGGTTTAGCTAACAAATGGTTCTAAACTGTGTTTATATGCAGAATGCTTGAGTGAAATGAGTTACTAACCAATAACTCCCTAGTATACATTAAGAATATTAACATGTAAAATCATTTTCTGTAAATATATATCACCTTTTTAAAAGTTGTATATGGCTACTAAGAAGCCCTGTAAAGTACAAATATCACTTCAAGTAATCTAATGGCATTATAGCTGTCTAATGGAGTTTGAAATGAAGCCGTCTGGATTGCTAACTTACTTTGTGGCAAAGAATAGGGGGTTTTCCCCCTCCTTGCATTTATTCCTTTTTTTCTTGTATGTTCATATGATTTGAATAGATTTCTTAATTAGCTAAGATATTACTGCATGAGTATTCACTAATCTCTAATTAGCATTTTTAAATCTTTAAATTTTGAATTAAACATGCATGAAGTCTAATCTCTGTAACTGCAATTAGAATCACGTATTTAATACATTTTGTGCTAATGAGTTTATTGTTCTAAAATTGTTTGTCATCAGATATTTCACAGAATAATGATTGAGATGATAAAATTTATATGGCAACATATATTTGGAAGACTTTTTTAGCAGCATGGTGGTTTTTTTAAAAAAAAGATAACGTTTTTTCCTCCGATTTGATATAAAACCAACATTAGCCCCAGCTTTAGCAACCTAGCAGTTTATCCAAATAGCTCAGTATGATAAAGACTAAGAGACCTCTATCTGCAATGGAGGGCATTCTGCCATGGAGTTGTGGCTATGACATTTCTGTTTATTAAAAAGATTCTTATTCTCTTCTCTCAACTAATATAAACTTCTAAAACAATGAGGAGTTTGCACACTGATGTAAGCCTCACTGTACAGATTGGTAGAGTTCTGCACGCTTCCTGCTTTTAAAGATAATGAAAATTTGGCCAAATAACAGCAAGTTTTTCTATTAAAGTCCTTTTACATAAAGCAAACTACCGAAGCCAAAACCAGTACAAACCTATATTTAACATCCACCTAAGATAATGCAGATGTATTGAATCCAGAGAGAGCTAAGTCAAAGAAAGATCTGGTGTCCATGTTTCCTAAAGGCAGGTCTAATCAGTCTATTCTCCTGTGCCTTACCATGGTTGCCATTTAAATTTCAGCCTTAAACTGAGGACTGAGAAAAATTGAAGTAACTGCTGCACAGCTATTTTCCAGGAAAGCTCAAGAAAGAGAAATAAGTTTAAGATGCCTTTTTGCCCTGGTTGGTACCTTGTCTTTTGACCAGTGCAGGAATATACAAAGGAGGCTATGCCTGCAGCTTGAACAGCTGTGCCAGAGAGGGTCCACCATTTAGGACATTTCTTTGTCACTGGGAACAGTCCAGCTTCTCAACTGCATGTTTCTGGAGCATAACAAAGGTGATAAGGGTAGGCTGCTCATTCAGCTGTAAGATCTCGCAATTGGGTGGCCATGTAATACAGTATTGGCATTGCAGGCAACTGACTACATGCTCTGTACTGAGTTTGCAAGGCCTCAAAGGCCTTGAGCTTTGTCAAAATTGCTGTTTGACCTTTTCTTGACCTGTCTGCAGCGTTCTTTCACTTGGCTTAGCTGTGACTTTTATTTTTTGTTGTTGTTAATTAATCAGGTATCTATTACTGATTTGTTTTGTTTCTGTTTGTTTTTATATTGTACAATCACAGCTTTATATAGATAGTAACAAACATTATCTGCATTGATCTCATTTTACAACTAACCTAACAATGTGATGTACAGAAAAGAGAGCTGGTATGACAGTTGAGGCATTGACAAGTGGAGACAGGATGAGATGTATGTGAATCTCTTGTACAGGCATCGGTTGATAAGGAGTGAGGCACATGCTTGGCACTGGAAAACCCACAGCTATCAATAACTCTGTGGTCAGTTAAGGAAACGCAGACTAGATCTGGACAAAACTGGGATCTTGTCAGATACAGCAGCCCACAAAAGGAAATGGATCACTAGGAACTCTAATTATAATTACCATGAGACATCACTACAGCTCAGAAGGCAGAAATTAGCTTAAAACTAACCTGCATTCAATCTTCAGACTAATCTGTATGTATTCAAGTGGAAACAAAATGTCTCAGCATCTTTAAATCAGTCTTCTTGTTCACCAATTTCTACTCTAAAAAAAGGAATATTCTTCCTTTTTTCCCCTTAAAATATGATTTTTTTTCCTCTTCCAGAGGACCTGTGGAAGAGTGATTGATTAGTTAGAATCAGGTCTAATAGCAAGTCTTGAAAAAAATATGATGAAAACAACGATATCATAATGCTGTAACTTTCATCAGCCTGCAAAGTGTGTATCTGTTTATTTTAACACTTTGACTTTACATTCAAATACTGGTCATCATGTGGGAGATAGTGTTTTGATAGCAGAAAATATTTAAGTTGTTCTTTAAGTTTTGAAGACAGTGATGAATACTTTTTCCCCATTTTAAACTTAACCACCAACCTGAAGTGCTAAGCAAGGAATGTCCAAAGTTTCTGGTCCTCAAAATACTAATTTGAAGTTTTCTTATGATAACTGCCCACCTTCATAATCCATACTTTAGAGCTCTCTAAATCAATGCCCCAACTGTCCTACTAAGTGATCCCACCTCCGCAAATTTGAGCTCAAGCTACACGTGCACTGTGTCATCCTCTGAAGCCTGTCTTACCAAGTGTGTCCTCCTTCACCCAGAACATACAGAGTGTGCTCAGACATACCATTTCCTGGGTTTCCTACATGTCTATTAAATACATACAATGCTCACCATTAATTCTTGCGCTGCCTCTCTTTCTGAATACATTACAGTCTTTATTCTGCTTCTGCCTCATGAGCAGCAAGTTATCATTTCATCTAAACTACGCCATACACAGCTCCAGAAATCCACAGGTGTAAACACGCACCCCGGCCAAGCCCATCCTACAGCTGGGTGCCTTCACCTGTCTTTGCTGTTGAACAGTTTATAACACTAAAGCTTGTATAAAACAGTCGAAGAATATAAAGGGACATTCTGTTGATGAATGAGGTTAAGCACTCACTTAGATAGGAGGGAGGAAGGAAGTTGGAATTAATTTTTTTTGGTATTATGATATTGCTTGCATTAGGAAGTTCTGAAAGTGTTCAGAAGACCAATTCTTAATAGAACAGTGATTGAATAAAAAGGTTTTTGTAATTAACTTTTTAAGGTGCAAACCAGTTCGTATTTATCCTTCTTGTAATGAAAGGAATATTATTTATTTAATTATTTTAAGATCTGGGTTATTCTCTCCCTTCCTCCACCCCAAGAAAATGTTATAGCTTTTATAGTTCAATGTTTTCTATAATTGAAAAATGACAACTAGAAGTAGCTTCAGTGAAAATGTTTCCATTAATAATTCAGCTAAGCTTCACAGCAAGACATACCTCTTCATAAATACACAAAAAGGTCATTAAAAATGCTTGTAATGTAATTTTTTGCTGAAAATAGTAAAATATGAACATCATTTTGGAATTAATGTATGCATTTCTTGCACGTTATATATGGAACAAAGGGAGGACACCTTTCCCCTTTACATCAGCAATTAAAAAATCAGCCCTTCTACTACATTGTACGTATTCAGTTGCCTTTCTAGTTCCGTACAAGCTGGAATTAAATTGGTTAACACCCCAAGATTTCCTGAGTTTAAGATAGCCTTTTGTATATATAGGATGAGGGGTAACGGTTTTAAAATGAAAGAGGGGAGATTTAGATTAGATATTAGGAGACACTGGAACAGATTGCCCAGGGAAGCTGTGGATGCCGCATCCCTGGAGGTGTTCAAGGCCAGGCTGGATGGGGCTTTGAGCAGCCTGGTCTAGTGGGAGGTGTCCCTGCCCAGGGCAGGGGGTTAGAACTAGATGATCTTTAAGGTCCCTTCTAACCAAAACCATTCTATGATTCTATGATATTAAGTTCTCAGAAACACGAGAGGTGTTCCATTTTTTCCTGCTTCTACAGAATGTGGCTACCATTGAGGATTCCAACATGCAAGTGTCAGTACACAAGACAATGTCACCAATCTATATGTTGAACAATTCAGTCCAAGAAGATTTTAGAAAATTAACATAGACTAAGCAGTTCAAAAATCAAGAATGGGAGGAAAGAAAAAAGCCACAGAAAGAGTGAAGAGCCCTATAGGCTTTTCCACATTTTCTGTGGTGGCAGGATGTACACAAGTGACAAATGGCAATATAAACCAGATACTCGCATACAATATCTTGTCTGACCTATTTTCAGCTGAACTCATTAGGACTGATTGAAGTACACAGTATGTTACTGAACATATGTCAAAGCCAAACGAGACAAAACCATGGAAATTAATATTTCAGTGGGCTTAACATGAGTTTCCTAAGGATTTTCACATGAAAAAGTCATAAAGCTCACCCAAAGGCTTGACAGAAATTTGTAAACCTGCCCTCCCTCCATCTGCAGTGAACTTGCATAATTTAGCTAACAAAAGCCCCTTTATTCTCTGTGTGAGGTCTGTATATTCTGGAGGATTTTATGCAACTCTAAAAACTTCAAAAATCAAGTCATAACCTATATATTCAGACTATACTGAAATCAATATCAGAAATATATTTCTGCCAATACTTACTTATGCAATATAATTTAAGTTAAATTTTTGTATAAATTCCAGGTAACCTTGTCTAACCTAGAACATTATCTGCTTTGAGAAGAATTATCAGGGACTGTTTCTTTTTTTTTTTTTTTCATAGAATCATAGAATCATAGAATCATAGGGTTGGAAGGGACCTCGAAAGATCATCTAGTCCAACCCCCCTGCCAGAAGCAGTGTTTTGAAAGAAGTATTTGTGAAAACAATGTCAAGAAAGATCATAATTATGTAAACCCATAGTATATTGCCAGAAAAACATGAGATGGATATAAAATTCAGTCCTGTGACACAGTTACATTGAATCTGGTTTGCTCTTAGGAACCCTGTGCCTCTTTTGATTTAGTTATTTGGAATTAAGCATTCTATTGCAAAAGCAATTTACTTTGAAGTGGGATTATGTTAAGTGTCATGGACCATCAGAACCTCTAAAATGGTCTATCAAGTTATTAAGAATCCACCAGAGATTAGGCCCCATGATGTAACTTTGTAGGGCTTCCCAATTCTAAAAAATTAGGGATTACCATTTTCAGTTTTGGAGATAGGCAACACTAAGCTTTATTGTCTTCAGAATTAAGTTGTCTGCAGAATTAAGTCTTCATATAGGAAGCAATGAAAAAGGATAGGAAGAGACAAAAATCAGAAAACTTTGATTGATCTAGTCATAACCTTAAGTAAGACTGCTAACTCTGACTGAGGGTACTCTCTGCCTCATCCTCCATTTTATTAATGAGGACACTGAACAGGACTGGACCTAGTATTTACCCCTTGGTATACACTGCTAGTTACTGTCCTCCAACTTTGCCTCCCTTTGGAATGGTTGATATCCAGAAAGTTACCTGAGGTAAAATAGGCTTCTCTGACTAGAGCTCATTATCCTTTACTCTGCCAGTTGTCCAGATTCCCAGCTGAAAGCTTGGAACCTGTATGTTTATCTGAAGTCAGGTAATTAATTTCCACCTTTACCCAATCCTATTTGTTTCAAAGTTGTAAAATACTTCTGGATTTTTTTTAAAGCTCACAAAACAAACAAAAAAACACACTACAACCATCCTCCCTTAGCATCTTCTATTACCTTTACTGAACTTTGGATAAGATCCCATCTTTATACATTTAAAGCAGTGGCGGGGTTTGTAGCTAAGAAAAAAACTATACAGTCCTTTCTCATAACAATTAACTTCCTCCCCTTCCTTATTTAACTGCTTAGCATCATCAAGTCCTCAGATAAGTTATCCTTTCCCATCCCACTTCTTCCTAAGGAACTTCTGCTAGCTGTTTGGAATGAATTTGAGAAAAGAAGCAGTGGCTGTCTTATCAGATACTCCCTACTACCTCCCAACATTCCACTAGTCCATAGGACCTGAGGAGAAAAACAAAACAACACTACCTCCTACTAGAAAGTAAGCCTTCTGGCAAAGCAAAGCTAGTACAGTAACTGGCCTATCACCTGACAATTATCTCATCAATTGTTAAAAAAATATACTCTAATAACACTTATCAGTGTACTAGCAGTACTGATTCTAAAACTCTTTTACACATCTAGAGCCCTCCTGAAAAATTATGGTTTTTAGGGTGTCTGGCGTCATCCTCTACCTTTCATGCCAGATCAGGACCTCTTAGTCACATTTCTATTAGCACAGAAACCCTTTTGGTGGCACCAGTCAGCAAAAGCAATGCACATGGATATCATATTACAAGTATAAATGTGAATTTCAGAACATTGTAAGCTTTCCTTTTTACTGTGACTGCTATTAAGTAACAGGATCAGCAGACATCATACAAACACAGGGTGAAGTGCAGATACACTTAGGAGCAAAATACTCAAAGTGAGGTGAAGAACTGTAATTATTAGTATATATCTCATTGAGAACCCTCACAGTATTTTCAAAATTTGTCATAAAGATCAAATGTCTAAGACTTAAACGTGTCCTATTAAAACTGTTTATATGAAATATTTTATTAGAAAAGACTCATATTTCCTTATTCGTAGATTCAAAGAGGTGGGGGGTTGGGGGAGAATTCCTTAAGTAAGAGTAGCTGAAGAACATAGTTTCAATGAAAGAGAAAACTGTAGTGTTGTCCTCAAAAAGGACGGTATTAACAGATCCTGTATTTTCTCACTTAACTGTAGTATGTAACTGTAGATCGAGAAGTCATCTCAACTGCCTCATTACCTCTCAGATTCAAATCCCTAATACTCAGTTCCCCTACAGCCCTCACAACAATATCTCGGTGCCCCAGATGGATTTACTCATTTTGTGTAATGCATTTATTCCCTTTACAACATTTCTCACACCAAGATTATCATCATCCTCTCTATTTAAAGATAGGAAACAGAAGCACAAGAGTGCTAAGGACCAGAGCAACAAAAAGAGTTGCATGTCACTAGGTTGGACATTATGCTATATTTTCCAGGATTTTTTTTTTTTCTACTTATTTGTGCAAAAACATTGCTACAGTTAAGCCCTCTTAGATCTGGCTCTTCAGGTAATATATTCTTAACTTGTACACACTGAGGTGATTCCAGTACTCCGGTAATCTGTTGCATAAAGGAGAAAGCACTTTTAGACAGGCTAATAATATATCTGGGAACTTAGGAAGCAACCCTCTAAACTCTGTGGCCAACCGCTTAATTTTTACGAAGATGAATTTTGCACTCTATTTATGCTGTAACATGGACAAGAAAAATGTAAAGCCAAGATGGAAGTAGAAGCCACCCTCTTTCCTTAACTACGTTAACAATATAATAGCACTTCGATGACCAAAGATTTTCAAGTCAGTAATCTTTTCAGTAAAAGATGATTAAAGAAACTTTAGGAGAGACTGTTTTTTCATAACAGCTTTTACAGTGCAGTCAAAGAGTGCCAGTCACAAGGCTCCATCTGCTTTTGCTGATTATTTGATAGACAGGGTTAAAGGCTTCAGATGGCAACAGATATTTAATATGAATGAGACAGGACTTCTGGATATGTGTACGATGAAGAACCTTTGTCAGTGACAAATATAAACTTCAAAACTAAAGCTGGATGGTATTTACAGCCTTGAATGTTGTGCAGCAATGCTACTGGTAACTTTGAGTATAGTTCTGTATTAGTTTACCATTTATAAAATTGAAGAGTGGATAAAGTCTCAAGCTTACACACTTGTCTATTCACTAGCAATTCAACAAAATATGCTTATAAATATACGCTTTATAAACACGCTTTATAAGTACGCTTATAAGTACTTAAAGGGTGGGTGTCAGGAGGATGGGGCCAGGCTCTTTTCAGTGGTGCCCAGTGACAGGACAAGGGGTAATGGGCACAAACTTCAGTATAGGAAGTTCCACCTAAACATGAGAAGGAACTTCTTTACCTTGAGGGTGACAGAGCACTGGAACAGGCTGCCCAGGGAGGTGGTGGAGTCTCCGTCTCTGGAGACATTCAAAACCCGCCTGGCAGGGGGGTTGGACTAGATGATCTCCAGAGGTCCCTTCCAATCCTTAGCATTCTGTGAAAAAGACCTCACTTAATTTCCAAGTTACAAGACTGCTTAACGGACTGCTTTAACTACAATACTGGGCATCATTGCTATGTGAATAGCCTGATGTTTAAAGCCTTAGAGATTCTAGTTAATGCACCAAGGCATCTAGCTCATCTTCCTAATTTGCATCCAAATGTTCTACTTGTGGTTTTGCCAAACACTACCTCACTTTTGCAACTGCTAGACCAAGGAGTAATTGCTAATTTTAGGATGATTTATTTACAACAAACACTGATGTGTTTACTTAAAGTGATTGACAAATCACACAAATCATCAATGCATGAATTTTTGCAAGAGCTTCAATATGCAGCGTGTCCTTGAATACATTCTTGTGGCATGGGACTCAAGAATTTATACTACAAAAAGGTGCTGTTTGGAAAAAATGAATTCACAGCTTTTAAAGCTTTGATAAACAAAGCTCAGGTAGTAATTCTTTGTCAAAGTATTGTGTTTGATGAGTTAGAGACAGATACTCTAGAACTTGGATTCACCTAGAGTTAAAGGAAGGTCAATTAAACCAACTTGCTGAAGACTAGCAAAGGGAAAGTGAGCTTGCAGAAAATAAGAATGCGTTATAAGAATGGTTGAAATTTTTTCTTACTAAAGAGGGTAGATCAGTTTGTAATGGATAGATTCTATGATTCTATATGTCACAACATAAACCAAAGTTAAATTTGTGATTAAAAAAAGAGATGGGACTGTAAAACAGCCACTTTGAGGCAGTTGTTGTTATCTCCCACATAGCTTAATTATCCCACACAGCTAATGTTTCTTCTGTTTCAAGTGTAAGTATGCTCTTTCACATATAGAAACAACAGTGGAGTAGACTAGGCAGAGAAGAAACATCACCTGTGGCTAGTAATAACCCAGAGAACTACTTATCTACCTCTGCCAACGCCATCAGCTCTGCAGTAGGGCTGACTGTATTTTTCTGGTGAGGAACATGTTCACACAACTACCTTTTCTAAAAAGTGTATTATTTTATTACATTTATTATCTTGTAGCCTAGTTATAATTAGTCATTGCCTTCTTTGATTTAAATAATTTTTCATTAAGTATGTGTGGATACAGCAGGAAGTTTAGTCAAGGGGTTTAAGAAATTCCCTTCCTTCACAATAAATAGTTTATAAATGCATATTTCTCTAAAAGCAAGTCCCCTTAGGGATGCGTCTACCAGCATTAGAGCCAGACTGCTATATATTGGGTTGAGCACACAGCTGTGGGATCTACCCTGCTGTGGCAGGACATAAGGGCTTCGGCACAGTGGCTCTATGATTGCCAGATGTACAAAGTTAGCCCACAACCAACTAAGTCCAAGCACTAGTAAATATATTCAAACTCATCTAATTAAGCACCATGTCTTTAGCCTCAATGAGAGCAATGGGGGAGCACATAGATGCATAAATCTTTTTGTAGATATAAGCTATTTGTTAAGAGCCTTGGAGCCATTTAGGAGAGATTAATTTTTTTATTCCTGCTTAAAACCACATAGCACAGCAGATACAGCTAGTTAGGAATTATTTTAGATAAAGTTTAGATAACAAGGCGCATGAATATAGAAAAAAGGAGCAGACTAAATACCATGTGCACTGGACAGAACTCTTCTATGAAGACCTATAAGTAGCCAGTTGGTAACACTGAGTATTCGCACCAGTGCTTTATACAGACATCAGCAAATGTAGGTAGGTCTTCATGCAAGTATACAACTAAAAGGAAACCCATGAAACTTGCTTGCATTCTATCTTAGGAGTACAACAGCAGTTAAAAATTTACAACTACTGACTTCAGATTTCTTCCTCAAATTCAAGAGGATTTCCTCCTCAAATTCAACCTGATCTCTTTTATGACCATATGACCCACCTTTTGGACATGGGGAAGGCTGTGCACTTTGTCTATCTGGGCTTTGGTAAGGCCTTTGACACCATTCCCCACAGCATTCTCCTGGAGAAGCTGGCGAATCATGGCATAGACAAGTGTACTCTTCACTGGGTAAAAAACTGGCTGGATGGCCGTGCCCAGAGAGTTGTGATTAATCAAGTGCAATCTTCTTGGCAGCCGGTCACCAGTGGTGTCCCTCAGGGCTCAGTTTTGGGGCCAGTTTTGTTTAATACCTTTATCAATGATCTGGATGAGGGGATTGAGTGCACCCTCAGTAAGTTTGCAGACGACACCAACTAGGCGAGCATGTTGATCTGCTGGAG
>VXBO01012788.1:39639-49659 GCA_013400135.1 Rhinoptilus africanus
CTTTACTGTAAGAGTGTTCAGGCACTGGAACAGGCTGCCCAGGGAGGTGGTTGAGTCACCATCCCTAGAGGTAGTTAAGAAACGTATAGATTTGGCACTTCAGAGCATGCCCTAGTGGCAGAGATTGTAGGGGTTTTTTTGTGTGTGTGTCCAGTTGGACTCGATGATCTCAAAGGTCCTTTCCAACCATGAAGATTCTATGATTCTATGAGATCAGAATTGGAGGCTAGGGAGCAGAAATGTACACTATGCACCAGTAAGCATTAAGTATGATGGATAGCTCAGCCCTTCTGAAGTCAGCAGTCATCTGCACAGCTGGTAGTATTCATCACTGCTGAGGGCTGAATTCACTACATTAAGTTAATAAATCCCTATGCAAGATAAAAAGGCAGAAGAAAGGGTTTACTACTGTAAGTCAACCATTCCTTCCAGAAAGAACGTAACTTGCTTAAGCTTGTATATATAGTGTATTTTGTTTTGTTAACTACTCCACATTAGCATGAAACTGTGGTAAAGCTGACAAGTGACTTGGAGTTCCTTGATCTGCAACCCTGCTATTTAAATATAAGGCTATTCATTCTCTGTAGAGGTTTGGGGTTTTTTTATTAAATTGGCTAATAACCACCTCTGGTAATTAATCTTGGAAAACTGATTAAAGTAAAAAAAAATAGTGAATAAGTTAATAATCCTTGACCTACATTACAATCAGCCACTCACTGCTTAACTACATGAACTATCAAAGTCAGTTGTGAAGTTTAGCTGGCACAAAGAACAGAAAGAAGAAATGGTGGGAGTGCAATTGAAGCTAAAGCATTTAAATAGAAACAAGAGTCGTAACATAATCTGTAAGTTGTCATTCTTATGGTTCCTCTACTGAAGGCACTAACATGTAGCACACCTTGGAGTAAGATGGCAAGTTATAATTATCAAATGCCATTTTACTAGGTGTAATGACACATACAAATTTTTGTGTGCAGTTTCAGATACAGACATGTGACCATATGCCACAAAACAGGAAGTCTGATTGCTTTGTGCACATGTTACAGGCTGAATTACTAGTGGCTTGTTGTAGTTCCCCTTATCTACTAGAAGGGTGGGGTGTGGAATATCTTTATATTCAGATCGTCACATTCTGGAACAGACGTGTCTTTTCCTTAAGAAAATGTACTGCATTCAGTCTAAAAATCAGTGCATATAAACATTTCAGAATGCTGACGTTTGATTTTAAACATTTTGGGCTTCATTAATTTTTACTTATTAATAATTACTACCATTGCAAAATGTTAGCCAGCATTAGCGTTATAGTGGGAAAAGATTCATCTTTCTGCCTAAATTTTGGAAGAGCTGTTAACAGCAGCTACCAATCCCAAAAGAGTCACAGTCTCTAGGAGCATTTCAGAAGAAAAAAAAAAGGGGTAAGAAGTTAAAAGTATTAGGATCTACATTTCTTAAAATAGGAAGTTAAATTAGTAGAGAAGAAGGCACAATATCAGCTGTTAGGTTGCCTGAGAAAACTGCAGAAAAGAATATGATGAAGCAAGAGACACCAACTTAACTTGGAGTATGTGTTAAATATGATTGCTAATTATGTTTTACTTAGGAAATCACAGTCATGATATGAACAGCTAGTTCATTATCTAGGCCAATTCACTGGTTTGCAGTAGTGTAACCAATTTAATTTAGAGTATGTGTTAAATAACATACTATTATTGAACTATCTGTTCATATCATCCCTGTATTTTCCTAAGTACAACCTCCATATTTATTGCCCTTAAACTCCTAACTACTTAAACTATTTTGTATCTCATGTATTACTGTAAAGATTCCTACAGGACAGTGTTGTCAGCTCTTCTCATCATTAGCACCATCCAAACATTTTCATAATCACTTTCAAAGTATTTGATTTTTCAGGCTAGCACCAGCAAAGAATTTGGGGTTCTCTCCAGCTTTGTTTTAAAATATCAGTTGCAGAAGCTGAGCTTGCCATCTGTTGCACAGAATTTCTCCACGCTATTTGGTTTATAACATCACCAGTCAGTACAGCTGAACAGAGAGAAGAAATACCAGTGTATCACTCAAGCAACATTCATTCCTCATTAGGCCACTTCCACAGATGGTAAAGCAGAATACTGGCTTTCCTGTCCCCCTCAGCTCCCATGAAATGCTATTTATGTCTTTCTGGCGATGCCTGTAATCACCTCTGTTACCCAGCATGGTCTTTTAGCACAATGACCTTAACTATGGTTAATGATTTTTCCATATGCTTTCAGAAGACAGGATTTCTTGCAAATCTGTAAATTGTGCATTTTTGGTTTTCAGTGTTAGAAGAAAGAACCTTGAATTATGCAACGTGCTCATGCCTAGTCCTAGAGGGGAAGTAAGAGTTGGCTTTACAATCAGACATATCTTTCAGAAATGTAAATTAACAACAGATTCCCAAAAGCTCTAAGTTACGGAGCATGACATGGTTATGAAGAAACAGCTTTCCAGCTCCAATGTTGCCCAAAAGCTAGCAGTTCTTTCCACCTGCTTTGCCTCCCACTCTGGCAATTGGGTTATTGTAATTTTAGAAGAATTTCTCTTTAAGTTTAGAATGACATTTAAGCAAGTGTTAAGTCCCTCACTGAAGGCTTTGCTTAGTCCTTCACAAGCCACTGACAGCCATTTACAAGCTTAAGGCCTTTGTTGACTCAAGATCAACAAATAAGACTAGAAGACAAGCAAGAAAATAAGATCACTTAAGAGCAAACTTTCTATGACAACGGGGTTGGTAGCACCCAGCTGACCATCTGTAAAGCTCTGTACATCTTGGAAGAAATTAATGCACACAGAAAATGGATACAAACTTTCACTTCTGTTTTCAGAACCTCCAAAATTTCAGTTATCCCTTCTAAAAGGAACAGGCTGTACATGACCCTGTAAGACTCTCTTTTTTATGGTGATAAAGTATTGTCAGCTCACAAACAAACAAAAAAAAATCACTGTATATGAGATCTGATCTAACACAGTAAAAATCACAGATCTGCTGGAAACAAAATTAAGACGCTAAGTGACCCTTCCAATTTCCCTATGAATTAAAAATCCCCAGAGGATTTCCACAGCTCCCTCTCATGCCAGAAAATAATAAAAAAAACATATAGCATATGGATTTTTATAATTTGGGCTAAAGAGTGGGAACAGATAGAGCAAGAACAGGTAATACAAAGTATGTATACAATAGCTAAAATATTTTAGGCTTACATTTGAAAACACAAACTTACAAGACAAACAAAAGCCAAATACCATTGCATGTCAAATAGGTACTATTTCTTATTACACTATGCATGCTGTCCAGGCTATACATTCATGACTCCTGACCCTTTAGGAAAGGGTAAGCAACAAACTGTTTTCTTTAAAAAGAATATTATAAATTAACGGGGTCAAGGGCAGAACAGGCTAGCAGCCCAAAGAGTCTTCAAAATTGCTGTAATCACCTTCAGCAGCATAAAAAAACCCCAAAACCAAACCAAACCAAAACTAAACCAGAGCCATGGCTCTTCCTGTTCTTCTAAAAGAGCTAGTAAAGTTTGTCAGCATGGATCTGAAAAAAACCAGCAGCTATGTTTAGGAGACCAGACAACAGCTTCTCTTATTGTTGCACCAGTAGAAAAAATGAAGTACTCAACTCCAAAACTGCTCCTTCAAGCTATGCCTGGACCATTAAGTAGTCAGCATTTTGAGACGGCTATACCTCAGACTTTTTCTCTGGAGCAAGTTCCCCAAAGACTAAAATGTCCTTAAATTAAAAAAAAAAAAAAAAGAAAGCAAAAAAATCTACTCAAAACTATGATTTATTAGAGTAGAAAGAATACTTGCCTTTTATGCAGAGACACACAGAGTGACTGGATCAATCAGAACAGAAACAGACTAACAAACAAAAAATTAGAATAAACTTACAGCCGAGTTGGCCACAATAGAGCAGGAGCAGCGTGGGCTACTGGCTTATGAACCCTTTCAGGACCTTCCCTCTCTGACAAACTCTCTTTGCTCCAGAAGGCACCAGCTCACATGCAGGCTCTCCTAAAAGGAAGATAACATGTAGCTGAGAGCACTTTGCACCACGTGAGTCTTTACTACAGTAACATTCATCCAGAGTAACTGCGAAACTTTGTGCGTGGCTTAACTTTGCTGATGTCAATAGCAACTGTTTACTATGCATAAAAGAGCTGAGAATATACAGAAATATTTGTAAGACCCGGTCTAACAGTAAAGACTGATAATTTAATTACGAAGTTGTGCTTAAATACAATGAAAGTGTGGCCACTCAAAGAAGAAAAGACTTCTCAAATGTTTTGTTCCATGTATGATATGATTATTATCGCAAGAAATGCTTTTTTTTTTTTTTTGTTCTAAAGCTTTTATGAGTTAGAGTACTGTACTGATTTTGTCTGGGCTAGAGTTAGTTAGTGTTCCATTCATCCACCAAAACTCTCAGATTCACTTTTGCACAGCTGCTACCCACTATCTGGGTCCTCAGACTTCCTGTGGTCCAATTCCTTCAGCTTGTTGAGGTCCTGACAAACAAATCTCTGAACTCATCTGTGAATACTGCTTCAGAGCAGAATCTAAGACAGCAGAAATGCAGGGTTAGTTAAATATGATCATTCTTCATGCTTACTGTATTTGTGGGTATGTCTTAGACATAGATGATCCCCAACGTAGAGGTAAAACTGGAAGACAGTCCTTTTCTGTGTAGCTTCAAATCTTTGTAAAGAGAAACATCATAGCAGTGTGGAGACAGACTGATGGGCATGTAAGAGAAATAATGAATTAACAATGGTTTGCATAACAGGCAGTTGTGAAATTGTGACAGGACCAAGCTATTGCAATTTCTTTCTAGATACTCTCTGCACCTGTTTTCATGGTCCATTTTCCTCTTTGTGGACAGGCCGTGTGGATAAATATACTAGATTAGGAGGTACCTAAATACTATAAAAAGAGAATGAATAAATTACCTCAGACAGATGGTCTTTCAAATGAACTTTTAAAGGAAGAAAGATGGAAGGAAATGCAGGGAATTTAGAGAAAGATTTATATAGGTTTTCCAGAGGAAAACATATACCTTTGCAATATTAAACAATATTTTATTCTAGTGAAGTATTATGGGCTAAACCTGGCTGGAGAATGACAACTTAATTCTGTGAGAAAATCTGAGTTGGCAAAATATGTCATTCTTAGACACTGTAGTTGTGTCAGGTACAATTTGGTTTTGAAGTGATCCAATTTTCTGGACCTTTTAATCATTCCCCTTATTTCTGAAAGTGACCAGAAAGTCCAGCTAGGTTTCAAAAACTTTTGTGTTGGTAACTTCATAAAAATCAGTTTCCACAAATTGTGTTTGGCCTTAAAAAAACACAAATTTAAACCCAAAAGAAATATTTCTTTTAAGAGGGCTCAATGCTATTACAAAATGTGTACGTATAAAGAAAACAAATCAAGAATGATAATTATTCCAGGAATATTTAAAAGTTGTTTTAAGTTTCTTCAGAGGACTGAGTCATGCATTGTCACATGGGTATAGGGGTCTAAACAGAAAAAAAAAAAACCTGCCCAAAAGTTAGGTGGAGAGAAATTAGTCTACAGTGCCCTACTCTAGAGGAAGATTGCAACACGTATGTGCTGGTACCGTAGATGGATAACCCTGGAGAAGGGACTGATACAGCTGGTTAGATGAGTTGTGGTTAACGTAACCCCATTGTCTATCTTGCTGTTTAGCTGTCTGTGACCCAAGGCCTAACTTTAATATGGCACAACTGCCTAACCATGGCTAACACTTCTGAGGCAACTGGTTTATGATTAGAGAAATTGTGAAAAAGTAAATTTGAGTAGCATCATGCAATATATGGTAGACGTAAGTAACCCTGTTGCATAAGGAATAGGTGCCAGTATAAGGATTCAAGAGAAAAAAAAAAAAAAACCAACCCACAATCCAAAATGCTATGGAATGGTACAAAATGCTACAGGAAAAAACAGTAGTATAAGACAACTCCACAACTCTGAAGCCCCATGTCAGGGAGCAACAGATGCCAACCCTTTCCTATCAGATTAACTACTGCCTGCTAGCAAAGACATTGGATGTCTATGCTGACAAGTATGTTCATGTTTAGCCTAGTCGCTTGTTAACGCTAGCTATCATTTGTGTGTGATACCCAATAAATTACAGCTTTATATTTTGAAGTTTTATATGGAAGTTTTCAGAGTCTTTCATTACATGGTAAAAAGAGGTCCCAAAAAAAGTGACCCTGAGACAGACAGATGGTTACATCAGTTTCTACTGCTGATGTCCCAGTTGAGTACTGAGAATAAATTTGTTTTTTAAGAACTGCAGTAGAGTTCTTAGAGACAAGTGGTGGCATAAATAAAGTTTAGTGACTTTGGGAGTAAATCTCTTCTGAGGTAATTCTGGACTCATTAGTAAGATTTATGTGTGTTGTGGGAAAGCACTTTGAATCTTGTATGACAGGGAGGGAAAACTGTCCCTCAGAGTTCTTACCGTCTGTTTAGGCAAGTCAGTTAAAACTTTTAAGTTTAGTATAGAGTGTACTAAAATGAAGAGATGTATGTAGCTCATTTACAAGTTACACACAGTATAAAAAGCATACAGGATTTCAGTAAATATATATGCAAATAGTGGTGATAAGGTATCATACTTACCTATGTGAACATACTGGTGTGCAGTGGTAGTGCATTGCACTGTCACTCCATTTGAACACTTGCTATACCTACTATTTAGAACTCAGCCATCAGCAAACCTGTTAATGACCTCCAGTATCTGTGGGAAAACGAATGCACAGTACTATGAAAATTTACTGAAAATTGGTCTAGAGCAATTAAAAGATTAGTTGTTGTAGGCAAGAAAATAGAATCAGCATGAGAATCCATGGAACCATGCAAGAGAGAGAGTAAGTTACATAAACATGATGTCAGGTTAGAGAGACAAATGATGAGTGTTGTAAATATGCCACCCTTAAGCACAATAATGGGCTGTACTATTAAACTGTCATAACCTAAGGGCCACGCCTAATTTTCATGTACATTTAGATTTGTCTCAGGAAGGTAAGCTTTAATTACTGATAAATTGCCCTAGGCTTGGTTACTGCTTTTATTATAGAAGGAGGGAGGAGGGGGAATGTCACAATGTATCTTTATATTTAAGCATCTCCCAACAGAATTACACTCACTAGTACTACAAAATGGAGTATAAATAAACTCTTACATGTAGCAAACATAACATAATGTACCTATTCAGAATCTGGCTTAGACTCAAGAAGTGGAAAGGATAAATTGTTTTTGTTTAATGAAATCTGTGATACTTGTGCATATATTCTTTTCCATATAATTACTAAGTGATGAAACATTTACATTGTATGTGCTCATATATCCTTTGATAATACTAAACCACTTTTTGGACCTATTTCTGTCTTACCACTGCCAGTGAACATCCATTTGGCTTTCCAGTTCAGTCATTGGGAAGAGAATTATGTAGGATGAAAAGAAGCAACTAAGTGACTGACGGTGTGAAGGATCACAAGGAAGACATGCAATCTTCTAATGTTAGCTGGAAGAAAGGGTGTTCCAGTCCTGTACCTATAGGGCTTCTTACACCACTTAACAGTGCCTTACAGCCAGTAATATCCAGGGAAAACTGCTAAGGTCAGTACAGACTTGCAGTCCCCTGATTGTCAGCTGTCATTGTCAACATAGCCTCCCATTCCCATTGTCCCTATGTGTAGGAGAGGAAGTTGAATGGACATGACTGAAATCCTTTGTTGCTCTCTCTCTGACTCTGGGAAAAGGTGCTCTATGAATTAATGCTCAAATCAAATAATTCTTGAGTTGCGAGTAAATACTGGAGTTACATATCTGTAGTTTGAACATTACTTTGGGATCTAAGAGAGGGTAACTCATATTGTATGTGCAGTTGGAAAGTTCAAATGTCAGACTTTTAAGTAACTATGTTTTTAATCATGGTTTCCAGTTAAAGAATATAAAGCCCAATTCCACCTACTAGAGAATTACTAATAAATCTTTCTGAAACAATGCAGAAAATTCATTCTTCCAAGTGGCTTGTTATGATGCTATTAATAGCTATATTACAAATTAGTGGTGTTTCTTGCACTACAGACACACCTTTATACTATGCTACTAAGATAGATACTATTTTCAAGAAAATACAAGAAGGAATTGCAGGGTTCTAATAACTCTAAAGTCATGATAACTGAAAGCAGAGATGAAAGACATGAAGGCACTAAGTAAAATATTAAGATATTCTGCAAGGTAGGGAAATCACATCTAAAAACTTAAAAGAATTATACTCTCCATAGAATACAAAGCTTTTCAAAGAAAAAATGCTTTTGCGAGACACTAAGAATAGTGAAAAAGTCTTTGCTTCTGAGTGTTGAGACTCCAGCAATCATTTTCAAGAGAAAAATAGTACGAAAGAAACAGAAGAGAGAAATGATAGGTTAACACCCAAAGCTAAGTATTATACATATTTGATCTGTAAATGTCACTCATTTTCAGACTGTTAGTTTATAAATTAATTACAAAATATGTTTATCTCTAGTATTCTAAACTTGAACAAGATTTCTTGGTTTGTGAACAAAGTACGTGAAATAAAATACAGCATGAAGGTCTAAGATACCCAGCTACAAAAGCTACTGAGCTATCTGCAGTGAGCAAGGACAGCACTGAATGAAGACAGTTTTTCTTCTTAGAAAAGACAAGGACACTGAAAATTGCAGTTCCCTTTTCTTTTGTTCAGTCTTGCTTGCTTCTTGTTTGTGCTCAAGAGCTCCAATTCTTTTCAGCATGTTACATTTTCTTATTGGAGAAAGCACAAAGACCTTAAGAAAGAACACTTTTTTCGATTCTGAGTAACACCACAACATAAAATAACACTGGTGTAATCTTGGCCTAGTTGAAGCCCATAGAAAAATCCCTGTTGACTTCAAGCAAACCAGCAGTGGATCTGTGTTTTTGTAAGACTATGCTATTTGCCATCTGAAGGTCTATAAAATGCCATGGATAAATAACTGGTTCAAACTTTCTGGTATGTCCCAGATCCATCCACCTGTGTTCTGCATTGAAAAAGGAACGAGACCTTCACTGAGTCTCTCCTAAAATAACTTTGGGAAGAACCCCCTTGCACTCATGTAACTCCAACAGCTCTCTACCATGTATCTCAGTTCTGCCTTCAGGTGGATATAAGGGGATTGGGCTTTCCTCCTTTAGAAGACTGAGCAGGGATAAAACACAACTGACTCATTAGCAAAGAAAGCTCATTGTACATTACAGCAATCATCTCAGGCAGTAAATCACTTTGCAAACTGTGCCACAAAGACACTTATTAAATACAGAGAACCCAGTTCAACCCATATTTTAGCTGAAGAACTGCCACTGAGGAGAATATTACACAAGGAATGAACTTGACCTAAAGTGCTTGGAAAGATCATTTCTGCAAAGAGAAATGGCATAGATTCAGCGGTGAGACACAGAGGAACGAAGAGGGCACTAGTTCAGATCTTCCCACATGAACGAAATTCAACGATTATGTCCTGGAGAGTTCTGCCTATTTTAAAATTGAAATTAACCACACAACTCAGCCCTTGCTTCTCATAATGGCACCTGGTTGCCTTAAAAAATATTCCATAGCTAAGCTGATTAGAAAAATACAAGCTTTTTTTTTTTTTCTCACTATATCTCACTAAAATTCATTTTTGTTGAAGCAGAGAGAATACTGTGGCCTTCCATCTAATCTTTATAGTAGAATTGGAGGTTTAGCTTGACAGCCAGATCTGAAAAATTCTGTGAATTTCTGAGAAAAAATATGTCTTCTGATAAAAGGTAACAGAAGTGGACAGGGAAAAATATGTTAATATCAGAGTGGCAGATGAGGGAAGATACTTCACTTAAGTGAGCAACCTGCCTTGAAGCTAGAATTTACCTATGCTATATAAAAGTGGAATGGCCACCCAGGTT
>VXBO01012796.1:0-14876 GCA_013400135.1 Rhinoptilus africanus
CTTAACTGCAGTCATCTGAATCTGATCTAATTACTCTTGACTATCTTTGCTAAGGAAAGAAATAGGCATTCCTAGGCAACATCTCATTCTCATATAGACATCTAGGGCTAAACTCAGTTGCTTAAATTCAAGAACTTAAAGCCATTTGGGATGCTCCAAAACATCCAAAACTTGGGGATTGGCAGAGATTTGAAACTGCTTTCCTGTGTTTGAAAAAAATTCAGATATTATAGGTTCTGCAATAGATTTTTGGCCTTCTGGCACACAGACGAAGGCTATCGTAGATCACCTCAAATGTCACTAGTTGTGTTTAGGCAATCACCTCACTCAAGAACTGAGGTGAACCATTTCCTAGATGAGCCCATTTCTCTCCGTTGTCTGTAGAAGGAGCCTTCCAACTTAGCTTGGACGCATATTTGATCAGACGAATCCTCCTTGGAAGCTGCAAAATGGGCTTCCTTAACACTGTTGGACTTAGTGCTAACCTGGAGTATGCAAATCCCCAGTTACAGGCCTTGTATTCCTCAGAATTACCTTTGCATTTGTCCCTGGGAGTTGAGCTCAACTGTAAGAGTACCAGTGACTTGACTACAATGGGAACCTGACAAGAACCAAATGCTAGAAAACTTCTGTAGTTATCAAGTAACAATGTGGCTGTTCAGAATGACAGTGACAAGACAGGGCTAGAAAACAGTAATTTTATTCAGTGTAAAAAATAACACATGAGGCCCCAATCTGATAATAACTGCATTAAAGACCTTATTTTGAGCACCTCAGTTTTTCCTTGACTGTACTAAGAGATGTAAGAATCCTCAGAGCATGGTATTTTGTTGAAAAGACTTTTAATAAACATTACAGCAACAGCTCCTGCAAGACATAGTCCTCTGAACCGCTACTGGAATTAGCTAAAGAAGAGGATCTCAGTGCTGTGAAAAATGATCTTAACTTGCTACAAGATCCTCCTACAAACTCAAAGATTATTCTTTTATTTTCTTTCAAAAGATTTATTGCATTTGAAGACAGGAGGTTCTCTAGGCATTTATGAAATATTGAATAGGATTTTTGTGTACTTTGGTGTTTTCATTTATACTGAATATAACAGTGAAATCTACAGTAAACTCAGTGATGTGAAAATAGAAAGATGGGATTACATGTATAGAATAACAAAATACTGAGAACGTGCTTCCATTCTCAGTGATTTCAGCAAGAAATGGATAAAGATGCAACACAGCATGTCGTAATATACGTAGTTATGTATTTTATTCAGTAAATGAATAAGCAGAAATTGCTGTGACAGAAATGTACATGCTATGGCACAGAGGTTAAAAGAGATGCATTCGCTTTATATAATTGATGGTTGAAGGAATAATTCACTCGTCTGCTCGTGGAGCAGAATAATGACTGTTTTTCATATTCCTGAAGTTATTGAAGTAAATGTAAAAAAAAAATTTTTGAAAGCAGAAATAAACACACACACAAATACATAAATATATATATGTGCTATATACGTGTGCTTCGAAACTATATTACTAGGATAGTATTTGTCTATGTCTACAATAGATAAACTTGCATAAAGTCATGAAGGCTTTCTCTTTAAAGGGAAGCATTCCCCTATGTCAGTGTATGTATATGTACAGTATATATACATTCCCCTGTATATACAGTGCATGTACATGTATCAGCTCTTGTCCCCACACACAAGATCCCACACAGATTCCAATAGCATGAAAAGCTTTCCCCAGTTTGTTAACAGGAGTTCTTAACGAGTAAGGAACACAAGGATCAAAAGTGTTAATTATAATTATCTTCATACTTCTTTATGCTTTACTTCTTCCCAGTCTCCAGATTTAAATTGACAAAGAACACAACAACTTTCTCCAAATACGTTATGCAAGTTGTCAATGTTCCCTTCTTTTCTTTTTATACACTGTAATAGAGGTCTCTGCAAAGATGCATTTTAAATGATGCCTATCAGCACTTCAAAGTCATCTATTGCATGGTAGACTTAAGTTCAGCTTAATCAATGTTTGATGTAATGAAAATCTCTTAACAGAAGTTGATATGCTTAGAAATAAGTCTCTGATGCTTCATTATGAATTCACAGAAAGGTGAAATTTGTGGTGATTATCCACACCTCTGAAATGTGTCTCATTGGATTAACAGCTATAATTAACATTCACTGCTATCAAAGTCAGCTTAATAATATTACTTTTTCTACCACAAGCATTATTCTTATTGTTAATAATATTTTATTTCATGAGCAAAAATAAAGAAAATACTATTATTGTGCAGAATTGTATTTACTGTACTTCATTCATCACTGATTAAAAAAGCCAGGCTTTTCTACCAGTCTGAAAGATTTTGCTAATCTAAATTAACTGTATATATAAACACACATATTTTCCCCAACACCACCCTTAAAACATTAAGGCAACAATTTTAAAGAGTGACGTCCTATGCCAAAGAGAGACTTCAAGTAGGGACAGTCACAGTAAATTCCCATAACTAAACATGGAAGTATGTACTTCCCATTATTTTAATTAATAAAAGAAACTCCACACATAATGAACTGCAAGCATTGACTACTGAATAGCATAAATGAAGTATCTATGCAATGCACTCAAGAAATATGCAGTGACGTAACATTAGATCATCATGGTGAGGATTCAGCGTTATAGAATCCTGCCTCTAGTAAACATACTTTGAAGGTATGGATATGCAATTTCAGTGGCTTATATATGCAAATGCTGATTTGATTTTTTGCTTGGTTTGCTTTAGTTTTGGAGCCTGGAAGTTTCTCGCTTAACTGAAAAGTTTTAACAAGTTTCCCAACAGACATACAGTGTTGTCTTACAACTGCTCCATTGAGAACGTCACTCATGGAGTAGCAGCTCCTTTCTATCTTGCAGTGTCAGCTATAAAGTTTCACAATTGTACTCATTGCTTCTGTATTGTGACACTAAATGAAGTCAAAGCTCAGGCCAAGGCACTGTCACTTGACTGTCCATAATATTGAATTGCCAGCATGTGGATGGCACAATTTTGGGCTGAAACAATTAATACTCTGAGCATGCTTTGCATGTTAGCACAAATGCAGGGTAAGTCTGAGCAGGCTGTCTGCATGTGAGTATTTCTGGGAGAAGGGAGAAGAATTTCACTGTGTGTAGGTGAGCTGTGCCATGCCTGCTGTAATCACAACCAGTCTCTGTTTATGTACTCCCAACTGTATAAGTAGGAAACCAGTTGAAACATCACTGTAGAACTATACTAAAAATACTTAATGTGATGGATCCAGAATAATACTTGCTGTTCTCCACCATTGCCTCATCTTCATAGCCATCTTGCAGTCAGCTAATACATGCAATATTTCTTTATTTTTTCTTTTCAGTCCCTAAGTATTTCAGTCAGTCTATACTATTGATGATTTTCATCCAATTACTGTTGTTCAGTGACCAGAAATATCCAGTTATTCCTGTGAGATATTCCAGTCCTCCATACTGATGAGAATGTTATCATCAGATCTCATCAGTACAGTCCTGGTCTTTGTGCCAAGGTCATCTAATGAAAGATGTTTAGTGTCTTCAGTTCTAAAGATGAGAAATTTGCTGAGAAATTTCACCAAACACTCCTTTATGGGCAAAGCTTTGCATACATATGGAATCCAGTTGTCTTCTTGATGTGTTCTCTACTTGTTTAAAGAGATCAGATGAAAAGAAGAAGAAAACTGGTATGTACTCATATTTCCAATAAGCCACCGATAATGAGTTTTATGTTGAATACAGCTATAGAATTAAAATTTGAGGCTATAGTAAAGAGGTACCTTAAAGAACATTTTTCAGCATCACAACTTCATTGTATCACAGAGAGGAAGTGAAAACACAGAGCAATGCTTGAGTGCTGCATGTATGTATTTCTGCCTCTGTTGCTTAAGTATAATGGAGAACCAGAAGTTCAGAGATGCAGCACTTAATTGCTATCACAGATATGTTGTGCTTTTATTAAGCTTACAAAGGGTCAATATTAGTTATATTCCTTTCAGTATGAAAGAGAATTTCTTGACTTTTTCCAGGGTTACTGTCAAACAGGTTTGTATTCAAATCTACACACTGGAAATGCTTCATAAACCATTGAACTTTTTGATTTGTATTGGACAATTTACCAAAGTGTTTCCTAAAGTAAAGGTGAACTACATCTATCACGGTACTTGTAGATTAATTTCTCTTTTGAGGCAGTTTCATGAAAAGTCTATTAGAACAGGTTTTTCTATATGCTTTCCTCTGATAACAGATCTCATTCCTAATGTGTATTTATTATATTGTATCAAAAATTGGCAGCTGTTTACTTATTTGTTTAAAATATTTCAGTTTGGCCATTTTGTCAGCGATATAAATCCCAAAGAATTTGTCACTTTCCATGGGAATCTTTGCAGGATTTTGGCGTAAGTGCTGCTGAGCTCAGTGGACTTCCTGCTATTTAGCTTTTTTAGTATGTTCTATATTGTTTTGCTTCAAGTCAGATATCACTCCAATATCACTCAGATATTTTTCCTAACAATTTATTGGTCTCTGTTTAATGTAATTTTTACCATAGACTTTTTATATACAAGCTGTTTAAAAGTCAGCACCAAAAAAAGCCATCTTGAAAGAGTAAAGCTTTAAGTAGCAGTTATGAAATAGCATATTTGGGATAGTGTCTATCACTTTAGCTCAAACTCTAAAAATGCTTGTGGTCTGTGAACAGAAAAGATTTATGAAGTTCTAAATCATACTGAATTGGGAAATACTTTGCTCTCCCTCCTCTGTAAGGCATTTCTAGACTCCCTGGAACACCGATGTGCATCAAGGTGCATTTAAATTGTGCATTAAGGTTACCATATGGAAAAACTCAAGTCTCATGATCTGTGTGAATGGCTTATGTTACTCATCTCATTAGAAGCAAACAACTCCAAGATGGCTGAGTTGTGGAAACACTGGTGTTTCAAGACCAGACATAAAGAGTTAGTTTTGGATTACAGTTTAGGAACAGTTAAAGTAGGATCTGAATTTCAGTACAACATTATTACTATCATTTGTTTAATTTTAATGCCTTCATAATATGTGTCTGTAACTTAAAGAGTACATTTAGATTTTGTATTTTCTATCACTTAGAATCCATTAATATAATAGATAATTAGATGACCGTGTCATATAACAGTTTCTTTTTGCACCTTGTGTGCATTCAGCTAAAATAACAGAGTGTCTGGAAATATATTCAGTGTATACTCACATTAATCCCAGTACAGCAAAAATATGATAAATTAATCCTTGTGTAAATCTGTATAGTATTTTTCATTTTCAGAGTCCAAAATGTCCTGTTTTCTGCATTTCTGGTTTATCTCTCTTAACACAGTAATTTGTATATTTTTGCTGTCTTTAGGAATGCTTTCATGATAGTTTTGTTTTCTGTCAGATGTTATTTATTTCACATACCCTTGTAAGTATCCAGTAACTTACTGGCATGACAAATTATATTAGCTGCCCTTTATTATCGGTTATTTCCAAATGACTGTTTAGTAGTGATGACTACATGATTTCACATTGTCCCAGTACTTCAGGAGTTACAAAAATTATACTTCTGTCAGACATTGTTGGCTATTGAACACTTGACCTGCTTGACTTCAAACGATGATTGAACTTGGAAATTAACTCTTAAAACAGGGCATGATAAGAATATATAGAGTTTTTTTCGTTTTATGTACAGCTTATTCATTAAAGTCCATGAAGACTTTTTTTTCCTATTAAAATGTACAATGACATTTACAGAAAACTTTTTTTTTTTTTTTTTCCTGGCACATCTTTTACTGTTGTTTTCTAGTATAGAACAAGTTATGGTGAAATTGACTTTCTGTCAGCTCAATAAATATTAATGTATTGGGTGCAGCCAAGCATCACCCTACATGATCCATCTTTAAAGGTAAAGTCATTTTGCAGGAAGGTCACAATTTATTTATTGTTCACGCATTCTTTCATCTTTGGAGAGGAATCATTATATAAACATTCAGCACATTCATGAATGGATAAGACAATGTTGTGGGTTCTCTGCCTAAACTTTAAACTGATAAAATCCATAAATCTGCCAGCAACATAGTGAGGTTTTTTTTTTCATTTTCTCTAGTAAGTGATACTTTTAAGTATTTTTTCAGCATGGAATGATTCAATTCCATTAAATGAGTCTATGGAGACATCTAGTTATTTGCTTATTTAAGTATATTCTTTAACAATTATATTTAATATCTGTAGATTTACCCTGATGTAAAAGTGATCTGAAATCTAACTTGGATCAACATTATTCAGTTGTCAATATAATAATACTTTCAAGATGGATGCAGTTATAAATTCTCAACATTTTGGAACAGTTTCAGAAACAAAATCTTTATTAGGCCTTCAAAATGAATGCAAGCCAAATGTATTCCACGTTCCAAAAGACAAGGTTCATTCCCCTTTGCACTCTCTCTAGATCTGATAAAGTCTAAGTGATAGAGTGAGAAGGAGCATGACAGAAGGAGTTTGCTATATGCTTTGTAATTTAATTTCAAGTGCCTTCATTAATCCATATCAGAATTAATCAAATTAATCCAGAAAGACAGAAATAAACTTCAGATTGGAATATAACAGCGCTGTTGCCTTTGGCTGGTAGCCTTTAAATAAAATTTCCTGCAAGCTTCTATTAAAAATTACCATTATAGTTTATATTTCTTGTTTTGAATTAATCATAGAGTATTAGCATTTCAGGATAAATGTAAGATGGTTAGAGAAGGATGAAAAATCTGATTTGTCCTTGCTGAGATTAGTTGAGCTATTTGTATTCAAATACTAGTTTTGGGCAAAGAATTATAAGTTGTCTTAACATCTCTCCACAGAAAACACAGCAACATTCCTTTTTATTTTCTGCACACTAAATGGAGCAATCTCACTTATCTGCTTTCCAATCCAGCTCAGTCTTCAAGTGCAGCTCAGCTTATTATAAAATGTTTATTAATGGTTCCTGATACTGCCTAGTCGACAAGAAGCTTATTGAAAAGTGTGTTGCAAGAAAAATCAGAGTTTTCAAATAAAACTTGTTTTCTTGCTCTAAAATTCTGTGAGATATACTGATTCTTTTTTTCATAACTTTCTGAATGTTTTAGAATATTTTGGTTTAGAATTTTTTTTAACTACTTCTTCTATAGAGTAGTTAATATTTAAGATTTTTCCTTAAAAACTTGAGTTTCTTGAAGTCCCATTTTATAACCAAAGAAGACCTTCCCACAGTTTAGAGATGCATTATCACCACTGCAGGAATAGCCTGGGAATAGCCATCAGCAATTGCCTTAGAAAGAATCATTTACGCTATATCTGGGTCTCACATCTCTGTCTTTGAAAGCTGTGTGCCTACTCTGGACTAAAGCTGAACAGATAGAAGGTTGTTTTTACCCCCATATGCAAACTAGAAGGGTGCAGCAGCTGCAGAGTAGCCTGCGCCTTTGAAAGTTGTTAGAATGATATTAGCAATATCCATCACAGAACAGCGAGCTGCCGAAACTAGTTTATTAGAAGTTGTGAGGATGGAGACAGAAGTGTTTGCAGTTCCTCTCCAGGGACATGAGTCAGCAAATCATATATAACCCTTCTTCCTTGCCTTAGTGTGAGCATTTGAGCCTTTTCACAGGAGGAGAACAATGTTTTATTTTAAAACAGACTGTCAAGAGAGTAGGTGAGGCAGGCAGTGCTGGAAGCACCCTTATTTGCACAGCAGGAGCTGGAGACGTGAGAAACCAAAGGTCCAAGAGCTGCCTCTTCCAGCTCTCAGGAGAACGTGCTCGCCTCACTCTTTTGCCCTTCCTATTAGTTTTAACTAGACTTTCCTCTTGGGCCTCAGAAACTCAGTATGTTCCAACTAGAAGTAAGTTTGCCAGGTATTCCCAGCCAGACCGTTATTACAATGGTTCTTATACTGACCACTGTCTGTTTTATTTTCTGTAAGAAATAGGACTGCACAATTCACAACAGAGCTTAAGTTACAAATGTTTCATAAAACCTTGATTTTCATGACATACTTAGAGCTTATTAAATGCCACGACATATGATTTAATAACTTCTTAATATTTTTATAGGTTTTCTTTTGTTCTTAGTTACTGCAGTAAAAATAAATGGTCCACAGCAATTTAGCTAGGCAGACTTTTTCCTGTACTCATTGCTCACTGCACTCCATAGTTCTTCAGCATGTGAAAAAAAATGATTGAAAAAGATTTGTCTATACTGTCTTATTTTGACTCTTTAACCTCATTTCTGGCTTTCTCTACGTGCAGTTAGATTGCAGAAGCAAGAGAGGGAAAAGACATGGCTATCAATCCTTCCTTTACCAGTGAAATATTGGTATTGATTCAATTTCCCCCCCAGTATTCCATCAATCTACTTTTTTTTCCCCATCAATCTAACCATTTGTTGTGATATTGTGTTGCAAATTCATGTGTTAGTTTTCATTAATATACATTGTATCTTAATATATATGGCCTTACTATAACTTCAGGGGTTTTCCTTCAATACTTGCTTTAATTTTGAAAACTTTAAGAGCTTAATTTCTTCTTCTTCTACTCTCTTCTTATACTGAGAGGGGTTTTTAATCAATATTTTAACCCATTAAACCTTATTATAGCTATCTTTCCTCATTAGAACTCCCAGTTTAGCAAGGCATGACTTTCACAAACTGTTTACTTCTACTTGCAGATAACTTTACCTTGCCAGAAGGAGCAAAAATAAGTCTTGTAATGAAGTCCAAGAAATTCAACCAAAATCCTCAGATCTAGAGCTTTGTTAAGGTTCATGAAATTTGGCTTCAGACTGAACTGTTGTGGAAGAACAGGGGAGAAGAACATTTCTCATTTGTTACTTTGGAGACAGAAAATATCAAATTCGGAGTAAAATAAAAGTGTATTTATGTGAGAGAAACAGCACATACGGAGCTAAATAATGTTTGTATAAGTATACCTGCTTAAATGAGAATTCAAAGTAAATCATTATAAAAAAATCTGAGGCAGTGATGTAATCTGTGATTTATAAGCAGTTTCAAGTTTCTTTTTTTTTTTTCCTCTCTTTTTAAAGAGTGTCTGTNAAAAACTTTATATAGGAGTTGAGGTACAGTGTTTCCTAAATATTTTTGAATATAAACTTCTATTCAATCTTAACTCTAACTAGGTATTTTCAACTTGCCAACTAAACAGCTATTAAATGTTTCATTTCTTCTCGATGCCCTTCCTGCCTTTTTATTGTCTAATTGACTTTTAATTTCTGTTCCAAATAATGAAATAACACATCAAATGTGGGGAAAATTCTTTTGCAAGAGATGCACTTCCCCTGTGAGTTAAGACCAAATACATAGTCAATAAATTAAAGACCTTATTTCCTCAGTTAAAACTGCAAGATAACCATTAATGGCACTCTTAAATTATCATTGTAAATAAACAGGTTTCTTTTCTCATTTACCAATCTTTCCCCATCTTTACAGATATTGTAGAAATTGTCAGTATGCTGCATATCACTAACAAAGATTCTCCTTGTTTTCCCACTTTTTGAAACCCCAGGAACACATATAAATCTACAGTGCTTTTTTGGCCTCAAAATAATCACTTTCTCATGTTTGGAACATATCGAGTTACAAAATGAGATATTAGGGATTACCCTTTTCATGATGAATGTTCATGTGTTAAAAAGTGATCCCAGCTGCCTCTTGATGTTCTGCTGCTTGGCCCAGAGAACCACACTGCTTTGGTTTACTTACCCTGCCAGTTTTTCTCACATCAACTTGAGTTAGAGTTCTTGTCCAGCAGATGAAAACACAGCTTTCATTCCAATCTAATTAGCTGTATTCTGCTCTTCAGGAGAAAAATGTTCCTCCAAGACAAGATTGCATAGAGTGGATGAACTTGATTACACCTAGATTAGAGTCAGAATCATTTAGACTTTTACTTGTTGGAACTAAAAGCAATTCCTTCCAGGTATGAGGCAAGCCTGATATGTCATGGTATTATTTTCCTCCTCCAAACTGCTAACAGGAAAAGAACTTTCTAATACTTTTCCAATACAGTGAACAATTTAACACGTTCTTTTTCTATGGAAAAGGAGCTATTATTGATATATAAAAAACACAAATACATAAATTGGCTTAAATATAAGCATTCATTAAGTATGTTATCTGTAATATGGTACATTTTGGTTGCCCTAAATCTCTGTAGATATACTTTTACAATCCAGGTAAATTTTGTGTATATGGTTTTCCTAGCTAATTTTCCTTCTTTAGTATTTCCTCCATATTACCTTTGAATTGTATTGAGCGTGTTAGTTTTGTTATTGAAAAGACTATGGAAATGTACTCTTTACTTGAATAGGTGCTTTTTTTTTCCCCTCATAAGTATTTTATTAGGGTTGTAATGAGTTCCAGCTTGAGTGCTGTAAGAAGCTTTTTCTTATATGTTGACCCTTGACACACACAAAACCACATTGTCTTGAATCTCTCTTTAATCATAGTAGAAGCCTCCTCATACAGTCATTTGCCAAATAATTGTATGTGATCAGCAGCCAGATTAGCCTGAAGCCAGTGCGTTAGACAGATGCTCTTAAATATTTCGCCCTCATCAAAGAACTAGCTTCTCTAGAGACTGCCACTCACACATGTGCACACACACGCACAAGCCTCAAATCAGCCAAATCTGATTTTAAGTGTTGAAACTAAAGTGAGAAATCTAAGTTGTGGGATACTTGTTCTTCCTGTTTACAGGAAAGAAAGAATAAATCTGGTTTCCTCAAATCCCACCTACTCTGTACTTTAGATAGCTAAATTTCCATTTAGTTCCCAGTCACCATTTAATTCTATTTACTTTCCAGCAGCACTCAACTCGAGCAGCAATTCTGCGTATTCCACAAATAAGTAAGCCACAAATCCTTTTTGATAGCTCTCATTCTGGTCCCTTGGCTGACTATACCAACAAAGGGAGTGGCAAATGTCCCACGTTAGGGGTCTCTTCTGAGGTTGGATTTAGCTTTACGAGGCTAAAGAGAACCTGGTGGCCCACTTCTAGAGTGAATGTGTCAATAGTTGTGCAAATGTTGTGGAGAGAGAACGTTGCTGTTCTCTTCTCTTTCTAAAGGAATTAGCCTTGATTTATTAGTTACTGACCCTCAGTTAAAGATTTAAATACTGAGTAAAGGTAGGACATTCTTACTGTTACTTATATGATTTATAGATAGAAGGACATCCCTAACTTAAATTGATTGTGTTGCCATCTGTAAGTGTTATGAAAAGGTTATTTCTCTTTACTGATTGTACAGAAAACTTCAGAAGCAAGATTTCTTGTGGTCTGAAGGGAACAACGTCTGTAATTTGGGCACATTGTTAGTTAAGTTATGTTCTTGAGTTGTTGATAATAAATCTGGGCATGTGTGAGACCACGCTTTTTGCACTGTCTTTTTATGATATCTTATTGCAGGTGCACTATTTTATATCCCTATTTAATATGTTATCATTTGCTAAAACCATTTGCACTGTTTTATTCAGATTCTGCACTTCAGCTAGGAGCTGGTTGCTGAGAGGCAGTGAGGAACTTGTTCTGAAATATGTCTCCTCTGTAACTGTATCTTAGTTTCTTAGTTCATGTGAAGGCAAGGTTGACTTACTGGTTTAAATGAATGCACTTGTGTTTGCCGTGATACAGACTAGAAATATGTAGTCATTTACCGCCTTTTGTTGAAAGACTCTCACGAACAGCAAAGAGGTGCTGGGTTTCTCAGCCTCTCAGTCTCTCAGCTATCATGACCGTAGGATAGCTTTTTATCTGTTTCCTAGATAAGACAAACAAGGTTAACCTAATGCTCTTGCTGTGGTTGGTTTTGGTCTGACACGGGCTGCGTCATTCAAATACACAGGTTTCAAATTTCTGCTGGAGTAGAATAAATGCAGCTGCAAATTGGACTTTAGCTAATAAGTCATAGGATTAGAGCTTTGGGTTTCTCCTTCTTTACTTTTGCTAAAATTTCATCCTTCTCCTGTACCAAAGCAATGTATTATTAGATGCAAATTGTCGTAAGTGTTCACTTACTTTAATATTTTAGTTTGGATCAGGAATTCACTTTTAAAACACATGTGCTGATTGCCCCAGCCAGTGCTTTTTTTTCTTCATAATTGAGCTGTCTTATGATACACAAACTTCCAGAAAATATCAAATTGGAAGATACTCTACAAGAGCATACCGATTCCAGTCGAACAGGTAGAAGGAAGTCAGGGCAAACCAGACCTAATCCAAAATAAAACACTCTGAAATTAGTATAATGTGAACTTTGGATACACAGTATCAGTTCCATAAATCTACACACTTCTAATGGGCTACAGTCTTTGCTAATGTAGATACTGCCTTAATATGCTTTCCTGGGTTTGCCGGTCTGCTAAACGGACAGTGTAAACATGACCTGGGGCAATCATCAGTATTAGTAAAGACTGAGAGGTAATGCGTCTCCTGTCAAGAAGGATATTGGTAGATGAAAAACTGGTCATGAGCTGGCAATGCGCACTTGCAGCCCAGAAAGCCAACCGCATCCTGGGCTGCATCAGAAGCAGCGTGGCCAGGAGGGCGAGGGAGGTGATTCTGCCCCTCTGCTCCACTCTTGTGAGAACTCACTTGGAGTGCTGCATCCAGCTCTGGAACTCTCAGCACAGGAAAGACATGGACCCAAGAAGGTCCGGAGGAGGGCTACCAACACAATCAGAGGGCTGGAGCACCTCTCTTATGAGAACAGTCTGAGAGAGTTGGGGTTGTTCAGCCTGGAGAAGACTCCAGGGAGATCTTATAGCGGCCTTCAGTACTTAAAGGGTGATTGTAAGAAAGATGGAGAGAGACTTTTTAGCAGGGCCTGTTGCAACAGGACAAGGGATAGTGGTTTTAAACTAAAAGAGGGTAGATTTAGACTAGATATAAGGAAGAAGTTCATTACAATGAGGGTAGTGAGGCACAGGAACAGGTTATCCAGGGAAGTTGTGGATGTTTCATCTTAGTAAATGTTCAAGGCCAGGTTGGATGGGGCTTTGAGTAACCTAGTCTAGTGGACGATGTCCCTGCCCATGGCAGGGGGGTTGGACTAGGTGGTCTTAGAAGATCTCTTCCATCCCAAATTGTTCTGTTGTTCTATGTTTGTACTATTCTGTGACCTTAAATAAGGGAACACCTTAAATCAGGATATATGGTCTTAAAAGCCAACTGACCACCACGAGAGTTCAGGTCACAAAGGGTTCCATGCCATCCTTGTTACCCTGCTGTCAGTACATAAGCTAACTCTTTGATTATTATTATCTGGGTTAACACTAAGACACAGCTATCCCCTCTACTACTGCAATACAGCTCACATACTCAGTAAATCTGTGGTGACTTCAGGTGATCATTTTCTGTTTTGCTTTTATTAGTATAACACCGTAGGAGGAACTGTGCAGTAAATGACACTTAAATCCCTTCTAGCAGATTATTAGTGACGGGAGATGGAGAGCAATGTGGTTTGTGGGTGTTTGTTTATCACCACAGAGCTTACAGTCTACACCCAACTAAACGATAATTACACATAAGTAATATAACTTAAAATAGTTAAGCATGAAGGACTCAAATCAGTGAATTATGCCTGCTTAAAGTATTTGCTTGTTTAGGAGCTTCTGAAATAAGTAAACAGATTTCTTATTTTCAAAGTTTTTAAAAACAGTGATAGAAGCATTATGTGCAGAGAAAAAAATTGTGAAAAGTAGCTATTAGAGTACTCAAGTGCCTATTTTTATTTATAAATTGCTCAACGCTCACTATAATTTCCTAGCTAATTCTCTAGTGCAACAGGTATTTATTGAAACCACGTTATGTTGGTTCCACTGTACTCTTACAAATCAGTATTTTCCCCATTTCCTGTGCTGTATGTATTTTAATGAAAATTCTGTTGAGTTTAATATTCTTTTAGGTTACTTATTGCTGTTATTACACTTGCCTATAAAATATTTTAAAACTCAGTACTATTCTTCACATTTCACTTTTATATTTAGTAGGAAGTGAAACAATGAAGCATAATTTACTGACCAGGTATATTACATTTCTTTACTGGGAAACCCAGGTGACATTTTAAAATTCCATGATTGTGTATTTGAACTACATAAGAGCACCATATATTTGATAAGTATTATTAATTGCAATACAGCTATAGCATTTGTAATTTCTGCCCATTTTGCAAAATTGTAACAGTCTCGTATTATTCAGATGCTCTTTATACAACTTTTATGATGGTATGGAAGTCAAGGTTAATGTGCAGCAGGGACGTACTGTTCTATCTTTCCACATTGGCTTCCTCCCACATAATCATGCACATTTTAAACGGAAAAATGAAACTGTGATTTCAGAGAAATGGCAACTAATACATTTGAACTAGCTACACAAGTACATATATAAAGATACTCAATACTGGGGAGTTTTTAATGGTTGACAACACTCTTGGTTTTGTTTTGAAGAAGGAAATATAATTTCTGTACTACTTTTTAGTAACATTTAATTGTTTACATAGCCTTAGAAATTACTTATTTGACATAAAAATTCATATTGCTGATAGAAGTCATAGACAGAGTGTCAAAGTTACTATAAATCAACAGATCTACATTTTATTATACATATGCTACTTAGAGCAACTGAGTTACTTGATAAAATAGTAGTAAGAAATAGTATTTTCTAATGGCTTAAAATATGAAAATTTGAAAAAATACAATTGCTTCTTGACATTTTTGTTTTAAAAACTTGTTTTATTAAAAGAAACTGAAATGTTTTAACCAGCTTTAATAAAAAATTATTACTG
>VXBO01012807.1:8390-19443 GCA_013400135.1 Rhinoptilus africanus
ACTGACCCCTGGGGAACACCGCTCATCACTGACCTCCAGCTAGACTCCACGCCCCTAATCACAACCCTCTGGGCTCTGTCTTTTAACCAGTTTTCTATCCACCTCACTGTCCATTCATCTAACCCACTCTTCCTAAGCTTCCCTAGGAGGATGCTGTTTGGATCTGATGGTTTCTAATGATTTGCAGAGACATGGATACAGCCTCCTATATTGTAGTCCTTTTTTTTTTCAGTATTTTTGACATCTATTATTTTATAACCACATACTGAGATTACGACACTTGCATAAAACCATACTATTTTTATCTGTTTGGGAGGGTTTTTTTCTATCTAATCATTAAATAAGCAATTCTTGCTCTATTTCTGGCAGCTACTGATACTAAGTGTCCCAGAAATAAGGCTGTTGGCTTGCTTGCGTACCTCAACAATTTTGTTGTCTCTATGTAAATTTTCAAACAGTTGTGCTTGTTAAATAAGGTGCTTCTCATCTTAAATAACCTCACAGGCAAAGTTAGTGCCTACAGAATAGTCTACTTCTAACAGTTTCTAACATTTTCCTCTGATAGAGGAGGAAACTTTATTTTGGAGGCAAAGCAAGAAACTTACAGAAGTATCACAATCAGGACTTTACTGGCAGAGGTCCGTACAAAATTTTAGCCTATTGACGAAACACTGAAAATAACTGAGCTTTAGTCTTCTTAGACTTTGGCAGTTAAATTTGCATAGGTTCCTCCCTTCTCAGCATACTTAATATCCAAAGAAGTGGAGCAGGACTCTCCTTGTATCTTTTTTCTGACAAGTTGGTGAAGTTACATGGCATTTCTCAAGGAAAATGAGTCTTACATCACAGAAATTTCTTTGATAATGTGGAGCTCAAAGAGAGAAAAGCTGTCTGATCTAAATGCTGGGAGATGAGGAATGAAAACGAAAATGAGCAGTAGGACTGGAAAGAGTAAAAAGGAAGAGTAAGACTTAATTGTATCAAAGCTCTGAAAGGAAGGTACAAAACCAAATTGTATTTGAAATTCAGTAAGAGATGTGAGCGAAGCTGGGAGAAAGAAGAGAGAGAAACAGGTTGTAGGTGTGGAAAACCCGCAGACACTACAGTGCTCTAAAGAATTTTGATTTGACTCCAAGAACAAAATACTCCTCTGCTTTCAGACACACCAACTGGCTAACTATGCTATATCTTCTCTTTAACTGACCAGTCCAGAAACAGCCTGCCGCAGTTGTGACTGCTGTTATCAATTATCGTTATTGCTCATGTGCCTAGAGGTTTGGTTGTGCTGGGAATTCAGTCTTAAAGAAATCTAGTTTGGTTTGCAGTCCCACAGTTGATAACTTTCAGGAGAGAACCACGTAATGGAAATAGCACTTTTGAAGACATTAAAGTTATATTAAAATAAATTATTAGGATGTTATAGTTACAAAGTCAAATATTCAAAGGTTAGAATCTCAAACAGAAGTGGGCCAGAGTTATTGGCCTAATAAATACATTTAAGTTCCTTTTCTGTTATAGTCTCCACTGTAAAGCAGTTGCTAGATTAATTTTTTTATTGTGACTTCCCTTAATATTATCTGTCTTACCTGATTCTCTTGTTGGTGCCACAAACAAATCTGCAGAACCTGCTCCAGTCCTTGGCGCTGATGTTTAAGAAATCTGTCCAGTTGCCGTCTCCTGTCTTGTAGCATTTCAAGGAGATTGTCAATTTTCAAGCAGCTGCTGTGGGCTCCCTGAATCAGCTCCGGATTTGCATTTGGCCCCTCACATTTGAATTCTTCTATGAATTCAGTTAGCTCTTGGCTTTTGTTTAAAAGCGCAAGTGACCTTTCCAAAAGCTCTGTAAGAATAGAATTTCATAGGGAAAGAAAACTATGTGATTTTTAATTCCAGTAACAGATTTCAGATATTACTCAAGTATTTTTAAAACTACCTATTATTTACATATACAAGCATAATGTATTTTCATACATTGCACGAACAGGTCGTGAATGCTTACTTCAGAAGGTACGTATCCTAAGATACTTCAGTTTGGACAGCTGTTACATAAACCTAACAAAGTATAACGGTGTATTCACACGCATATATGTACCTATAATGGTACATATTATACACACACATAATGTTGTACTGAGAATCATTGAGACAAAATCCAGAATTAATATATTTTTCTCAAACCTGACCCTGTTTTTGATGGTTTCCCTATCCTCAGGTAAGCTGAAGTGGAATTTCCTACCCTGCTTTTTGCCTGGGCCAGTAGCCTCTGTAATTTTTCCATTAGTAATTCAAGCAAAATTTAGGTCTTTATGTCCCTCACAGAAGTTGAAAGAAAAAGTTCTCCTGCCTGGAGACTGCTATAAGTTTATGATTTAGTCATAAGGTTAAGTCAGTAATATCAGGAACTCTTACCTTCTTTCAATAACCTCTACCTAGACACATTCAGGGCTAAATTTCAGTGGACTAGTACACTTCAATGACTTACTAGTCATGTGCCTATCTTTGTTACAGCTCCTTAAACCATATAGTACAAAATCTGCTGAACAGTCAACGATCAGTATTTATAGGTCTTTCAAATGAAAAGGGAAAATTTTTAGGTACGGAATGACGAAGAAAAGCCAAGCCAGAACAAGAGGCAAGGCAGGCATGAAGAAAAGTATAAGAAAATAACATTTGCAAGGATCTGTTATTGAAGTAACCAATAACAGGCAGCAAGCAGCTGAAACATTCATCTTCTCATCTGAGTATGTGTACTGGTAACTCAAGGCAAAGCAGCCTAAATCTCCATTTTTCTTATGGAGAACCTAGGGAAGACGCAGACGGGGAATGTCTCCACTTCTCCAGCCACCAAGGGCTAACAAGAGAGTTTAGTTTCCATGAGCTCTCTGTGACAAGCCTGCCCATTTTGCTTCTTGCTTTACAGAAAGGTAGTATTAATCAGAAGTGTTTGATTTCAGTCCATCTAAAATGCAATACTTATAAAAATAGATAAATGAGGATAATTCATGTGTTTTCACCTTTTTTAACCTGATTTGAAATGTATTTGTTTGAAAAGTACTTTTTTTTCTTTTTTTGTTTTTTTTTCTGGTGGTACACATTTGTGATAAACTACTCATCAGGCTGGTAGAGCCAGTACTTTGTAAAGGTCCTATTTTAATCCACCTTACCTTCGAGGGGGTAGTTAGTATCCTTCTGGCAGAAAGCAATAAACACGCTGCTTTTTATCAAATAGCCCAATATAACTTTTCCAAATTTGATGTAATTAACGATAGATTAAGAAGCCAATCAATTGCAACCACTTTCCTCTGTCTCAGGGAAAGCAGCCTTTCTCTGGCAAATCATTCCATCTAATTCTTGCAGTTATAGACCCTCTTTTCATCAATAAATTACTGCCAGATACTTCAGATAAAATTGCTATACAGTGAGCACTTTGGTCGCATGAAGATCGAATTGGAAGCCCTAAATCCCGTATTAGAGTTACCCAAGTTCAATTCAGTCTCCTGAGAAGAATACCTGGCATTAAAGGCAGCTAAAAATATTTAAGGTGATACTCCACTAGTGAATAATAAAGTACAGTTAGTGTTCTGCCAGTTGTTAGTAATCTTCTAGCAAAACTTGGTTAAAATTGCAAAGAAGGAGTCTTAAGTTTTATTAAAAAAATACAGAATGATATGGAATAGCAAAGGTGTCTGAAGTAGCCACACAATGAGATTGATCCTGAGAAAATATTTTTGGCCCTTTTTTGATTTAAGAGTACTACGTCATTGTAGAAGGTGTTTCACATGAAAATTTGAATGAACAAAAAGAAGTCACATGGAATAATTTTTCTCAGCAAATGAATGTGCAGGGAAGTTGTGGTGGAAGGAGGGAGGGCCTTTTTTCCAAGAGTTACAGTGGCAGCTGCAGAATGTCTTGGAACAGATTGGATAACGCTATGGGGAAGTGAAACACAGCCCCACTCCTTAAAGGCAGGAGCATAATGCAGGGAAGAACTGTAGGCAAACAGATTCTGAAACTGGCTAGTTGCTACCTCTATCTCACCCTCACATCACCACTTCTGCTTCAAACCCCATCCCTAGGCAAAGGAAAGGAGAAGGTGGACTTCTCCTTTGGCCACTCTTGAGAAACTGTAGGACTTCATAGGGGGTTGTTACTAGAGCTGATTGGAAATTTTCTAATGCAAATTTTTCCATAGGAAAATGGTAATTAATTGGTAGCTTTGATAACTTTGATGAAATTTCCCATGGAATGGAGGGATGGTTTTAGGACTTGTTTGCCAATAAGCACTACAAGTCAGCTTGGTTTCCTTGCAGCTCACCTGAACTGCCTTGAAATCAGAATACAAGCTTACCACTAGCTACCCTGCAGCAGCAAAGATGGAACCATGAGAGAGCCATCTCAAAACCAGGAATTTATTCTCTTTCAGGAAGCCTGGTAAAGAGTTATTTCACTATTATATTTTTCCAAAGAGCAAATTTTTATATTTGTTCTAAGATTTAATTAATATTTATTTTAAAATACACACAGGAAGAGTAGGCTCATACTTCCAGGAGTCAGTGCACAACCACATACCATCAGGAATGGAATACTGCACGTACCTTTTGTGTGATGTTCTTGTTGCAGAAGGAGTTCTCTCAAAGAGTCAATATTGTCAAACTCTTGGGCATTTTTCAGGAAATCTTCAACTTGATCAATTTTAACAGCAAACTGCATTAAGAAAACAAAGGGTGAGAAGAAACATGGTATCATTTTCTTTTGTAGAACTTTATAAAAATCTCTGAATCATAGGGAAAGTTCATGAGAATATGTAAATTCTTGGAAAAAGGGATCTTAAGTGACTTCTAGATACAGATGCTTCGTGGCCTCTATGCACCTTCTGGGTTTTTGAGGTTCTCATTGATTGAGGGAACACAGATTTTTATTTTTTTTTTCACTTTATTATCATCTTTCCTACCTAGCCCTTGGACCCACTAATTTCTTATGGAAGAATCTGTTAATTTCAAAGCCTTTAGTAAAATCATTTAACATGAACAAAGACTTTAAATGAGGTCTCCTTCCCAGAACTTTTCTAATGTTAAAGTATTGAGGGAAAAAAAAGTTAAGGGCAACATCAGACAGAGATACAATCTTCAAAGCAATCTTTTGAAGGCATAATTGAGTAGCAAATTTAAGATAACTAGTATTATGGCAAACACAGTAATTAATTATAGTGGGGAAAAAGCATCTCTGTAAGGAAGACTGAAGTTAGATTGCTCCTTTACAGCTCATTTTTCCATGAGTTCCACACCTTAAATATTGAAACACGCTGTGTTTCAGGGAGATCTGGAGCAGACTTTGTAATCTACTGAGACTGTTAAAACTAAGATTGGAATTCTTTATTTGGCTTCCATATTTGCAGATGCAATTCCAAGTATGAGTACCTCAGAGAGCCGAGACACATCCTTTGCATCTTAGCCAATCTTTATGAATTCTACTGCTTCATTTCAGGAATAAAGAAACCAGTAGAGTTCAAACTTGTGTTTCAGTGTAAGACAAGTTGTAGAAACCTGTAGTGAAATTAAGGAAGATGAAAAGCAAGCACTCTGCTTTTTCTGTCTTCTCTATTGTTCCACACTTTTCTCCCTCTTGACCTGCATGCTATAAAGGAAATCCATTAGGTATCAGCATTTGAGATTTGAGTCCTGATTTTCGCTAAAGACTACTCTTGAGATGTGATTTGTATTTTATCACAATAAAAGAAAGTTTTCCATAATCACAGGCTGTCAGTTAAAGAAAAGGCTTTCCACAAGATGTTTCAGAAACTCCGATTTAAATTGACATTGCATTTCTTTTTCCCTTCTATATATATATATATAATGGGTATGATTTGTGCTGCACTCCAGCTGCTGCATTTTGTTTTAATGATACCATTCCAGGGGCAATTCACTTAGCCCCTTAAGTATTTTGTCTGTACTAGATCAACCTTTGGTAGTACAGAATTTATCATAGTGACACATATGACATTTCTGTACTAATTTATTTGTATAATAAACATCATTATGACACAATAATTAGTAGATTGTTGGTCTTGAAGTTCTTTGGACAGCTAGCAGTAGAATGGTTGCTTCTGTAAATTATAGGTGGCAATGAACTATTGTAGAAACAAAATTATCAGGGAGAATTATTAAACTCTTCAAAGCTCCAGGAACATGGTGAGAACTGAACGTGAGGCTACACAGAGTGAGCTCACACCTGCAGGGCATGGGAATCGCTCCATGCTTTAGCTGGCTGTGTATCAGTGAACTAGGATAAGAGATACAGAGAAATGGGTAAACAGGGAAAGATAACACTCAAACTCACACAATCATCCTTTTGTGTACATCAGCACATGGAAGTCTCAGGTAAGGGATGGGCAAGTTAGACTAATGTTTAGTTTGCATTATTAAAATACTTTTATGAATATTCTAGTGTAAAACCTTCAGTGGCCAACCTTCAGTAAGCATTAGTGAAGGCATCTGAGAATTTAGTTCTTTTAATGCCAAATAATTTGAATCATAAGGAATGAAAGATACTCTGCAGAATGTCCATAGCCACTGAATTACATAGTTTAAGTTTTGGTCCAGTTCCATTTTTCACTGTCATGTTCTGTCAAGTAAAGATTTTGGAGACATCATGACTAAGATATTTCCCAAAGTGAACATGTTTTTTTGTTCAGCTCCATCCTGAACTATCCAGAAAGTGGAAAAGGAAAGACGCATCTAGAGATTTTTATTTTCTTAATTGCTCCAGCCTTTCAGAATGCAATGAATGTATATAACAGAGTAAAATTACAGTGGACAGAGCACCTCTAAGATGTGGGAGGTTTCAAATTAAGTCATTTGATTTAATTACAAACCTCCAGAGCATTTTCAAAGAACACTGAAGTAAGTTCCAGAAGAGCCTGTCGCTTCTCTAACATAATAATGAGGGCATCCCATGCATCCCCAAGGGTCTCCGCCATGGCATCATAAACCTGACTCTTTTCTTTGTTGTCCTCTGCAGCCTTGTCTGCTTCATGCAGCAGGTCCCATACTTGGTCTTCCAAAGCCTGAAGGAAAAAAAAACCCAAACAAGAAACACGTAAGAAAACTGTAAACAGAATTCAAAACACTGTTAATTCTGGTGTCAGGATACTTTTTCAGTGGGTCTGAAACTACCCACAGATGTCCTACTCCTGCCTTATTTCTAGTTCCTAGTGACAGGAGTGTAGCTGTTCCTGCATGTTTCATAGCAAGCTTCTGAATTTCATCTGTACTTGAGGCAATATTTTTATGAAATTTCTTTTAAAAACACGTGTTAAGAGAATTTATAATTCTATCCCTAATATTTAGATTCAAATGGGTTTACATCTCATTAAACACAGATTTTCCTGGAAGTGGTAGCAATGCAGGCCATCATACTATATTACCTGGTTACAAGCTTTAAAGTTTTGTAGGGTAACTTAGCCATAGGTCTCCAATGACTTCAATTCAATCCAGACAAGAGTAGCTCAACATATGGATATATTTGAGAAAAACACCAAATTTATGCAATGTTTCAAGTTCAGCTTGCTGCATTGCTGAAGCTGCCTGCCAAATAATAATTCTCTATTGTCAAAAAAAATCATTCTAATGTATTTCATTCCCTTTACTGATCTCACCATGAGAAAGATAACTGCTGGGCTATTTCCAGGTTATGTTAAAAATCTTAAGTGTGTCAGAAAAATTGATTAGCATTAGCACGATATTCTATTTCTGCCCCCTCCCCCCAGTCTTGGGTTTTATCATAAGCATGAATTAATAAAGTGCCAATTTCTGCTGTTATTACAGGTGCAATCACATGAATGTGTAATGGGAAAAGAAATCTATATTAGGCAAATTAAAATCTATGATAACTCATTCTCATGACACAGACTCTAAGAAAGGCTAAAGACTTGAAATCTTTGAATTCTCCTGACATATCCAACCGAACAGAGGAAATTGCAGAAAGCTTTATTGTTCTAAACACAGAATCATAACCTGCAGTCCTCCCTAGACCTTGTATACTACACAGAGATACCAGCTTGAAGAGGCTCATCACTCATCAGTTGTCTCTAAAAGCAGGACTGTGAGAACAGCATAATAAACTATGGAACTTGTATTCTTTCTTTGAAAAAAAATAGAATGAAATTAACTTGACTTTACAGACAGCCAACTTTGAAAACAAACAGTGCTAAAATTAACAAGCATAAGAGCAGCTCCAACAAATCCATCTTTTTCTACAGTATACAGAAAAGTCATTATCAGCAACATGAATATATACTTATTGTTTGGTGAAAAATCCATCTAAAAGAGCATCTAATCAAAAGCCAGTGGTCTAGAGAACAATACACACCCCATGTAATTTTTTGAATACCAGGAATGGGAACTGCTGCTTGTCTAGTTCTTGGATAAAACCAGTTCTTTTTGTTCTGTTGAATCCCCATCCTGACTGCCTTATAATATGAGAATAAAAGCTCAAATCCCCCAAATGCTACCTGTTCTGTATTTAAGTGGAAATCTAATTAACATTTATTTAAAATTATGCTTTGACTTTAAATTAGGTCATTTGCAGGGAGTAGATACTGTCACTCTGATATAACTTCGGATAGCAATGGTTTTATATCTCCGTTGTACCCCAATGAAACAAGCATCTGACCAGGAAAAACAGCTGGCCTTGGGAACCTAATCCAAAGTACTCCAATCAACTTTTATTCAAGAATATTTACCTAGCTGACAAAGTAAGAGAGTTTTGCTGCAGCTGTTTTTCTAGTCTTCCACGCAATAGTCAGAATCCTTATTATTAGAAATAAAAAGAGCACAGCACTGATTTACGATAATTTTTAAACCGCAGAGATTATATGGTTGTACAATTAATAAAATCTAAAACCCAGCTTCATCAAAACAATTATAATAGTAAGTTAATGAACCAAGCTCATGAAAATTTTAAATGAAAATCCATCTTTCACTGGAATCTTAACATAGTTCATTCTTGGTTTTTCTTTCGTTGGTTGGCATCATTATTTCTCAATTATTTTTTACACTGTCAAAGCCATAAAAATTACATTTTCCATGTGATACTGGGCTTTCCTAAATAGCTTTTCAGAGTCAACAAAGCCTTGGTTCTTTGTTCAACCTCAAAAAAATGCTAAACTCCAAGTACTAACTGCCACATACTACCTGTGTTGCATGGCTGCCGGCTAACAGGCCTAAAGGAAGTTTGTTTTGTTTCCTAGTACCTAGAAGAAGAGATCTTGTGAAAGTCTTGTGGAAGCTTTAAGGCAAACACGTAGAATAAAAGAAATACCATAACAGATGGATGAATGAAATTGTGTACACAAAGATGTGACTTTATTGCCCTGTGATGGCAGAGTAGGATGAGGTTAATGCAGACGTACTTCAGAGTGCTTACTAGACATAGCTGAAAATGCTTTACCAATATTTTTGACATAAAATGATTTTCAAACTTCTTTTCGCCAAGCATTTGCTTTTAGCTGATGAGTTTGACTTCATTTGAAAAAGTGAATGCCATAAGGTAAATAAAAAAAAAATTGGAAAATTTTGCTGTTGTGACTCAATTATGTCCACTTTCCTTTATTTGTTTGGTTTCCTAATCGGGACACTTCTTTCAGACATCACATAAGTTCAGCAAAACATCTTATTAGTCGAGAAACAATCCTGTAAGGAATATCAGCTTTTAGTGGAGAAAGAATTTATGAGAAACCCGAAATAGATATTCCGTAATACGACATCTGAATTCTAAGCGTTCAGTCAAAATCATCCTGGTGAAAATAAAAAGTTTACTCTAAGGCTAAGTGATGGTTAGAAAACAAATCTGCAGATTTAATATGCTAGCAGTCATTGTTTTCAGTTAAAAAATTATTAAAAGTCAGGGATTACTTTCCCTGATATTTATCAAGGAACTGGGACATTAGCAAAAGGGTGATGTATAGTATTTCTGCCTCTCTCAGAAAACAGATACAGTTACTGAAAATAATGATGTTTGGGGGGTTTTTAACCCCCACTGGTAATTGCCTTCAGAAGTAACCTTACAGGCATGATGGCTGCACATCTTTGTCTACATTGTTCATTTGTTTGAGAACACTGCACTTCAAACACATTTCACAATAAAAACAGAGCGAGCACAAAAGCAAACCTACATTAATCATTAATACTGCAGTCACATTTCTGTTGTGTTATACAATGCTAGTAAAATTGGTAGCTAGACTTGTGCTATTTCATTTTAATCTTGCTAATTATGCCACTAAATTTGTTTCTAAGCTTTTGCACAAGGAATACTAATGAAGAATTTATCTAATTGAAGCCATTTGCCAATAGGTAAATGAGCACATATAACTATAATATGATGCTCTTCAAATAGTCTATACATTCAATAAATATGTTTTAGTCTTCCAATTCATTCTAATGCCAGCTGTTCCTGTTATCATTCATTACATTTCACAGACCACATAAAGGCAGGATATGACATTTACAGTCCTTCAAAACAGACCTAGATATTGATTCTCAAAATCTATTTTGAAAACACAGCCAGACTGCTTGCAAGATGATTTTAAAAGGCTACCCTAATAAAAGTACTGTGAAAACACAGTCGAAGATAATTTGACTAGCTTTTCAGACACAACAGAGGAAATTATTACTAATTTTCCATGTCACACTGCTTTGTTCTCTGTCCAGTTTCAAAATAATCAATATTTTCCAACTACTTATGATAACAGAAAATGCCTAGAGCTCTGCTTGTCTACAGGACACACAAGTGTTTTTCCTAACAGCTCAGCTTACTCAGAGCAATAGCGTTCAAGACCCAAATTCAACACAAACACAATTTTACATTTAGAAAAATAATATTCTAGAAGAATCGTGAATCAGGAAATAAAATATGAATTTTTAAAAAGTTATAAAAATGGAAAATAAATAAGGTTTATGGATTTCATTCATTTTTTCAATAGCTTACCTACTGATGAATGCAGGCATATGAAGAGACCACGAAAGGGAAAACAAAAATAATGAACAAAGGTTTCACT
>VXBO01012808.1:0-17141 GCA_013400135.1 Rhinoptilus africanus
TGAAGCCAAAACCACGACAGATATTAAAGCTTATTTGGTTTATTGAAGAGATTTAGGCTTTCTGCTCCATTTAGTTATTCTTTATGATGCCAAACCCTGAAACAAGAGAGCTCAAACTGATAATCCTATTATGCAAGAAAATATATGTGTAGTAAATGTCTCCAGTAAGGAAACTATAAAGGAAAAAAAAAAAATTAAGTATTCTTTAATGATTTCAAAGAAATATAAAGAATATTTTTTCTTTCAAAGGCACAGAATTAGTCCAAGTTTACAATAGTATAACAACAAATATAATATTGCTCAATCCTCCGGCTTGATACTTTTTCTGCCTTTACTTTAAGAGATGCATGTAAATTGCATCAGTTTTGCATTGTTTTTTTCCTCGCAGGAAATCTAAGAAAATCTGATTATAACTTTCACTTTCATGTTAACGATTCCAAATTAAAAGATTAGAAAGGATATGTATGTATCTGCACACACATTCATCATGACCTACTTAGTTGTGTTAATAGGGCAGAAGGTTGCAGTAAATCTGAGGCAGCTTTAAAATCCTCCCAAACTGTTATCAGTAACAAAGTCATAAATCACTCGATTTCTTTATTAATTTCATACTTCAATGGCATCAGGTGTTTAAGTATTTACTGGATACAGTTGTGGAAGTGTAACTAGAAGTACATAACCTCTTGGATTTGAGATAACCAAAGAGAAGCCAATAAGAAACTAAAGATTTCTATGGAAAGTTTTCACAAAAGGAAATTTGACCTTTAGGCCAGCAGATTTGTCATTCAACAGTATAATAGGAACAATGTACATTTTTTAATTGGTTTGTGATTCCTTTCCAGTTTCCTGAAATTACGTTAATTGAAACAGTTAAGAATATAATCAAGTTTAAAGCAATAGCTGATAAATGACCTGTATTATTAATATATAACATTAGAATTAAAATCTTAATTAAATAGACATAATTAAAAGACAGTTCATTTATGCCCCAGTCTTTCACCAATGAAAAAAAGAATTTACCAAATGAGTTCAATGAAGGAGAACCTGTTTTGAGAAAAGAAGTTTAGTTCAAAGCCTGATTGATATTCTGTACAGTTTTAATTTTAAGGTCTTGAAAGTGCATACCTTAGCAATACCTTAGCAGATTCAAAATGCCTTTTAACTCCCAGTTAGTGTACTTCTTTTCATACTTAAGAAAGCAAGGACTCTGTATATTCACGCTCATATACTGGTTCAGAATTCACCGATATGTACTATTTAGTACACGATGGGGAAACTGGATTGATATCCTAAAAACTAAAGAGGAAGAAAGGATAAGCCTTTCAATTTTATCAAATAAAGTATTTGAGAATATGAGTTCACATCAAAGCAACTGACCTGATCAGGACAGCAGTCAAAATTTCTTAAATGCCATATGAGTAGTAGGTAGAAACCAAAGAAACAATGCAAAATAGGATGCCACCATAATAACAGCCTTCTGGTTTGCTACTCTTTATGTTGTGCTACAGTGAAGTTACTCCTCACTCCTATCTCAGTCCTATTGCATCCATTGGTCTGAGTTCACATCCTATCCTTCCCTGTCAGAAGTGTTAACTTCCACTGCAAAAAAGCATAAGTGTGACAGTGAATTCAAAAGATTTAATCTTTCATTAAGGACTTCAGCACCAACATAATTCTATATTTTTTGAAGGAGCCAGGGAATGAAATCTAATGACCTGCTCTGTGCAATGGGTCAGGCTAGCTGGCCTTAAAATCTATTATTCCTAGGATTCTTCTTATTTGAGACATCATGCACGGTGCAGAGGTCAGAATCTTTTTGATCACAGCTTTTCTTTCCTTGGGTAAGAAGAATACTCCCAGCTGTCATGAGTCAAGTCTTATACAAGTACAGGATATTTCCAGATATGTTCACCAGAAAGACAAACCATCAAAAAGTCCCTAGCGTACTTTGAAGAGCTGTTGCTTTGCAGACCCAAGGGAGCAGAGGGCCAGGGAACAGTCACATCACAGTGTCATCTGTATTTCAACAGATATATCTACTGTGGTAGGAAATAACCTGTCCGCACACAGCACTCCCCGCACTGTCCGTAAGGCAGTGCTGCTTGAGTTCTGAGCAGATCTACAGTTATCCTCCCCAATTTCCGAACAGAGCTCTGGTCCAGAGGACTATATCATCAGTAACTTTATATACTGTGCTTCTTTGGGTGTGATGTCAGCCTTGGTGATGTCACGTTTTTGGTCATCTCAGAATAACCCTGCACTTTCACTAAATTCACATCTGCCTTATACCTGCCCCCTATATACTACACCACACGTCACTGCAGAATAACAAGGATATCCTAAAAGGCTGTATCCTCATCACCTATTTTTAACTACTGTTTTGGCTACTTAGGGTCTATTTTAATGAACATTAGCTAATAAGGAGAGTAATTCTAATTCATCTTCTCTCATCAGCTGCAAATGTAAGAAACGTCACAATTGGAAACCTACTGAATTAGATCAATAGTTGTAGGAGGTTATAATGATTTAACTGGAAGAAGGGTATACAACCAGGAGCCACATGTAAGAAAGAAAGGAAGGTCTGGTTGAATATATAGAACTCATAGTTGTGAAATTTGCATAATTATGAAAAAGTGAATGAGACAAAGCCCGTGAATATTGGGAGCAATCCATATTTTTGCCGGGGGGGGGGGGGGCAATNTTGCGGGGGGGGGGGGGCAATCTCACACTAGCAGACTCACTTTTGCTTAAGAAAGAAGAATTCTGCAAGTCATGAAGGAATAACAACAGGCCCAAATATGTCAAAACAACGAAGAAAATAGATGTAATATCTTAAAAGTATCTGAAACTCACTAGTTGAATAATAGCTAAAAGTAATAGAAATAGAGAAGAAACTTCTACTTTAATGTGCTATAGCTAAGGGCTGTGCAGGAACAGGACATTATACTGCAATCTTTACATTTTGAAATATACAGGAAGATAAATTTGCATTTTAAAAACATTCCCAAATCATGACTATAATTCCTGTTCTGTGCTTTGGTATAACATTAATGATTACTAAGGAAGTCATAACCCAAGAGAGAGAGAGTATTTAATAAGCACATTTTTCAGTTAGTATTGTCTGCTGGAAATGAACAAAAGAAAGACCAATCTTTGTGAATGGCAAAATACAGGGGTCCTTGTGTTTTTTTGTGATGAGCAGTCATCAAAATTTGGAATCTGTAATTGCACACATGTGACTGTGGTTGAATATGCTATATTATTTGTCAAAACTGGAGAATGTATCAAGGTTGAAACATCAGAAACAGTTGCTAAGACAAAAAAAAAAAAATAATGGTTATAAGCCTCAAATTTCAAGCACAATCAAGGAAGCCCTAAAAGCAGTCTAGGAAGTATGATTAGAGTGAGACCGAAGCATTTCAATCCCTTTGTTCCAATAATTTCCTAGGGTCCTTCTTTCTGCTTCATCTAAACAACTCGATATTTTACTTAATTTTATTTTATTTAAGTTTTTTTATTTATTTTATTAAGTTATTTTGTTTTATTTAAGATACTTATTTTAGTTAATTTTCTTGATGTTTCCACACTGAATTTAGAGGATTTTGAGAAGGAATAGCTTATCTAGATATATCAGCACCTGGTCTTCTCAGGCAGTTTATAACAGCTGGGCCACAGAAGCAACTACCCAGAAATACCAAATCATGAAGGTTTAAATGACTTTCCCTTTTTCCGAAAACACAGACAAGTTCCTGGTGCTTCTGGGCAAAAACTGATTTCCCTATCCCAATCTGTAGATTCCTACACTGTTCAAATTATGTTATGTCTGGGATTATTAACCTGTGTCAAATGCCTGTTTGATCAAATGTTGCCACAGGATGAAGATAAGAAATTAGACCAGGGTTTTGGAGTTATGGAAGAATAGAAGAGGAATATTGAGGGGCAGTCTGTGCAGCCGCACAGTGTGGTACCTCGGCCATGGGTGCAAGCTGACTGGTTTCCAAAGGGCACAGTATGAAAGACTCGCTTGACTTTTCTATTGATCTGCATATGACTTTTTGCCTATTAAAGCAATGCTCAAAATGAGTAAATCCTTAACAATATCTTTTTTTTTTTCTTTTCTTAGCAAGTTGCTCTCTACAGTCTGGCTCTAAATTAAGGTAATCGTCTGAATCTTTCAGTGCTTCCTACCCTCTCTGTGCACTTCCAGTTGTATTCTGCTCAGCAGGGGACTCATATTGGATGGGGTTTACAGATGCACTTTAACTAGAAATACCTCAGAGAAGAAATCTAAGAACAATCCCAGATCATCCCTGTAACAAAACTCAGAACAGTTTTTTATTTAAAAATACTATAGCCAGGATCATCTGATTTCTACGTCTTCTGCATCATTTTGAGAGATTTGGGTTTTATTACAAGCATAAAGAATAGACAGTGCATGTGTAGTTGTTTTATGTGTAGGTGTCAAGATTTTGGCAACATGTGGCTGCAGCAGTGGCCTCTGTGAGAAGAGGCCAGGGACTGACCCACACCAGACACATGGGTCCAAAACGGATCATAGCAGGACACAGCTGAGCCCATCAGCCAGGCTTGTGGTGCCTCTGTGATAACATATGTAAGAAAGGGAAAAAGTGCTACAAAGGCAGAGGAGAAGAGAAAAAAAATAAAAAGAGTGGAAAACAGCAGAAAGAATGCTAAGGTCAGAGAATAAGGAGCAGGTGGAAGTGCTTCAGGCACCAGAGCAGAGGCTCCCCTGAAGCCAATGGTCGACCCATGATGGAGCAGGTATTTCTCTGCAACCCATTGAGAAAGGTCCACCTGGATTCTCTTCAGGGAATATCCACCATAGGTATTTCCTGAAGGAAGCTGCATTGCCTGTGAGGGGAGCCCACACAGGGACAACAGAAAAGTGATGAGGAAGGAGCAGCACCTCAACCCCCATTTGCTACCCCAACGCTCTGCTGTGAAGGAAGCAGAGGTGTTGGGAATGAAGGAATCAAGTTGAGCTTAGGAAGAAAGGTGGAGGAAAATTGTTGTTTTAATGTTTATCTTTGTTTCTCACTACCCAGATCTATTTTAATTGGCAATAAATTAAATTATTTTTTCCCAAGTCAAGAATGTATCACACCCAACAGTAACTGGTAAATGATCTCCCTGTCTTTATTTTGACCCACAAACATTCTTGTCCTATTTTCTTCCCCTACCCCACTGAAGAGAGTGAGCGAGTGAGTGGCTGGGTGTGAGCTTGACTCATAGCTAAGGTCAGCCTACCGAGTTGTTCAACATGGTAGGCAAGACCCTCGGCCTTTTCTACCCCAGGCTCCATTTTGCATAACAGTGAGAATGAAGAGAAATTGGTTGCCAATGACTGACTCTGGAAGCCACCAGTCATTCTGCTGTGACCTCTCATGCTTGTTTTTAGAGCATCCTTAGGACTACTTCTTATTATAGTCTTAATAATAGTCTTAATGGGAGAAGCTCAGTGGATGTGACTGCTAGCTATGAAACTCCATAGAGAACTGAGTTGTGTTGAATGATAACATTCAGCATAATTTTTAAACGGCACTGATTATATGAAGTTTGCATCCCAGGTTTCAGTTTCAGAAAAGGTAGGTTTTCTCTGGATTTTTTACAAATGGGTACAACACACCATAATAGTGCAAAGGGGACATAGCTGGATAAAGTTTATAGTGTTTAGTGAGGAAATCTATCTAGAAGAATTGCATGCTTGCATGTCATTAATAAGCTTCTGTGATTCATGGAGTAGAAATGTATTGTGTTGCAATACATAGTATACTTATTGTAAAATGTTTAAGAAAAGAAAGATTATAAAGACTCTTTTGCATACTATTGTATAGAAGAATGTATTTTTGCCAACACAAATATGCCTAAACATCATGAAAACAATACAACATAATTCCTTTGATTTAGAATGTCAATAACCTGACTCATTAAGCGCATCTAATGTATGTCTCCTCCCAGTTATTACTGCAATTATTTAAAGATTAAGGCTTCCTAAAGGTACACAATATGATAAACTACAATAATCCCTCTAAAATGTATGGTCTGAAGGTATCCCACTGAACTGCGGATAATGATTTATGGTCTGTTGGTAAGAGATGCAATTTAATTGCACTTTGGAACATTCCTAAAACAGGAATCATCATGTCACAGACTACCTGCAAAATGTCAAAATCTAATTATTTCCACCACAATGTTTCTCAGATTTGACTCTGGTAATCCTTCACTCTGAAGCTTTACCCATAGAAAGTAAAACCTCAAATAAATTATGCTCAGCTGTCATCTTTACCATGTGCCATTTTTGTCTAAAATGTGTGAAAACAGGGAGGTGATCTGATCTGTTATGGAGCTAATCCTAAATACCTTAATACTTACGTGGCTTCAATTAGTTTAGCAAATGATGCCTGGGAATTGAAAGGTAGATATGTAGATAGAAACTATATTTATGTCAGGAGAACAAAAAACTAATTTTTAGCTCTCTGGTGAGAGTCCAACCCGCTTTCCTGTATTTTGACACGTGTGGAACTGTGCTGCATTAAATGGAATTAAAGTATACACCAGCATACGTCTGGTCAGAATGAAGTCTACCTTTCCCAATTGCATCAAGAAAAAAAGCAAAAAACCACTGAATTAGCTACTCTATGCAATTCCCATCCCCTTATCTCAAAGTCGAAGTTTGCAAATAAATTAATTCAGTCTGTCCTCTTCAAGCAGATTCACTGGCTCTCTCCCAGTGCTTCTGTACTGTTGTGGCGAAGTCTCTTATGATTTTTTCACCGTTTGGAAGTACCCCAGAGATTTCCCCTGCATCTCATAGTTACACTTTGATCTTTCCCTCACAAGATTAGCTCTTCAGCCAGTGCTGCAGGTCCATGCTGTGATTATCTCTGGATACACTCCCCCCTGGTATCCACATGGAGATTGTTCTTGGCTGTCCTAGAGGCATGTTACTCACACCAGTGAAATTCAAACAGGAGCCTGAGGGCACATCCTAGTTTGAAATTCAGTAATTGTGAGCCTGCATGAAGTTATTGCTCACTGCTATATTCGCGTCACATGCCTCCAAAAAATCTCTACTCATGGGCACACACCATAAAGACAGAATATAAGAAAGACCCTGAAAGTCCTACAATCAGAAGAAATGGGGGAAGACAGGAAATATTATTTGAAGGTCAGCAATAAAATAACTGTAATAAAAGTGCTAGGATTTCAGAGAAAGCAATGATATTTTGTGTCCAAGCAGCGCAAAGCAGTGCAGATGGCTCGCAGATGAGCCACTGCCACTGTAGATACACTTTGTCCGGGACTGACTTAAATTACAGATCTCAAAGGAAACAGACAATTAGTCCCCTTCTTTAAAACCAACGACAACTCTGTGTAATTTGATTTTTAAATTATCTGAATATTACATGAAGAACTGGTGGAAATGCAGAGATCTCTGCTGAAGAGACATATGCTTATAACATTTTACACAACCAGATCTCCAAGGAATTACAGAGAGGATTTATATTGTATTTCTCATTGCATGGAATACAGCTTGGTTGCAAAGGCTTTAAAGTTATTTTATGTGTAAAGTTTTTGCCATCAAAGATTAGCAAAATAGTCTCTTTGCAGGGATTAATGTTTAGGTGTCACCTAAGGATTCTGAATGAACCTTTTTGCATCATTTCTTAGTGCTCCAACACTGGGAAACTGTGAAGACACAAGAGAGGAGGAAGCAGCCTCACTTTGCTTTTATTTGAGAGGCGAGATGACTCACCAGGGCCTTGCAGGTGAGGAGAGTGGAGAAAATGTCCTGTTTCTGTGTTCCACAGTGGTTTAGGCACTGCACTGGCCCAGAGTGAACTGCACAACAGTAGAAATAAAGAAGCACAGAGAATTTTAACGCTGGGTGCATATTGGATATTCAAGGTTGCACAGATGTAAAACAAAAATTTTGAGAACCTACCTTTTGCACATAAATTGCCTAATTTTCTTTGTGATTCCTCCCCTTATTTCTTACTTAGGGCACTGTGCAAAGACCTGGTCTTCTTCATGTATGTTTGTGTATATATATAGAGAAAGCAACATTCTCAGCTGTATTAAACAAATGGCTTTCTTATTATCCTTTTATTGATGATATTATCCTTTTATTTTATTTTACCATTGTAACCCTTGAAAGAAACAATTAAAAACAGTTTGAGGCAACAGAGGTATGTTGCAAGACAAGAGGATATGTCACCGTAAAGTGTCCTGTAATGTAATATTAAGCTCTAGAATTTATGGCTGTTTTCTTCCTTGTGGTGTTTTTCAATACACTTTTATTACAGGCTCTAAATTATACTTTCACAGAAAAGGTCTCTCTTTAAACCTTTAGGTCAGAATTGTTCAGATCTTTTCACACTGAATCAGTCAGCTTTAAAGCTGGCAAAATCCTTGGCAGGCTTGTAAATCTTTCAAAAGATCTTATCCAATTACCCTTCATGGTCCAAAGGCTTCTACGGCGTGACTGTTTCCTTCTATGTGAGGAATTAAGTGCTCATGAAAGGTTAAGAACCAATGGAGTTGAAAAGTAAGCCAGCACATTTTTCTGCAGTTCAGATACTATGGCTATATCTACAGAAACATTGTAGAGACCTATAAAGAAATTCAGTCATGATCAAGAACACTGATGGTCCTTTGAGACCAGAAGAACAGCAAGGCCTGAAATTTTTAGTTTATTTGTTTATAAAACACAATAAGCTATGTTAAAACTGGAAATTTCTGTATATATGTCTAATGTCTTAAATCCTGACAAAGACCAAAATTTCATTTTATCTGTACTTATCATAAGCCTTTGTCTTCACTATATGTAATAAATATATTTCTCCAGGAAAGGCGGCATTAGGTCATATCCTAGTGTTTTTAATACGACAAGGAATATAGTGAAGAGAGATCTTCACTATATAAAGAAAGTACTTTAGCACTTTTTTTTTTTAATGTACTTATTTAATGCCTTTATTAACTAAGGGAATATTAAAGATAATTATTTACTAAGGTGTTTGTTAATAGCAGAAAGAATTTTAGACCCAATAGTTTTTAAACTGCAGTATTTATTCCAGTGATGTATAAATGGCAATTACCAGGCTGTAGCAGAAAGGGAAGAAAATAATTAAATCAATTTCACATGTAGCATAAAAATATTATTTCATCTCGCTCTGTTGGTCAGGATTACTAGAAAAAATGCCCCTTCAAAAACATTACATTCGTAATAAAATAAAAGCTGAGAACAAATGAGAAAATGCATGCTGTCTCTTTGAGGGAGAGCTTAAAAAACTTCTTCTCTTTGTAATGCAAAAAAAGATTGCAGTGAGAGAAACCTAGCTGCATATTTAACCTGTGTTAGTGACCTGTAACTAAACTTTGACATGCCATCATTTCCCAAATTTATATGCATATACATATGAAGATATACACATTCATTTTGTTGGTATACACACATATATATGATGTTCATTTTTTCCACTTCACCGTGAAAAGAAATTTAATTTCTCAATTGAAGATACGAAGAATTACATAGCAATCAACTGCTACTCCAAGCCCTTTCTATGTCTGATTTTCAATTGTATCCTTTGTAATTATTCATTTATGTTGGTGCAAGACAGAAGGATCTTGAAACATGAAACTTCACCCAGTAGAACTTACTGAAAAGCAATCAAGTCAAGCAGAATTAGGTCCTTATTAGTTCGGCTGTTTCTAATACACTTCAATTCTGAATAGGGAAATTAAGTTAAAGGGAATTTTCATAGGCAGCTTTTAAAAAGCTTTCAATTTTACAGCTTGTGTGCTTCATTGTACTGTTACCTCAACAGAACTTGTACTCATTTCAAACAACAATGTGAAATGGAGGAAATAAAAGCTTAATATGATCCCAAAGTCTATAATTAAAGGGCTTATGTATATAAGGAAAATGCTGTTAGTCATTAAAAAAATAATTATTGAGATGGTGTAGGTTTCTGCAGAGTTCAACCTTTCTGTGACTTTCATGTTTATGGATAAAAAAAGTATTCCATTTAGTGAAATTTTGTCCAGTTCAGATTCCAGAGAGCTTGTCAATGTCATGTGTCCCAAGACTAAATTGCATTAATAAACTCATCTGTCAAATAAATAAAAGGTCACTGCTTGGTTTGCAGCAAGAAATTGCTTATTATTTAAAAGGAAGTTTCCAGATCTAGTGGGAGAATAGTGCTGCATTCTGAAGAGAGGAAAGTGCATTACAAATGCTGTGGCTCATGTTTATTTCACAAAATTACAAATTGCAACACAGAGCTAGAATGAAGCAGGCAGGTTCTTTTCTACATGTTTTATTTTTTGTATATGGTGTTTAACTGTAACCTTGGAACTTTTCCTCCTGACCAAACCAGAACAAGAACAAAATAGAATAAAGAAATCTGCATGGGAACACTAGACACAGATTATAAATTTGGTGCCTATCAGCTAGATGAGGTATCTGGAACTTCTGCGTACAACTGCACTTCATTAAATCACTTGCATAAAGATTTCACCTCAACCAGTGACATGTCTTACAGCAGGATCAAGAATTATGTGTATGATAAATGTAATCAAAGTCTGGTAGAATTTGGGGTTTGTTAAACAAAAAGAAAATTAAGAAAAATATTTCACTTTATGAATTCAGAAAGGAACATAATTTTAAAGAAGGAACAAAACCAGGAATACTTCTATAAAAATAATATATTGATGCTTTTATTCCTCCTTTTTTTCCATCATTTTTTTCACTAAAAATTAAGAAAATCAATACTAAGTGTGTTCCGTAAACATTTCCCCAACATTTTTCATGGGTTTGATTTTTAACAGAGTATTTGAATTAGGTTATCTAAGAGAAATGACTGAAGACTAAATAATCAGTTTGATCTTGACGCTTTTGCAATGTATAAAATACATTCCACATCCTCCATTTTGAAGGGCAGATATAACCACTCCTGCCTCTTCTCTTACCAGAGATCCTCAGTAATGAGTCAACCACTCTTCCCAGATATTCTCAGAAAGAAGCACTTCCACAGATCTGAGATTGAGTCTCTTGATCTATTAACTCATTTTACTGTCTTCCGTCCTACTGACTCTCTTATTGCTTCTTCAAGTTTAAAATTTTAGCAGACCTTTACTCCCTGAGGAGTGGTTTGCTAAAATCAGATGTATCCGTTGGATGTTTTTATCAGTGTTCTTTTCCCTACTAAGCTGTGATGGATCATGAAAGATTGCAGAAAAAGACAGCTATATGAAGACTTTGCTGACTTCCTTAAACATCTTTTCTTCCTCTTTTTTTAAGTTTGGACTTGGCTCTCATGACAGCGGGTCAGCTCAAGTTTTTGAAAAAACTTCTTAATGTATTCAGAAAATGGGGTAATGTTTCAAATGTTTTCAGAAATATTCTTAAATTTATGTCTGGTACCTAAGGCTATGAATATTACAGTTGAAATCTAAAACAGTATCACAGAGAAAACGATCAGAATGAAGTGACAACTGAATAGCCTATCTTTTTTGTTTTCCATACTCTCAGACTCTGTCTCAACTGATTTGAGTAAATACGGAAGCCTCAAGTGTAAAAAAACCTTCTGTAAGGTCTTGTATCTATCATCGTTCTAGTGTCCTTACGAGCTGCCTGTGTTAAGACATCTAAAATGCCAAGTTAAGTGACTTCAGCTATGCAGATGGCAGGATTAAGTTATCTACTAGATATGGTTTTGAGTGAAAGCTTTTATTGTTATTTCATCTATTTCCTTTGCCTTGATTAGTCATTGCATGAACACTTATTATATAACTTTACTGGAATGAAGAAGGTCAGATAGCCTCAAATCACTAGAGGTTGGTGTAAAATCATAATGCTATTCCAAAGATTATATAGCCATGTCCGTCATAAAGATGGAAGGTGTCTGCTTTTACTGTCAGCTTTTGCTAACATCTCTAATAACTTGGAGTCTGGTTTTTTTTATTCCACTGGGGTCTGACAATCATTGATGATGAAAATGTATAAACTGCCAGCTCAAGCAACATGCAGGTATGCATATGTCATGAAAAATGCTCCACACCTCAAGGAATTACTCATTATGAAGAGGGCATGCACAAAACAAGCAGAGGAATACCTGGCCAAGCAAGTGAGAATTATTGCAGTTCCCATTATAATTCTGAATTATTTTTGACCTAGTCCAACTTGTGAGTGGCTACTTACAGCCCTAGAGACATTTAGTGATGGCTGGGTTTTTGGAAGACCTATTTGCATGATCCCTGGCCCATTGAGACAGCAGAGTGACATTCCAGAATTATTTCTGCAGTATGAACATTCACTGTGAAACTGAACTGAGATAATCAGATTGCTCCCCAGAGACTGTTTAAGAGGTACAAAACTTTTCATTCACACCTTCTACAATTACAAACTGAGCTTCTGTCATTTTTTATTGTCAAGTTACAATTAAATTTAAGATAAAAAAGCATTCCATATTTTGCTGAAGTTATGACTGATGAGTAATTATTCTGTTGGTTTGTATTGTTTAATTTCATCTGTCTTTTTGATTTATTAAACTGTGACTAGTACAAAATGGAGTAAAATTTATAAAATATCAAAGAGCTTTTAAATAAGATAATTTAAGTAAGTTCAAGATCATCCATTTATTTAATTCTTAGTATTTTGGAAAAGCTGAGTTAATTTCTTTTTAATTTAAAAGTGTTCATTTCTTGTGAAATCCTGATTCTCTTACTCATGCTTGTCAACATATAACCTTTAGATCTCCCGGGGTTCATGTGAGTAAAGACTAATCTTCTCTTCTATCTCACAGAATGACTCAACAGTTGAGGTTGGAACGGACCTCTGGAGGTCATCCAATCTAATCCTCCTTCTCAAAGCAGAGTCAGCTAGAACAGGTTGCCCAGGACTATATCCATTTGAGTTTTTAATATCTCCAAGAGTGGCGGTTCCACAGACTCTCTGAGAAACCTGATCCAGGGTTTCATGTCTCTCACAGTGGAAGATTTTTTCTTATGCTTAAATTTCATGTATTTCATGTATTTCAATTATGCTCTTTGTAGTGGGTTAAACTTCACCATCTTCCCAGTTCCCAACAAGCCACTCTCTCAGTCCTCCTCCTTAGCAGGATCAGGGAAGAAAATAAGATTTAAAAGTTCATGGGATCAGATAAGGACAGGGAGATCACTCACCAGTTATCTTCACAGGCAACACAGACTCAACTTGGGGATTATTTGAATTTACTGCCAATTAAATCCAGAGAAGGATAGTAAGTAAGAAACAGAAACAAAAAACACACACGTTTCTTCCCAGGCTGAACATCAACCCTTCATTCCCAACTCTTCTGTCTCTTCCTCTCCCACCCTAAGCAGTGCAGGGGGGTGGGGAAGAAAAGTTGCAGTCAGTTCTTAACATTTCATCTCTCCCAATCCTTCTTCCTCATATTATTCCCTTGCTCCAGCATGGGGTCACTCCTACAGGATACAGTCCTTCATGAACTGCTTCAGTGTGGGTCCTTCACACGGGCTGCAGTCCTTCCTTCAGGAACAGACTGCTCCGGCGTAAGTCCCTGCATGGGCCACAGTTCCTGACAGAAAACCTGTTCCTACGCTTACGTGGGCTCCTCTCCACGGGCCACAGCTCTTGCAAGGAGTCTGCTTCTGTGTGACCTCTCAGCGGCTGCAGCTTCCTTCAAGGCACATCTACCTGCTCCAGCATGGGGCTGTCCATGGGCTACAGTGCAGATATCTCCTTCACCATGGTCTTCACCTTGGGCTGCAGGGGAACCTCTGCTCCAGCACCTGGAGCACCTCCTCTCCCCACTTCTTCCCTGGCCTTGGTGTCTGCAGGGCTGTTTCTCTCAAGTTTTTCTCACTCTTCTTTCTCCCAGCTGCTGCACATTTTTACCCTTTCTTGACTATGTTCTTACACAGGCACCACCAGCTTTGCTGATTGTCCCAGCTTTGGCAAGTGGTGGGTTCATTTTGGAGCTGGCTGGAGTTGGCTCTCTGACATGGGGGCAGTCCCTGGTTTGTTCTCCTATAGGCCACCCTGAAGCCCCCCTCTTACAAAAACCTCTCCATGTACACCCAAGACATTGTTCTTAATGCAGACTAGGAGAATGATGTCCTTCTTTGTGACAAGAGCATGTTGCGAGCTCATGTCCCACTTATTGGACACGAGAATGCCCAGATCCTTCTCTGCAAAGCTGTTTTCTAGCCAATCAGCCACAGCATACTGGTCCATGGGGTTATTCCTCCCCAGGTGCAAGACTTTGTAATTCCCTTTTTTGAACTTCATGAAGTTCATGCCTTCCCGTTTCTCCAGCCTGTTGAGTTTCCTTCTTAATGGCAGCACAACCATTTGGTGTACCAATCACTCCCCCCAGCTTTGTATCATCTGTGAGAACTTGCTGAGAGTATATTTGGTCCCATCATCTAGGTCATAAATGAAGATGTTCTGTCCCCATTGTCAGCTCCTGGGTTACACCAACAAGAACTGGCCTCCAGCTGGACTTCGTGCCACTGATCATAACCCTCTGAGCCCAGCTGTTCAGCCAGTTTTCAGTCCACTTCACTGTCCATTTACCTAGCCCATGTTTCATTAGTTTTTCAATGAAGATGTTATGGTAGGCAGTGTTTAAATCCTCACTAAAAAACAAGTTAAATAACTTTTACTGCTCTACCCTCACCCACCAAGGTAATCGTCTCATCACAGAAAGCTATCAGGTTGGCCAGGCATGATTTTCTCATCATAAATCCATGCTGACTACCCCCGATTACCTTCTTGTCATTCAAAAGTTTGGAATTGGTTTATAGGATTAGTTGCTCTGTCACCTTCTTAGGGATCAAAGTGAGGCTGATTTTCCCACATCCTTCTTCCTGCCCTTCTTGAAGAAAGAAGTGACATTTGCTTTCTCCCCGTCCTCAGGAAACTCCCCCAGATTACCATGACCTTTCAAAAAGTATTGAGAATGGCCTTGCAGTGACATCAGCCAGCTCCCTGAACACTTGTAAGTGGATCCCATCAGGCCCATGGACTTGAGTAGATACAGGTTGTATAAATGTTCCCTAACTTGATTCTGCCCTACCAAGGGTAAGTATTCCTTGCTCCAGACTCTTAGGTCTCAGGGAACTGGAATTGCTGAAGGCAAATCTCACCAGTAACAGCTGAGGCAAAAGAAGATAATAAATGTTTTCCATGTCCTTTGTCACCCAGATCCCTTCTCCATGCAGCAACAGGTCCATATTTTCCCTTAGTCTTTGTTTTGCTCTTTGTGTATCAGTAAAAGCTTTTTTTGCTGCTGTTCACATACCTCATGAGGTTTAACACCAAGTGACTTTTCTTGCTCCTTCCCTGCATGCTTGGATAGTGTCTCTATATTCCTTCTGGGTCATCTGTCCTTGTTTCCATCTCCTCTATTCTTCCTTCTTGCCTTTTGAGCTTTTTTACATCTGTGAAGATCTGGTGCTGCTTTTACATGATTTCCTGCTTGGGGACATGGACTATTCCTGACCTTGGAGGAGAAAACAACCAGTAGGTTGAAAAACAACCAGCTCTCCTGGAACCCAATCTCTCCAGGGCCATTGCCCTGTGATTCTTCTAAGCAGATCTCTGAACAGGCTAAAACTCTACTCTGCTCTCTTGAAGTCCAGAACTGTGATACTGCTATTTGCCTTTTTCCATCCTCTCATGGGGAACTCGTGAAAACTCTTCTACTTCATGGTCATTGACAAGGCTGCTCCTGACATTCACACCACCAGCCAGCCCTTCCTTGTTTGTTAGTATCAAGTCCAGCAAAGCACCTCCCCTCATCAGCTCCTCGATTGTCTAAGTCAAGGAAATTGTGCCCAGCCCACTCCAGAAATCTCCTCTGTTGTTAGTGCCTGCTGTGTTTTCCTTCCAGCAGATACCAGTGAAATTCAAGTCCTCCATAAGGATCAGGGCCTACAAATAGGAGACTTCCTCTAGTTGTCTGAAGAAGGCTTCAGCTACTTTTTCCTGAGCAAGTGGTCTGTAGCAGACACCTACCACATCACCCACAATGGTGTGCCCACTAATCCTAACCCCACTTTGTCAGGTGGATCCTGTCTCTTACAAGCTGTCCTCAATCATCAAAGATGTTTCCATGGTCACAAAAAATACCAAATCCCTGGTTTGGGCACCAGCCACACAAGCAGCTGAATGTGCAGAATCCATCCACTCCTGCACAAGCCTTCCCTCCTCACTAGAAAGACTGAGAAGAATACTAAACACTCAATTAACAAATAAGGCACTACTAAAATGAAGGAGGCAATGTTTCTAATCTGAATTGCGAAGCTGCAAATCTCACTTTAATAGAAATTCTTTTGAATTATGCTGTTGTAAACCAGAATCTGCCCCCTGAACTATTAAATAAAACAAACCAAATAGAATTTCTATTTTCCTCTATTCTCAGTCCTTTGTGGTGAATTTTCTTCTTGGACTGTGAACTTGTTATTGATTTTTTACTGTCTGCACCACTCATTCAATAAGCTTATCACCAAACTTGGCCCTAAAAGATGCTCAAAGCAAATGAGAAAGTGCAGTATCTATTCTCCTTCAGTAATGACTAAATTCTCCTTTGTTTTTGAGGAGTCCTTATGGGAAAAATCAGACTCTAGCAAAAAGTTGGAAGATAGACTAAAGTGCCATATTCACCAGCATAAGCACATAGGAAGATCTGGTTAAAGGATAAAATAAACCATTTTCATGGATATATCCTTCTAAGGATACTATAAGTAGTTTGTTGGTTGAGGTTTACTGACTCTCCCAAAGGTTTAAAAGCTGGAAATCCAGGAGTCCGTCTCAACATAGCTGTGTAGATTCTTTATGGCATGAAATACGCTTGAATCATCCCCTTACAACCTAAAACAGAAAAATCAAGGAAAGGCCAAGATTTTCTTACAGGTATCCCCTAGGATATCATGGTAGGTTAGATGATGTACTGTCTCCTATGAAAGAAAACAAAAACAAACAAAAAAAAACCCCAACAAAATCAACATATGGACAGTCCCTTAATTTTAGAAACTCCCCAAAACCTGCATGCATCCATGGGTCTTTTGCCTCCACACAGACCCTCACAAATCCTGTGATATTCTATTATTTA
>VXBO01012809.1:0-42203 GCA_013400135.1 Rhinoptilus africanus
CCGCCGCGCGCCTGCGCGGGGAGGGGGGCGCGGAGGTGCACGAGGGGGAGGCCGAACACGTGGGTCCGAGCACCGGGCGGTACGTGGGGCCGAGCACAAGGGTCCGAGCACCGGGCGTTACGTGGGTCCGAGCACCGGGGCTGAACGCTGGGCGGTGTTCGGGACGCTGAGCAGCAGGCCCCGCGTGGCACCAGGCAGTAGGGTGTGAGCACCAGGCCTCCCACGGGGCTGGCCATGCGGCGAAATGCCGCAGTTAAGACTCAGTAGCCCCGGGTGACTGTTAATCAGGTATTTTTTACTGCAGCGCCGAGCGCACGGGGGATTGATCCACCGGGTGTGCGCACCGACTGATGTAGATGAACAGTTTAAATACACACTGTGTATGCATGTTCACTAGTTTTCCAAGAAATGAGTACCTATTCATTGGCTCATTCTTACAGGTTACTGCCCACTCCCGCATGCGCATTAGAGTCTCTGGGTGGTCTTCAGAGGCATCTGGTGGTCGTTTGCTTCCTCCACTCCTCTTCATCGTTGTGGCCGCCTGGGCGAGCTGCAGCCTTTTCTCTATTTCTCCATCCTTGCTGAGGCATCAGAAGCATTAGCTTTGACAAGCCTCGGCATTCCTCAGCAATCCTGAGCAACCCTTATTTTGAGAAATAAGCTTCTGCTACAAGGTTATATTGTCCTAAAACACTCTTTCTTAAAGAAATAGAAGTTCTGACATTTAGTACTACAACTGTTGCATCTGCTCTTTGTACAGCCTTCAGGCACTCCGTCTCCTAAATTAGGCTCTTACTCTATAGTTCTAATATATAAACACCTGCTGCAATTAGTTTACAGTTTTAATATATCAAACCCCTCCCACGAGGGGGAGCCGTGCATGAGGGGGGGCTTTGCACGGGCTGAGCACAAGGGTCCGAGCACCGGGCATTATATGGGGCCGACCACAAGGGTCTGAGCACCAGGCATTGCACGGGGACACACACAGTGACCTGAGCACCGGGCCTTGCACGGGGACATGCACAATGACCTAAGCACTGGCCCTTTGGGTGGCTGGCGAGCGAGCCTTGCCCCAGAGGCCATGTGTGAAGCCCCCCATGCCCCCACGGCACCTTGCTCAGCCTCGGGGACACGGCTGGGCTGTGGGGCTGTGCCCCACCAGCATTCCTGTATCACCGAAGGGCCGCAGGGGGAGAGCGGCAAAGGGATTCCTCTGGCAACACCCCCCCGGGGGTCACTAGCAGGGAGCAGCCAGGTTAGGGTTTCTCCAAGCATGAGGTTACCAATGGAGCTGATTTTTTTCCCCCTTTCTTTCAAACGAAGGACAAGCTAAGGTGTCCCCTCAAGCTTAGGGACACCAGAGCTTGTGGCTGAGGGAAGACAGGGCTGTAAAAAGCAAGTTTCGCTTTTAGGTAAACAAAACTATTGCTTCCCAAAATTGATAGATAGCTTGGTGGTTAAAGCACTGGGAAGTAGGAGACAATGCCATTGTAACAGCAAAGGTAATATTTATCAGTATTTCGATTAATTACATGTAATCCTTGGCTTCTGTCCTGGGTGGCACCTTGGGACACATGGCAGAGCACCCTCAGTCCCCCCTGCCCAGTCCGGGTGCTGCAGGCAGATGCTGTTCGGCCCTTGAGAAAACCCATCAAATCTCACTCCTCCTACGACCATTTCGGTAAAAGCCTTTCAAACTTCACTCAAACCTTGTCAAACAAGCAGTAACTGGTGGCAAATGAGAACTCGAGATGAATTTAATACTGTATCTATTCAGCCCTAAAATACAGGGACGATTGGCAGCAATAGCACATTATTTGAGGTATATGATTTCCAGCAGATTGGGTTTTTAGCCTGTCAAGATCACTCTAACTATTTGAATCCTGTGAGGTGTCTGAAGGGATGGGATATCTGGAAACACCTCCTCCCCCCCTCCTCCCTGTCTTCCCCCTCAACCCTGTAAAAACCCACCCTTGCTATTATTTCCTTGCATTTCAATCTGTCCGGCACTTCTTTGCTATTACAACTTTTGATTTGGAGTGATGTGACCAGACGTGAGAGGGCAGAAGCAGTGAGCCGTGGCCCGAGGAGCGGAGCTGTGGGGCTCCACAGCCCTGAGGCTGCAGGAGGAGTTGGGAGATGTTCACAACTGGGAAGGTTCCCCCCACCTCATTTCCCTCCCCGGCTTTTTATTTTCTGCAGGCCGAGTTGTTCCCCAAAACCCTGTTTCTTGCGCTGCTTTGGTTTTCAGGAGAAATTTCCCACCCATGCGCTGGTCCAGGCCAGAGGTGCTCACGCATGGATCTGCTGAATTGTGGAGCTGGAAATGCAATTTCTGCTACTTTTCTCATTGGCTGCGACTTAATCATAGAGGTTTCCAGCGGAAAAGAAATATTCCCACACCCGGTGTTTGAGACAGCCATGGGAAACACCACAATTTGGAAATGATGACCCTCTGAGCACCTGCGTTAGTTGTACCTGGCTGTATGAGCGTGCTTTCAACTAAAACATTTTAGAAAGAACTAGTTTCAATGACTTCCCTAATACAAATGGTGACATCTCATCTAGCACCGGGATTTCAGCTCTGGGGATTTAAGGGAAATATCTGCTGGACGATCACCATGTGGGAAGTATAAAAGTGTCATCTTGAAACAGCCTAAAATGTGCTTCCACAGCCATAGAACGATGCTTTTGCATCAGAAAAACGTGCTTCTTTGGTTTTGCTGATTGGTTTGCAACAGAAGAAGCCTCAGCTCAACCTTTGGCTGCTGCAGGTTGTGACCTGCCAGGGGATTTGGGTCCTGGGGCGGGAGTACCATGGCTGAGCCACGTCACCCCCATCACCCTCTGCTTATTTACCTTGCTGCAAGTGCTGCTGAGGACCGGGGTGGGCTCGTGAGAGCTGTCCTGCACCCACACCCCGCAGGCTTTAATGCTGTAACGCTTTGGAGTTGTGCCCAAAACACACTCTGCTTCCCTGGCGGATCCAGTTTTTAATGGCTTTGAAATAACCGAAGCGCAGTTTGGCTTCATCAGGGGCCAGTGGGGCCAGGAAGGGACCAGAGGGGACATGCACAGGGCAATGTGCTGCTGCTGCTGGGGGCACCCGTTCTCTCCTGGTCTCCCCACCCTGCAGTTTGTGCCCAGGTCCCCCGTCCCACTGGCACGGGCACCCGCACCCCACGGGCAGTGTGTGAGCACCAGCCTTGGGGAAAGGCTCTTGCAGAGATCATCGCGCCTTTCTCCAGGCTGTTTGCAACCAGTTTCCCCCAGAGTTTGTCACTGGGAGCCCACCCAGCAAACTCCTCCCTGGCAATAAGTGCCCTCCGGAGCCGTGGTGAATAACAAGCCACCAGCCTGGAGATGTGCAAGCTGCCTGTGCCTGGCTTCTTACTGCCATTTCCATATAAACAGGCTCCCCCCAATACAGGGAAGGGTGTATTGTTCTGAAACAAAGATGGATCTATGGGTTTGTGTTTTTGGAGACACACAAAACCATTTCCCTCCAGCAGCCCACTGAGGCTCTCCAGTAAAGCTTTTGTGGTGACCAGTTCCTGTTGCCCAGCCCGGATGGGTGGGTTCTCCCAGCTCTTCCTATCCTCAGCTCCATTTTTTCCCCCCTCCCCATTCTTCACCTAGTCCCATTTTCAAGAAATACTCCAGGAACGACAATTATGCATTTGTCTCTTTTTTCCTTCTGTGTCATTTCTCCATCCAGCTTACAATTTTTGGTGGCAATTTAACAGCTTTTACAAATTACATTTCTATCTTTTTCTCAGTTATTGTTACAGAGGAGAAAGTCACATTTTTCACTGCAATCCTTCAAGTTTCTGCTGTCACTGTATTTAAGACTTTCTTTTTTTTTTTTTTTTTTTTTTTTTTGTCCTTAGCTTTTATTTTCTTATCCCTCAAGGGCAGCCTTGGAAATTCAAAGCTGTTCCCTGACTATCAGCGGATCTGGTATTCTCTCTTGGCAGTTCTGCAGTGACTGTCTCTTTTCCTTCCATCCTTCCACCTAAATGACACCCTTTTCTCAATAAATTACCCTTTGTCTTTCAAAGCGACGTTTCCGTTTGTGACAGTTCCGATGTATAATAGTTGCATCCCAGCGGATACCTTCAGGAGCGTCAACTAACAGCCCAATACAGACTCACTGGTGCAGAAAATAAAGAGATTTACGTATTTTGGGCTTTCTTTCCTCCCCAATAATAGGGCTGTGCTCTGAATTTTCAACACTGGAGTTTAAAAGTATGGTTTCTTGTTACCAAAAAACCCTCTCCTGCACCAGAGGGGTGGCTGAACTGATGGCAGGATTCCCTTTTTTCAACATAGCATTCCTTGGGGTCCCTGGAAAATGCTCTCAGGCAGCCAAGCTGACCTAGACATGCCCCCTGGCATAGGGTTTTCTTGGGCTTGGTGTGCTGACCGCAATGCATAAAGCACCAAAACCTGCTGAAAGCACAAATCTGGCACCACACACCCAATTCCCCTGCTGGATTTTAGGCATTTAGCAACATTCATGCATCACCGGGAGGCAAGCAGCACCCCGAGCAAGGGTGCAAGGGGAAGGTAAATGGAAATATCACCTGTAGTGACACCCATGTGCATCTCGCACGGTCCTTAAACACAAGCAGGTGACCCAGGAAGGTTTCCCCCCAAAATGTGCTGGATTACTTCCAGTGTTTGCAAAGCCTTGCATCGTATTTTGCAGTTATCCAGCGTTTTCCACTCTTTAGGGCTGAAATGTGCCTGAAAAACCGCCGGCCAACAAAAGCTCTGCTTGCTAATGCGACAGAGGGACCGTTGACTTTGCAAACGTTTCCTTGCCATAGGGACGGCGATCGATTGTTGCTGCTGTTGCTCGTGATCTCGCTTAATGGAGGGAAAATGTGCAGCGTGGATGGAGGAGGTTCAGTGGGAGCAGTGGCTTTGGGGCATCCCCAGGATCCCCATGGGCAGGGAGGGCTCCTGGGGACCCCCCCGNTTGCCCATGGGGACACACACCACCCCCCCCAGCCGCTGCTGGAGGGGGGATGCAGCAGATAAAGCTCGAGAAAGTTGGATGCTCACACCGCTCTCCCATCAGATAAGGATGGAGATGTCCAAATGCAGGGCTGGCACCAAGAGCATCCCCCCCTCTGGCTCCTACAATCTGCCCAAAAGCAACAGATTGGACATTTTTGTTGAAGTTGTCAAGATCCAGACCTTGGCTTTAGCAGCCTGGGACTTTCCTCTCGCAGCCTCACACCTTCTGTCTTCTTTCCAAACACCAGACAAGCCAAACATTATTTTACAATCCCGGCATCTGGCACGCAGCTCTGGGCAAGCCTCTCCGCCTGTCACTGCTGAGATAAATGAGCCCGTTTCAGTGGCCGACTTCATAAAAGTATATGAAAAGTAGTTAACAAAAGGGTATTTCACAAAGCCGGGAATGCAAATGCAACCTCTGAGATAACTAATTAACTGAAGCAGCCATAAAAAGGGGAAGCAGCTTCCCATCTGTGGAAATAGATGTGATTTTATAGAGGTGCTAATTAGTTATGCCCAGTCCCGCAGCCGTTTCATCGGCACCGCACACAGGCTGCCTCCTGCTCCACGGCTCCCGGGGCTTTCGAGGTAAAGAAGGGGAGAGCAAAGCTGGGGGGGCAAGAGACGCTTCATCTTGCAAAAGTCCACTACAAATGTCGTGTTTTCAGCTGGTACCCGAGCAGCAGGCAAAGCCGGGGGTTGTTTGGTGGAGGTGGCCGGTGTGGCCGTGCAGAGCCATCCGGCACAGAGCAGTGGCAGCACTCGTCACCGGCTGCACAGCAAGGTTGGTGTCCCATCCTGGCCCTGGGGAGATCATAGAATCATTGAATTGTCTCGGTTGGAAGGGACCTTTCAGATCATCGAGTCCAACCATCAGCCCAACACTGAAACCATCACTAAACCATGTCCCTCAGCACCACGTCTAACCCATCTTTTAAATACCTCCAGGGATGGTGATTCCACCACTTCCCTGGGCAGCTGGTTCCAATGCTTGGTAGCCCTTTCAGTGTAGAAATTCTTCCTAATCACAGAATGATAGGGGACCTATCACAGCATGGTGGGGGAAGGGACATCTGGAGATGCCCCAGTCCCACCCCCTGCCAGAGCAGGGTCATCCAGAGCAGGGGGCAGGGAACGCGTCCACATGGGTTTGGGATGTCTCCAGAGGCGGAGACTCCACCACCTCCCTGGGCAGCCTGTTGCAGTGCTCTGACACCCTCAAAATAAAGAAGTTCCTCCTCATGTTTAGGTGGAACATCACATACTCAAGTTTGTGCCCGTTCCCCCTTGTCTTGTCCCTGGGCACCAGTGAAAAGAGCCTGGCCCCATCCTCCTGACACCCACCCTGTCAGAATTTATAAGCATTGACAAGATCTCCCCTTGGTCATCTTTTTTCCAGACTGGAAAGACCCACGTCCCTCAGCCCTTCTTCATAAGAGAGGTGTTCCATCCCCTCATCATCATCCAATCTAAACCTCCCCTGGAGGAACCTGAGGCCATTTCCTCTTGTTCTATCACCTGTTACTCGGGAGAAGAGACTGACCTAGCGCTTATCCACCTCCTCCAAGCCAGAGGTACTCATGGGGAAGCTTTCCTGGGGGCCGTGGTCCCTAGCAGCGACGGTCCCAGGGGATTCCAGGTTCTCCCCAGCATTGCTGCTGCATTCCAGGAGTTTTTGCGTGGTTTGTGTTTACGGTATTCACGGCTCGCCTGGGAGTTGTGCTGGGGGGGTTAATTGCTTAGCAGTGCTCTGGGTTTGCCAGCTTTTACTTGCTGGGAGGCAGCGTGTTTACAAACACAGATTCACAGTTGCCTTGTTTGAGTCCTCCGAGCTCCCACCTCCTCGATAGGGAACACCCCGGCTGGGGCAGAAAAAATCCCCTCCCAGCTCTTCCGTGGGAAGTGATTTCCCCCTTCCTCAAACCCTTCCAGCAACTTTTGGGCAGAAGCTCTAGGTTTTGATACACCTCACACTTTGGGCTGTATCCCTGCTTTAGAACGAGAGCACGGCTCACACCAAAGCGCTCCCTAGGGAATGCTGGCACCCGGAGGGAGAGTGCTGGGGTTTGTCCCCACCGTGCCACCCCCACAGCCCATCCCTGTCTCTTTTGAGCTCTTCTGATGCAACCTGCAGATTTTTCTTTGCTCCCCCACCTGCGAGGATCCATGTGAGCCTCCCAGCATGCGGTGAGCTCAGCAGGATTGATGCTGGAGCGGGACGTACCAAGGGAATTAGTCACCACCAGGACCTCAGTCAAGTTATTATTTAATGCCCTTTTCCAAACACATTTGTACTTGAAAAAGCGAAGAATTACAAGCTCTCTGCTAACAGCGTGACTCAGAGGAGCTGTGGGCACGCACTGTTTAAGTGAGAAGTGTCTTCACGGTGCTGATGGGGAGAGAGGCTGCTGCATCCCACCGAAACAGCCGAAACCCGCCTGCTGCCCGCTTCCCTCCCCTGCCACGGGAGAACGTGCTGCTGAGAAAGCAGGTTTTGCAAAAAAGCCACCCCAAATAGCTTAAATTTGCACTGCCAACAGCTTCGCTACAGAGGGAAGGGCTCCCACCACCCACTGGGAGAGCCCACTACCAAAACTGTACCGAGTGGCTCAGCCACGGTCTGATCCCGGTGACAGCAACAGGGGCGGCTCTGGCAATTAGTGCCCAAAACACCGAGCAGGGCAATGCTCTGCTGCCAAAGGCCACACTGCCCCTCACCGTGCCATCACGCCTCTGTGGCTGCCAGGAACTTGCTCAGCAAGAAGCTGATGGGACATTGCCAACCCCCCTGGAGCTGGCTTTAAAAAAATGAGGTGCCTTTGCCACACATGACCTGTGAGCTGCCCCGGCACATGGGCCCCTGCACGGAGCACCGAAGGCACAAATACTTGCAGAAGCCGTTTGGGGGTTGCCCGAGTCTCTCTGCCAACCGTGGCAGGTCACAGCATGGGCGTTGCAGGTGCCGGGAAGTTTGCAGGAAAAAAATAATGATAATTTACTCAGATTTTCTCGACATAGCATCTCCCACCTGCATCCGGTATCAGCCTCACTGGGAATTAGATCGGGCATCAGCTGGGAGGTGCTGTACAGAGGGAGGGTGACCAGCGACGCAATTTTAGGGAGACAAGCCTTGAACTTTCCTCAGATTGACTTCCAGCATGCTACCAGAACGGTGAGGATTAGCTGCTGAGTGGAGGTGTTTGGAAATCCTCCTGGCAGTTTCCCAAAGTGGAGGAGGAGGTGACTTTTCCTGTGCCCAGCCTCGGAAGGCCCCCGAGGGAGCGGCTGGGAGTGGGGGCCCATGTGCCCCGTGGTCAGGATGGGGACGGTGACTTTGCACGACGCTGTGTGCTGGTGACTCGCTCCGTCCCAGCCGGCCGCGGCGGCTGGCAGAGGCTGGCCGGGAGCGGGCTGCAGCCTGGGTATTATTAGACGCGGTGGTTTTATTTTTAAGGGCAGTGCTTAGGGCAAAGTTCAGCGGGTGCAGTCGGAGCCCTGACACCGCGATGGGCACGGGATGTGTCCCAACCTGCCAGACACACTCTGGCCCTTCGCTGCCGAGGGTCGGAGGGGCCCAGCCTGGACAAGCATCACTGTCTCCCATGCAGGCCACCATCCAGCCACATGGCGTCGTGCAGGAAACTACTTCATAATCCTCCCTTTGTTATCATTAAAAAAAAAAAAAAGAGAGAGAAGTGATAGCAATAAAAGATCCTAAGCCAGGGCACGCAGGGCTCAGGGTTGTGTAGCAGCAGCTTTGCCAGCTCATATAACCTTCCTCGTTTCACATTCCCCCTTTCGCAGAGCTCGAGCTCTCAGGAACCTCTCCTTGCTCCTGTCCTACTTAGAGGAGGAAGAAAAAAAAATTAAATAGGAGCCTATACAACATCTGTATCAAGGTGCAGCACGTTCCTCTTCTCCTCTGGTGTCACACAGCATCTCCCCTGCCACTCGCCCAGCCTGGATGTGCAGAGCAGGGGTTGAGGAGCCCACCGGGGCCAGGGCTGGGGTGGGAAAGCAGCCAGGGAAAAGGGACACTGCCATCAGCCCGGAGAGGCAGGGGATCCCTCCATGCCATCCCAGCATCTGTGGGATGGGGGCATTTTTCTGAGCAGCAATTCCCAGCATACACACACCGAGCCGGCTCCCTGGAGCTTGTCAGAACTTCCCCAAGCGCCACACTGAGCCTGCGCTCCTGGCTGCGGCGTGTTGGAATAGATTGAAGCATAGAGGGAAAGTCATTAAGATCTCTTTCATTAACACCACTCCTCGCAGGCCAGGAGAAGCTGAGGTTTTGTCAGATCACGTTATCACCACGGCTTCGCTGTTTCCGAACCTTGAAGAGATTCTTCCAAAAAGCACAACCGCCCCCTCGCCTGCTCCCCTTTCAATCCTCAGCTATTTTTATTTCATTCCTTGAGATAAAACTATGTGTGTGGGGGAAGTATTTACACACACATAAGAAAATATAGATGCACATAAAAATAACCCAATGATTTGAGAGAGACATTTCTCTTCTGCAGAGCTTTCCGTTCTCCGTTCCGTTATAAAAAGAAAGCGCTGAAGTTGTCGGGGCTCGGAGGGGGGTTTTGCCGTGGCTCTCCTTGGGGATGCGGCAAGCATCCTCCCGCCCACAGCAGGCTCTGCTTACACCCAGGGTCTGAAGCCCCCACCACACAGGGTGGCGTCTGGGGGAAGGGTGCACTGGGTTACTGCTGAAATCCCTCAATAGAAAAAAAATAGAGACTTTTGTGACCCTGGAAAATTGATGTCTGGCTGTGGAGCAGATACAGTGGAGATGAACTCCTACAGAAACCTCCTCACACCCTTATTACACTCATGATGCATTTCCAGATGTGTAGCTGCCTGTCTTCACATTGCTTTTATGTTTGAAATCTCTCTTTTAAATGTAAGAGAGAGGAGGAAGACGCGTGCCTGGTAGCACCAGCCGCANTCTGGGAGCTCGGCTGTGCCCAGGCATCTGGGCGACACAGAATCTCCCCGTCCCATGGGGTGAACAGCCGAGGGGCTCACACCCCCACCACTCCTCCTCCACCCTGCACACCCCATGGGATGGATTTAGCATCCACTGACCCCGACAGACGTTTGGGATCTGTGGGGCAGGACCAGCAGCACATGGACTGGGGAGGGGGGGGAGCTGAGGCAGTGGGGCAGGCAGGCGGCAAGGGCACGCTCAGCCCACCATCTCTGCCAAAAAACAAGACAACTCATGAACATGAGACCTGGGGCAGCGCTATCCGTGTCCCTACAAGCCACAGCATGCCGGGACATTGCCGCTGCCCTGCCGGGGAGCACGTCACGGGCTGCCCCAGCCAAGCCGGCATAGCTCAGCAGGACAGAACATCCTCGCTGGCTCCGGCGCGGGGGAAACACGATCGTGCCGGCAGAGCCCAGCAGCGACGGCGATGCGCTCGGGCTGCCGGCTGCCAGCCTTGTTTTGACTTTCTTTTTAACAGGCTGCCACACACAGCATTCTTGGTGACAAGTGACAGCCTTGTTGCATTAACAGCGCTCCACCAAATGGTATGACTATTATTATCTGTTTTCGTGAGTATAATAGATAATATGACTACCCCCCTCCAAAATAGCCTGGCGTTCGAAGGAAAGATTCAGATTATTTGCTGAACATCTCAAGCTGTGATAACAGGAGACAGTACCGTGTCGTACCAGAAAGTTCTGCTGTGTTACACGCGCCGTACCTGCAGGAAACTTCTTGCGTTTAACCGCAGGATAGCTGTCACTGAATCATTCTGTAATTGCAGGAAGAGATAACAAGAAAAGGCAGCACTCTGGCAGAGCCTGCCTGGCCAAGGTTGTTTAAAAATACCTAGCCCCAGCCCTCATGGCTTTCTGCAGCTCTGATAGGTGTCGGGAAGCCCACACTGCTGGCGAGAAAGTGCTTCCTGCAGGCTTGGTCCACTGAAATAACTGCTGGGATCTCGCCCAGGATCTCTTCTCCCAAAACTTAAGCCAGATCCCAGCTGGGAAGCACTCTGCTACACTGGAAAAAACCAGCACCACATCCCACCAGCGACCTCCATTTCATTTTAAGCATGAAGTCATCTCACCAGCCATCCCGGGAGCATCTCCCTGCCTGCTGGATGGACCCATCTGCTGTAATGAATCTGACAGCAGTGGAAATAATAAAAAGTGTATGTAAAAAAAGCTTGCCTGGAGGTGGGCTGAAGGGGCAGTGCCCCGTGTTGCCCAGGCTTGGATGGGGCTGGAAGTGGCAGTTTTTGACCCAGCAGAGGGTTGGAGGACCCTGGGTGCAGAAGCTGCCCCGGGCACTATGGCTGCTCGCCCCATCCTTGTTCGCTGACACGAGTCAGGAAGGAGGTACGGACCTGGGAAAGGCTTCCTGGGAGCCCTGGGGCTGCTCTCCCGTCATCCCCAGCTCACCTTCCCAGGAAGCAACACAACCAAGGCTTGCATATTTGCCGCTATTGCTCACCCCGAGCACCCCAGCCCACCCCGGGGAAGCAACACCCGTCAGAGGAGACAAACCAGCCCGCACAAGTTTCATTTGCCATGACTAACAGCTTAAGTAAACCACCGGGTAAACACGCTAATTTTACTTTCAAAACAAAAAAACAAAAAGGAAAAAGCCGCAAAGTCCAGTTCTTCCTTGAGCAAAGGTGGGTGCGTGACTATTGGCATTTGTCCTCTCGGTACGTTCGCAGCACTTTAAAACCTGGCAGCCGCTACAAGACAAAGTGACATATTTAGCTCGGGAGCGAAAATGCTCCTCACTTGTGAATGACAAGGAGGGGACGGAAAGAAAAAGAAAAAACAACCTGTGAGGGCAGTGCCTGTGCCACACAGATTGGTGCCGGGGAGGCTCCGCAGTGTCGTCTGGAAGCCATGGGGATGGAGCCTGTCCCTCGAGCAGCACCGCTCCAGGGATGGCTGGCGTTAGGGTGGTTTGTAGCCAAAGGCTCCATTCTTGCATTTGGGGGGCCTGTACGTCCTGTGGCAAGGGGCTTTCCAAGGAGAAATACAGCCCTGAGGAGCAGCACCTCACCCACACCCCCAGAGCTGTCGCTCCGCCGGGTCCGAGAGCAGTTCCACGTCGCTCCGGGCTCACCCCATGGTCATGCAAAGGCCCCCAGGAACCCTGATCCTGCAAACCCTCCTGCTCCCCATGTGCATCCCAGCCTCTGTGGAGGAGCGGGCGAGGAGCCCAGACCTGACCCTGCCGGGTTCGGGATCTCTCGGTGTTAATTGCTATCAGATGCAGGGTTGGGATGAGGCCGTTTCCGAAGTGGCACACCATAAGGGTCTCACTTGCTGTGTTTGATGGCTCCTCTTGTGTCGTTTCAGTAGCAGGTGGTGAAAGGGGGGGAAAAAAAAAACCTATAAAATGTTTAGCATCCCTTTAGCTTCAATTTATCTGAAGAGAATTCAAACAGCACAATTTCCCCCTGCCATCTGGGTGCCACTTTAAAAGACATTTTCTCATATCATTGCAATTTCAGAAAATCTTGTTGTACAGCTATGGAAATGCAAGATGCTTCCCCTAAATAGTGCATCAGTGTGAAGCGTTTTAAACCTCAACTGCAGCTTATAATATATTTTGACAGCTCACAGACGGCTCCTGAGAGACTTTTCCTGTTCCAACACCGCCTGTGCAGGGGAGCCCAGCTTCAGGCGCCGCAGCCCTGTGAGGCAAAGCCCTGCGCTTGTTGTGCCTTGTTTTACTCCAGTAATGGGAAGAAGATTCCCTTGCAGAGCTTTGAACCTGCTTGCCTAAACACTCAAGCCCACAGGCTACTGCATGTGGGTGCACACAGGTGTGTCTCCATGACACGTATTTCCCTCTCGTGCACCCCAAAATGGCTTAGAAACACATTGAGCTACTCCAAAGCCTTAGAGAAATCTTAAAAGTCCTTATAAACATCCTACAAGCAGGCAGCCTGGAAAAAGAGAAGGGCTTTGGTGATGTCCCTGCTGAACTCAGCCCTTCTTGGACCCCCCAAACCGCAGCAGGGAAAGCTGCTCCTTGCATACAGCCATCCCCAAAACACAGCTCCAGAGGAGAGGGGCTTTGATGCCAGCACGAGGTGTCCTCTTCGGTGTCCCAGCCCCAGGGGAGACTCCCAGCCCTTTGCCAGGAGAGGAGGACACCCCAGCCCCCAGTGCTAAACCTTGGCTTTGCTGAGCTCCGGACCAGAGCATCAACCCCTGCCCGCACAAGCAGATCCCCTAATCGTGGGGCAGACTCCCATCACCAGTGATACACTGCTCAGCTGGTTTCTCCAGCCCTGTGAAAGCTGTTTGTCCCTGTCCCTCCTCGGCAGAGGCAGTGTCCCCGTGCCTCCGAAAGCGCCCGGGCTCAGACGTTGATTCACAGCCAGAGGAAGTGACTGAAGGATGAATGGAAGGGTTAGCACAGGTCAGCGGGTGGTTAGGGTTAGTTGCCTTAAAGCTTAATGACCACATCAATACAGCAGGAGTAACTCCGGAGCAGCCAGTTCATCAAGGGGGTGACCTGTGCCCAGCAAGGGATGGGACACGCGGTGACCGACGGGGTGTGCCGGCAGGGCCGTGCCCATGGCCCCTGCAAGGGGTGAAGCCACGGGGCACTGAGCCAGGGTTAAAGCCAGGAGAGCACTAATCCTTCCCCAAGGAGATCCAAACACTACCCACCACGGAAATGTCACCATATACACAGCTCTGCTCACCCCAACACGTCCCCGTTGCCACCTGTGTTTCAGCATCCCCAGCCACAGCAACGGGGTGCACGGTCACCGTCATCGGCCACGATCACTGGGGTTTTGGAGCAACTCCAGGCTGGGCATGGAGAGGGAATCACTTCTTCCCAGGGGACACACTGGGAAGGGAAAGACAAGCATTTAGAAACGGTAAAGATTTTGTTTTGAATCCCATGGGTTTGCTTGTTTTTGAAGATCTTAATGATTTTCCCCACGCGGCTCCGGCATGGCAGAGGAAGGCAGCTGCTCCACAGGCAACACAGGAGCCGACACCGAGCCAAGCACAGAAGGGCAAAGCTTTTGCCATCAAACACCCCAGCCTCTGGAGGGGTCTGGCAGCACACCCAGGTCATGGGCTAAACCCCGGACTGGGTCTACACCTGGCAAATCAGCTCCAGATGGGGCCAAACCATGACGTTACCACCCTGTGTCACCTTAAAGCAAGAGTCCCAGTCTTGAGAAATTCCCACTTAGCGCAGTTCAGGGAAGTCAAGGACACTTCCAACAGAGAGATGGATGTCCCTGAGGGACCAAAAAGCCACCTAAGGGCTGAGGATCAGCCTTGCTACGCCATGCACGTTGCTTCACGGGGGCCTCAGTTTCCCCAAGGTACAACGTGGGACATTTTCGAGTCCTTGAAATGTCAGATGCATCTTCCAGGTTTGCACTGACACCATCAGAAACCAGCCCCGCGAACTCGGGTGGGTGCTGGTTCTGCAGTGATCTCTCTGAAGCTGGCTCCTGCCGGAGGGAGCCTCTCGCAGCTCTCCGGGGAGGAGTTGAAATGCCAAGCACGCCTTCCCGGCGTTCGCCCTGATCTTCAGAAATTGCAGTAAATCAGTATCGCTGCAAATTGGGCTCTTTTTTTGGCTCTGGCTTGATGTAAAAAGGAAAACAAATGGAGTTTTAAAATGCAGCTAATCAAGGAGTTAAAGAGAGGTTAATCCTAATGGATTAATCATCTGGCAGGGGGACGGGAAGGAGGTGCGGGCAGGGAGGAGCAGAGACGGAGCTGAGCCTGGTCCCTCCTCCCAAGGGCGACGGCAAGTTTCAGGGAGTTTGAAGATGGTGGTGATGCTCCTTCTTCCACTCAGGTGCTGCATCCAGCGTGGGGACCACACAGGTTTGATGTAGCAGCAACAGGCAAGTCCTGGGCTTAGGTGCACCTCCCGTGAGGAAAAAACCCGAACCCTCAGTGCTTTCCTTATCACCCCCTTGGAAAAACAGCGAGCAACGTTTGACTTCACCATCCTCCCCTCACCATCATTTCCCTTTGGACACCAAAAGGTGATAAAACCTGGGATGTGGGGTGGCCCTGGCTGGCGTTAACCCCTCTGCAAACTCAGGAGGTGACCGGGAAAGGAGTTTTTAGCAGAGCTGAGCTGCCCCGCAGCTTTTCTACCTCTTCCTGCAAAGCAGCACCCACCACAGCTGCCCTGAGCGCCCTGCCGGGTCCAGCCCTTGGCTCCTGCAGCCAAATCCTCCTGCCCAGTAATCCAAGACATCAGCATCTGCCTCCCGGCACAGCCCGGTATTCTTCATGGGGTAAAGCCTCTTGATAGGCAGCTAATTGGGCTTAACATAAAAAGGGCTTGAATGTAATTAGTGACAGTGAAAGCAAGGAGGTTTAAAGAAGGTTATTAATGATATACACCACTGTATACAACAGCATAATCGCCAAAAAAACGTTAGATCCATTAAGTATCATTATCAAGGCCTGGAGATAATCATTTAAGCTTAATGAAACTAATACATTTCTCCAGCACTGGCAGTAGGCCTCATCCCTCGGAGGGCAGCAGCAGCCGGGAAGGCTCAAACCATGGTGTCACCACAGCATCGCTGCTGGCCCTGGCTGAGGCATCACCGCCGTGCTGGCTCTGGGCTCCGCGTTCCCAAGAGCTGAGCCCACTTCCAGGCGCTTTCAGAAGAGATTCGCTTATTTCAGCAGGAGACCTTTTGCTTTGGCAGCTCAAAGACCTTCTGGTCAATGATGTCCTACACGGGCATTTAATGCAGGTGGTTTTCCCCAGCGCCCCACCAGTAGTGGGGCCCATCCTTGGTGTGGGTCAGGCTGGTGATGGTGGTTTTTGCTCCCTGGGGCCTTTGGCTCAAATGTTAACATCATCAATTAGGACAACGAGATCTTCCAAACCTCCCTTAGCTGGTACAGGAGCAGGGGTCCAAGGTGTCCCCCTCCGTCACCCACCTCTGGAGCTGCCTGGGTGCAGGCAGGGTGCTCATCCTGCTGCCTCCTCACACACCTCCCTCCTCTCCCTTGTTTTGATCAGCTCTTTGGAGACCGGAGGAAAAATGACTCCGAGCCAAGGCAGTCGCAATGATCTCACTGCTAATTATGCAGAGGAGTCATTTAGCTGTGGCTGCGTGTGATGAAGTGATATGACAGAGAGGAACAAAACCCCACAGCCACTTTGTATATCACAAATTAAAGACAGGGAAAAACCCAAAGTGAGCAAATCCAAGTGCTTGACCTGCACCTGCCCCTCCACAAGCCGCTGTGGATGCTGCGCTACCCCCAAACCCACTGCAATTAGGGACAGGTAACTCAGATTGGGAAACAATTAAAAAATCCCATTAGCTCTGCTTTCCCCTTGCCTTTGTCTGGGTTTGTTTTCCACCCCGGTCCCAGCCATGGGATCATCACTGCAGCAGGACTCGCCATCACTTTAAAGAGGAGCCTGGGATTAGCACTGGCCTTATTAAAAACACTCACTCACACCTCATTTTACCTTCACACTGGAGATGATTTAGCTTGATTTATTCTAATTAGTTTTAATTTATTATTTTAATGAGCTTTTCTGCAGGCTTTTTGTGCTTCATAACCACCCTCCCCAGCTGCTATAATACGTTTCAAGGAGGTCTTTTAATAAGGAGAGTTTTCCAAGACCGCTTCCGATAAGGAAGCTTTTTGTTGCAATATGAGAGAAGACATTTAAGAGGAAATCTGCCTCTCCTCCAGGATGGGGTTGCTGCGGAGCATCTGGCTGGGAGCAGGAGGCTGCACTTCAGCACACCCCCCGAAAGGCAAGAGGGCCCTTAATTACAAGCAGGTTTGCAAGTGGGTTTAAAGACCAACAAAAGAAAACAAATAGGAGAAAAGTCTCCTTCCCCCCAGCTACAACCCATTATTCGGGGGAGGAATGTGTGGCTACAAGATGTTGCAGTGCCCAGAGGCAGCTGCAGCTCCGTGAAGGGGTTAGTGATGCTTAACCCCATGGTCACACACAGTGTCCACCCAGGAGGGTCCCTGCTGCTGTTGGGAGTTAGAACCATAGAATCGCTGAGGTTGGAAGGGACCTTTAAGATCATCAAGTCCAACCATTACCCCCCCCGACAAAACCCCCTTCTAAACCATGTCCCTCAGTACCACATCGACCCTTTTCTTAAAGACCTCCAGGGATGGGGAATCCACCACATCCCTGGGCAGCCTCTTCCAATGTTTAATAACCCTTTCAGTGTAAAAATATTTCCTGATATCCAATCTAAACCTGCCCTGACATAACTTGAACCCATTTCCTCTTGTCCTATCCCTTGTCCCCAGGGAGAAGAGCTCAGCCCCCATCTCTCTAAAACCTCCTTTCAGGGAGTTGTAGAGGGTGATGAGGGCTCCCCTCAGCCTCCTCTTCTCCAGGCTGAACACCCCCAGTTATCAAGCCCGAGTTATCGGGCTTGAGCTTCAGAGCACCCCCAGTCCCCTCCCGAGATGGGCATGGGCAGAAGCAGCCAAACCACGATGACATAACACCCCACCAGCAGTGCTTTGTCCCCAGCGGTCTCCTCCCCTTCTCCCCACGGCAGCGGGCAGAGCTTCAGGGACACCTTGGTCTGCTCCCAGGGGTGGCTCTGCCAGTTTATGGCCAGGAGCTCCTGCTGAACTTCCTGGCTTTTGGTTTAAAAGAGACAGAAAGGCTGTCTAGTCAGCTGGGGTGTAATATCTCCATGACATCAGGTTCTTTCATTAGAGAAAAAAAGAGTTTTTGCTTCTCTGTCCCCACGGCCATCATCTGGCAAACCTCCTCTTTGGAGACATCCAAAAGAAAAAGCCACCGAGATTTGCTTTTGCAAGCGGAGACCAAAACTGCAACAAAGCAAAATCCCCAGCAGAAGAGAAACTCCCAAAAAGAAACAAGAAAACCCCCAAACGACCTCGGCTTTATCAGAGAAACACTTAGATGGTTACAGGGTATTCCCTGGGGGAAAGGGACTGACTTGTGCCAAAGGGACATGGGTTTATGTGAGAAATAATGAGAAACCGTCAAGAGAGCAGGGGATGCTCGGGAGGGCTCTGGGAAGGAAAACCACCCAGAAGTGTTATGTCAACCCCGCTGTGCAAACCCAGGCAGATAATCTGCAGGAATAAGAGCCAGCTGCCACGGGAGAGCCTGGAGAGCTGCACGGCACCCGGAGGGGCCGTGGTGGGGAGAGGATGCTGGAGGAAAACAGGCTGAGCTCCTGCACGCCCGTGGCTCAGAGCTGTGTGGAGGGGCTCCCAGAGCAGCTGGAAGGTACAAACATCCCCATCGACCAACAAAAGTGTCCCCTGTGTCTACCCCAGGAGCCCACGGCACGATCTAACTGCATGATGGGAGCAAGTGAGAGCCATCAAGCGCATCCCTGCGGGGCAAGCCAGCGTGTCCTGAGCCATGGGCACGTGGATGCAAAAGCGATGCTTGCCCAGAGCAGAGCTGGACACAGCTTCGGGAGCTGCTGGGCAAGCCATTGGCCACCATTCTGCCTGGGCACGAGCCGGCTCCTGCCACAGGAGCAGGGAAGTCAGAAAATAAGACCAACCCAGTTCTTCCAGGAGAAGAAACCGGGCCTCTGGAGATGCCTGGTGTATCTGGACAGCTCTGGAGCTTCTTGTGGATTATTCACCCTGCTCCGCATGCTGCCAACCAAAATAAATCAATTCGGCTTTTGCTTCCATTTTAGGAAATTAAATCCTCTGGGATGGGAGCGGATGCCCTGCGAGGAGCCACATGCCCGGCCCCGGTGGGATGTGAACCGGGGCTCAGAAACTGCTCAGCCCGTGCCCATGCCTTGCGAGGGCCGGTGGTGCCAGCGGAGCCCCTGCGGCTTCCTCAGCAGCTCAGGACACAGCCGGGAGGTTTATTCAGCCTCCTGCCGCCGAGCTCTCCCAGGGCTGGGGTGACCTTATCCTTATCTCTCCGCGTCCTTCAGCCGGTTTGGGCAGCCGGTCCGCCGAGGCCAGTTTCCCATGACGCAGCCCCCTTATCTCCTGCCGCTGTGTTCCCAGCCCCAGGCCCTCCCCATCAGCCCATCCCAGCTCTGCGGCCACAGCACTGGGAATTGCTGGTTTGTGCTGCAGCAGGGATTGCTGCTGCAAAGGAGCTAGGAAAACCTTTCCCAAAACAAAAGGGCGACACAAACCACCTGCCTCTCCCTCCAGCTGCCCAGGAGGGCTTTGCCAGGGCTTAGAGCCAAGTTCATGGTCCTGAGATGCATCAAGAGCTGCTGGATCTCCAAGCTGAGCCCAGCATCTCTCCCCGGAGCAGGCACACTCCTTGCTCCGGCTGCTCCCCAGGCAGTGAGGCACACGCTGGCACCGGTGGCAACAAAGAGCTTAATGCAAATTGCCCGGCATCTGACTACTTAATTACACCAGCCCCTTTCAGATGTGATTGTGTATTTTATCAGAATTGACTTCTTAGAAAGAAAAATGAAATCTTTCCGACATCTGCTCCTCTCCCCGCCCCGGCTGGGGGCACAGCCCGGCACTGGCAGCATCAGCATTGCTGTGAGAGCAGGATTTGAAAGGCCTAATTAGGATGGTTCCTCTACCTCCTTCAGCAGGAAAAATCATTTGGCTTTGAATGACGTGGGTATTGAGAAGTCTAATGCCGCTCCAGAAGTTAAAATAAGGGAGCAGAGGGGTGCTGCTGCAGCTGGGGTGCCCTTTGCCAGATGATTTCTGATCAACACAATCCTGCCCCTTCTCCCACATGTGAGAGGGGTCCCAAAATGCAGAGACCCAGGTTTTGGTCCCTCCTGAGCCCCCTCAGCCAGCCTGGGGTCGGTCCCGCAGGAAACCTATTCCTTGCTGCCCAGAGGATGCTCGCCTACAGCCACGTCCTGTGCATGGTGTGTCCCTGTTAGAGCCGATATTAAGCTATAAACCCTAATGCATTATGACACCACCCGGTGCTGCGTAATTGCTCTAAACCCATAAAATGTAATGCAATCGGCAGAGTGGCCATTATAGCGTCGTGTTACGGGGCTAATGGCTTAGAGCCGTTATCTCACGTGCAGGCCAAGGATGCGTAAATGGCTCCTGCTCCCCACTGGCCCCTGCTCTGCAGCACCCTAGTACCCCAGAAACACAGATTTCCCACCCCATCCTCCTCGAACACAGGGAGAGATGCTGATGCAGAAATGCCCCAGTGTTTCCAAACTTATTTTACCACTTGCAGAAACACCAGTAGAGAATACTTTTTTAAAAGCCTCCTTCACTTCAATAATCAGGTCATACTTAAAGGGGGGGGGTGTGGGGAAGAAAAGAAAGCTAATCTCCACTTACAATTATTTCATTAGTATATGATACTCCAGACAATCCAACAGCTTGAGAAGCTGCTGGCTGCGCAGGTCCGAGCACGCCGCCTGGGTAAGAAGCCCTGAGCGCTAATTGCCAATGCCAGCCTCAGCCATTAAGAAATTATTGCTAATGCATCCTCCAACAGCTTTTATAAGGCATTATTAAGAAATTTATCAGAAAGCAGAAGCAAATAAAAGAGAAAATGATTGAAGAAAAAGAAAAATATCCTTCCCCCAAACTGGAAGACCAGCAGGAGAGAGCTGGGAGCCAGCCCCTGCCTGTGGTAGCCCTTACCTGCATGTCTCCCCAAAGCTCCCATTGCCCCGGCAGTGGGGTGGCTGCAGCCGGGGACCTGCCCATATACCCTGGGGTGGGAGGGGGGCTCAGCTGCGGCTAATTGCCCCCCTCAGCCCCGGCAGAGCCGCAGCTGGTGCCCAGCACCCACAGCCCTGCTGGGGGGAGCCCTCGCCTTGCCCCTTGTAGGGTGCAGGGTCGGGGCTGCTGGAGGGGGACGCATCCTGCTGCTCACTGCGGGGTGCTGGAGCCTGCGGGTCACTCCAGGGACACACAGGCTCCCCCCAGGGTCTTTCCCATGAACACAGAGGGGATGAGGGTGCTGGGGGTGAAATTGAGCTGGGGGAACCTGCGAGGCTGGGGAGGTTTTTTTCTGTAAAAAAATAATTCTTTGAAAGGGTGAGGAAGAGGAGGGAGAGTTTGTGCTTGGGGAGGTGCCACCCACAGGGCACGACGGCTCCAAGCGGCAGGAGGACAGAGGGCTGGAGCTGTGACCCATGACTTTTTTTGCTTTCCATCCCGCTGTCAGTATTACATTTCGAGGGTTATATTTTATTCATAAAAATTGCTGTGCTCACAGCCACGCCTGGCAGAGCTGCCGGGGCCGAGCCCGGGGCTGGCTGCCGCGGACGGGCTGGGGGTGTTGTGCACCGCCTGGGTGTCCAGGCTCCATAACCGCTGTTCAAAATTCAATGTATAATGTATAAAACCAGGATGAGAGCCCCTGGTTCCCCTCCCTGACCTGGAGTGCGGGTACCGTGGTGGCCCCCAAGGGCCGGGGTGTACAGCACGTGATGGGCTGTTGTTGGTAACCGCATCCCGAATGAGCCGGAGCGGAGCATGTGAGGTTGTATTTTTAACTCTGGGGTCCTGGTGACATGGAAAACCGTGTGCCCGGTCCAGGTGCCACACAGATCGATGGAAAAACTCCCGCCGCCCATTGGCACCTCTGCTTTGCCAACCCCGGGCATTGCAGCGTATTAACAAATCTTACCCGGTGCTTTGCCCCCTGGGAATGGTTTTAAAGGTGTGTCCAGAGCCCAGCAGAAACCTTTTGCTGGTACATCCGCTGGGGAATTATCTGGGAAGTGCTTCCCTGTGGAGCTGCCAGTGGGCAGCTGGAAACAGGGATGGTGCAAGCCCAGCTTTCCCAGCTCAGAGGCCAATTTAGCATCCCCGAGCTGGGAAAAACATTTGTGACCCATCAGGAGGGTAAGGAAAGGATGAGCCCATGGTGTTTGCCGGGCTCGGTGCCTCCCTGGCACTGTGTTAGCCAGGATTCACCATCCACAGGCTGCAGAAAAGGCTCGAGCACATGTTTCATCCACCCATCAGCGGCAAACATCCCCACACGTCTCTCTTCTCCTGGTCGCCGTGGGAAGGACCCCGTGCTGGGCTGGGAGGTGGCACACGGTGGCATTCCCCTCATCCCCACCACCCTCCTGCTGCCCCACGCACGCCCCGCCGGGCTCAGCCGAGACAGGCGGAGGCTAAGAACATCGACTGGGTTTTATTCCTCAGGTCTGACAAGTAAAAGCACAAATTCTCTTTGGAAAAAAGAAAAAGACGAAGAAGAAAAAAAAAAAAAACAACAACCCAAAAACCAATGTTCAAAACACGCGGACGGTTTGCGTTTCTCAGGACGGAGGCCATGCCATCAAGCTCCGCCGCTGGACGCGCATCTTTTGCGGAGATGTAGTTTTTTAAAAAGAAACAACCCACGGAAGAGGAAAAGACACAGGGCTATGGGATTCTGTGTCAATTTTAAAGGAAAAAGGGCTCTTTTTTGCTACTGCTATAAATATCCCATCCGAGCGACTCAGAACAAAAAATAACCGTGACGAGGACATCCGTTCTGCTCATCCCCGTGGGCACAAAATCTCTACCGGCACCTCAGGCCGCTACAAGCCCTCGGGGCGGGTGGCCTGGCACCCGGCTCTCAGCTGCTGTCCCCGCGGGGTGGCGGGTGCTGCCGTCCCTGCGAGCGGCACCCGTCACCCTTGCCGGAGGCTGTCCGGACGCCGCGCTGCGGGGGAGCGGGGGGTCCGGGGGGAGAGGGGAGAGGGGAGGAGGGGGTGCCGGGTCGCGGGAGGGACGCGGGTGACCGATCAGGCGCAGGTGGCCTCCTGGCTCTCGACGGGGATCTCGCTGCCACAGCCGCCCTCGCCGTACTGCTGGTAGGGGGGGATCTGGGGCGCCTCGATGATCAGCAGCCCCTCCGGCGATAAGGAGGCGAAGACCGTGATGGGGTCCACCTCGTAGGGCAGCCTGCAGGAGGGAAGGAAGGATGAGAGGGTTTAGAAGCCGGGGGGGGGCTGGGGCAGCTGCCTCGCCGCATCCCCCATCCCTGTGGACAACGACCCTGGGAAGCCCACAGGAGCCCCAGTGTGTGGTGAACCACTGATGCCGAGCCACCAGCGGCGGCACGGGGCTCACGTTATTACTGTAGCGCCCGGGAATGTGCCAGGGATATTTAAAGTGGCCTCCTGGCTGGTCTGGCCCCTGCAAGGGCTCTGTTTAATCTCCCCGGCAGATGTGTTTGACGGGATGTCACCCGCCGCTTGGGCTTCTGCAAAGCCGGAGTAAATCATCGCGGCGGCGCGGCCGGCGTCAGCCGCGAGCCTTGCCCGTAAAAGGAGCCACCGTGGCTGCCGAGCGCCGAGCAGGAGGGAGCCTCCCCGCTCGCCCCAGCTTTCCCGCGGGAGCTGGGGATGCACAGGGCTCCTTCGGGGTGGAAAAGCAAAGCTGAGCTGCTGCCAGCCGAGGAAACCTTTCCCGTGCCCTGGGCTTTGCTGCTTCTCCCTCATCAACCCTGCGAGCCCTGTGGCCGGGGGTCTGCCCCCGGCATGGCCCAGGTGCCGCGTCGGGGCTCGCCTGCCTCCAACTTGCCTTCCCTCCCTGCCCTCTGCCGTTGTTGTTGCCAAAGTGAGCCATCGCGGTGAGTCAACGCGATACCGATCTAGCTGACATCATTCAGATAGAGATACATATATATATATATATACACAGATTTACAGGCAGGGATGTATCTGGGGGCTGACGATGGTGTCAGCCCATCGTACCCTGCTGAGCCCCGGGGGATGTGATGGCACCGCGGCTTTTTGCACCTCCCCTGCTCCCTGCGCCCCCGCCAGCTCCAAGCGCAGCCCCGGCCTGGAGGATAGTGGCAAAGCACCCAGGAAAAGGCCTCCTCCTCTTTTACCTCCCTTGGGAAATCACCGTGTGGCTCAAACCAGCCATGCACGTGCTGGAAAAGGGCAGATTTTGGGGTGAAAACACGCACAGGAGTCCCTGAATGCGGGGCATGGGGACTGGCAAAGCTCAGCCCTTCGCCGCCGGTGGCATCCCAACGCTGCCCACGACCTGCCTGTGCCGCGGGGACGGGGTCCCACAGCAGGCTAGTGACATCTGGGTGCTGGTCAAGGGGATGTGGCAGCCCCCCAGCCCCTTCGGCAGGGAGACACCCCGGGTACCTACTGGATTTTCTTGGTGAAGTTCTTGGAGACGATCCCTCCTTCCACCTGCTGCTCCTCGTGTTTGCCTGCAGGGAAGGGCAACACCCCACGTCACCACCTCGCCGGGAGATTATTTTTTCCCCAGCAAACATCAACAAAAGCCAAGAGGAAAGTTTGCAGAGGAGTTGTTTTTCCTTCCCCGGTACAAACCCTTCCCCCTGGGGAGGGCTCAGGGAGCTTCTCCTGTGCGGGGAATGAGATGCCGGACATGGCACACCCATATTTCCAGTGAGAGCCTGGGGTCTTGTGGGCTGCCAAGAACTGGGGTTTAAGAAAAAGCCCTCCCCTAAATGTAATAGCACCTTTGGAGGTGGCAGTGTCCCCCTTTGTCCCCCTCCCCAGGCTGGGCTCCCTTCTGCTGCTGTCAGGCTGGGGGTGTCTGTGCCTGGAGCATCTCTGAAAGTCAAAACCACGCCGATAGCTGCTCGACCCCCCCACCCCCCGCAGTTTCCCCCGCTGTGATTGCATGAACCCCAAATAAATACCCAGGGCCATGCTGCGTGGCAGCCCCCAGCCCCTGTCTGGGGACCCCGGCTTCTGGCCGGGCTGGGATGGGTTAGGGGCCATGGGATCCCCTCGCTTCCCAGTGCCGGAGCCGCGCTTCTCTCGGCCCCTTTAAAGGGAATCTCCCTCCAGCCCGGCTATAATTAACCCAGCCAAGCTGGGGCCTCTCTTGGCAGCTCGCTGCAGGGTGCCGCCGCCCCAGCACTGCCTCCCTGGCTGGCCGGTACGGAAAACATGGAGATTTATCCCAGAGGAGCCTTGTTCTTTTCATTTTTGCAGCAAACCGCCGCAGCTTGTGAGCCAGGTCCCCCCATGGCACCCCCAAACTGCCCGTGGGGCTGCCCCAAAGCCCTGCCACAGCCCTGGCCCTACTCCCCAGCATGGGGCTGCTGCTGCCAGCTTAAAATAAAGGTGATTTTTGCATTTTACAGCCAATTTTTGAGCCAGCACGGGCACGGCTGCTTTTCACGCCCCATCCTCCTCCTCCTCCCCGGTGCCTTGGCTCTCACCTGACACCTCGACGTAGCCATCCTTGGTTTTGACGGTCAGCTCCTCGGGTTTGAAGCTGTGCACGTTGACGCAGACCTTCCAGGGCTCCCGGGGAAAGGGCGCGGGGCTGCGGCTCTCGGGATACCCCCCGAAGCGGGCACCGTAGCCGGGGGCCATGGCGGAGGCGCGGGCCATGCCGGTGCGCAGGGGACCCGGCCAGGTGGTGGTGAGCCGGGGCCGAGCCCAGTCGGGCCAGTCCGCCGTCAGGTCCCCGGGGAAGGGGGACATGCCAAAATCATCGTCCAGCAGGCGCGAGGTCAAGCCGGGCTCCCGGAAAGGGTCGCGGATGCTGCGCCTGCCGGGGTAATGGCAGGAGAAGGGCATCTGGCTGTCGGCCATGGCTTCCTTCGGAGGGGTCCGAGCGTCTCCCCCACGGAGCCTCAGCCTCTGCGCGGCTGCTCCTGGCTGCAAACTTCCCTGGGGAGCCCGTCCCGGAGGAGGCGCATCCACCCCGGGCGGGATGCGGGTGCGCGGCTGCGGGTGGGCACCGCGGGGACCGTGCCCTCCTTCCCCGGCACCAGGTGAAGGACGACGGAGAAAATCAATTCAGAGCTGAATCACGGAGGAAGGACGGAGGGAGCTCTCTGGCCGCGAGAAAACGCTTCCTGTCTGGCTGCGATCCCAGGGACCGGGGAGAGGAAAATAAAACTTCTCGTCAGGAGAGGGAAAAAAAAATAAATAAAGCCAAATATCCCGAGATTAAAAAGATTATCTCTCCCCTCTCGCTCCCCAGCACTTTATGTGCGACTTTCTCGGCCGCTCCCGGGTGGGAGCTGCAATAAATGTCTGAGCTCGGAGCCGAGAAACTTCTCTAACCTTCCAGCCTCCGGGTGAGTGCTATTTATACGGATTTGGGAGGAGAGGGGGTGTGTTTTGCAATTCCTGCCCTGTCAGCCGAGTATTTTGGAGAGGATGAAACAGCTGTGGAGAATCTGGGCTGCGGCAGCTGACCTCTCTCGCCAGCCCGAGGATCCCGGCCGCCGCGGGGCCACGGTGCTTTGGCAGCTGCCCCGGCCCCCGCCGCCCCCCACCCAGCCCGACTGCCCAAAATAGCCCCCGAGCTCAGGGCCGGCTGCTTTTCCTCCAGTGTCACCCTTTAAAAATACCCCCCCTCGGTGGGGCTGGGCCAAACTGCTCCCCTCACTGTAAAGCCACGTGTCCCCCGCGCCACCGAGCAGCCCACTGTCCCGGGAAATGGGTCACTGGGGGCACCCCCGGCGCAGCGCTGCGGGGACACCCATGGGGGGGTATTTGGGGGACGCCGGGGCAGGGGATGGACCCCTTTCCTGTCCGGGAGCATGTGGGTTCTCGGCCACCCCAGGCTGCCCGCAGGGATGCAGGGGGAAAGCCGTGCTCCAAGGGATGCTCCTTTCCATCCCGGCTTCCTCAGCCACCTTCCCCGGGAGAGGTGTCCCCTGAGCGCGGGGAGGAGAGGGACCCCGGGCAGCGGGTGGGCAGGGTCTTCGTGGCGCTGCTCAGCACCCGCCTCCTCCTCACCCTCGCCCTCCTCCTCCTCCTGGCCCCACCGCGTGCCCCGGCCCTGCCGCAATCGCCGTGCGCGGGCAGGGCGAGGCGGTAATCACAGCCGCGCGGCGGCGGGGCTAATTACAGGGCAGCGATGGGGAGCGGGCAGCGCGCCCTGGGATGAGGCGCGGCGGTGGGTGAGCTCCCGGCGAGCATCCACCCGGGTGACACGGCCCCGACGGCGCAACCGGGGGGTACCTGGTTGCAATGAGGGGCTCCCCTGGAGGTGGTCCAGGCACTGCTCCGGTGGGCGATGGGATGCGCTGGAGGATGGGATGTCATCAGTGGCGGTCATGCTGGATACAGGACCACTTCCTCATGCCGCATCCTCCCTCCTGGCTCTGCCTCATGCTCCTTCTCTCCAGCATCTGCAATTTTTCTAATGGACTTGATGGAACTAATTACAGCAGGAAGACTGTAATGCAGTGCAGGCCGCGCAGCAATTCAGCTGCTGGTCACTCCGACGGCATTAATCAGGCTGCAGCGAGGCGGCATGGCTGGGGGAAGGAGCTGCCTCTCCTCGGCGCGGGGGCAGGCTGCTCCCCTGCGCTCAGCTCCGTCACCCCCCATGCCTGGGGACAGCCGGGCACCGCGGGGGTCTCCCTGGGGACCCAGGGAGGTGCCTGTGGAGGTCCCAGGTGCCGGCTGAGCACCCCCGGGAGCAGGGAGGCAGCTGCCAGCGGAGGGGCAGAGCATCCCCCTCTGTCCCCCCGTCCTGCCCGGCTGGGGGGTCCTGCTGCCTGGGGGTGGCAGCAGGGTGTCCTGAGGGACACGGCCACACGCCGAGCCTGAGCTCAGCTGGGCACCTCTCACCTCGGCTGGGGAGCGGGATCAGCCCAGCACCCAAACACCAGCCCACAGTGAGAGGGGGACGAGCCCTGAGGAGGTTTTGGGCAGCCCCACGATCCTGCCGTGTTTCCAGGAGCCTCCCAACATCTCCATTCCCATGTTTCCCTGTGTAGCTCCAGGCCATCCTCCCTCCCCGTCCAGGAATCCTCCCTGTCGCCTTGTTTATCCCGATTAGTCACACGTCCCCTCCCGCCAGCTCTCGTCCTCTCTGGGCCATCCCAATTTAGCTCCTGTTGTCACTCCAAATCTCCCGGCTGCCTCCCGCCGCCGAGCCGGCCCCACCGCGCCAGCGCTGGGGGGCACAGAGCAGCCTCGCCGACTCCCTTCTCCTCCGAGTGACCGGGGGACGCTGCCCCATGTCCCCAGGACCTGTCTGTGCGGCGGCCAAACCCTTCCTGGGTGCTGAGCCCTGTTGGGAACTGCATGGGGACCTGGTCCAGTGCTGCTGCCGCCCTGGGGGTCCAGGGAAGCACCCCAGGGTGAGGGCCATCATCTGGGGTGCCGGGAATTCCCCACCGCCCTGTTGCTCACAGGGGAGCACCCTGGCTCCTGCTGAGATGGCCGAGGAGGTGGCCACAGCAGGACCCTGCGGCACGGGAACACCCTGCAGGGCTTGGAGGGCAGGGAAGGGCACGGCCCCGATGGAGAGCAGCAGCGAGCCCAAGCGGTGACCTCCATGGTGAGATGCTGCATTTTTCCCTTGGGCTACCAGTGCCTGAGCAGGGCCGGGGGATCCAAAGTGCCTGGCAAAGGGCAGACAGAGCCTGGCCCAGCAGGGAAGGGAGAGCTGCCAGAAATACCAGCCCACAACTTTTTTTTGCTTCAGCCGGTGCCCTGGGAGCGGAGGCACATGCCCTTCCCTGCGGAGCAGCTGAAACTACCCAAAATATCCCACCGCGCGCAGTCGGATCCAAAAGGAACATGACAAACAGGGCTGCGATGAGAAGGAATTACTGTCCGAACCTTTATTGGAACCCTTTTTCTAACCAGGCTAACAACTCAAACACCCCAGGAAGACTAAAGAATACAGTATGCATACCGATGGAGAGCAAAGGGAGTTTTACAGTGAAGTCAAATGAACAGATGCGCCGGTGTCATTTTGTAAGGAATCAACCAACGGAGACACCGTTTCCCTCGTGGCTTTTCTCATGTCTTGGCTTTTGTTCTAAATCTTCTCACACCCTGGGTTTCGAAGGCGGAGAACTGCCCCTGGGCCGGTGAGGTTCAGGGTGTTGTTCTCTAGGCAACAGCCCAAAAGTCGGGATGCTTGGCCATGAAGCTGTTGCTACAACAGCAGATGTACCAGTCAGTGCCTCCAAGACCCTCCCGGTCATGTGCAAACTTCCAGGTAGCAGCAAAAGTCACAAGCACTGTTTATTCTCTGGTAAAGAGGTAATAAAACCCCACCGGACGCTAAAGGGCAAAGTCTTCACTTAGGCAGCTGACTCCGTCCCTTTCTCAAACCAATATCCTGATATTCCCAAAGCCACGTGCCCTGGGAACAGCCTGGCCACTCGGCTGCCGATGCCGGAGCCATGTTCACCCTCTGCCAGCTCGGGCAGCTCTGCCCACGGAGCACAAACATCTCCCACTCGGGTGAAGAGGACAATGGCTGTGGCATCGGTACAGTGACGCTGGGGCTGGTCCCGGTTTTTAGCACATCCCATGGTTCTTTCAAAGCTGGGGGAGGATGCCTGCAGCAAGCTGTCTGGTGTCAGAGACGACAGGAGAGCCCTCCCCAGTCCCATCCTGGCCACCTTTCCCAAGCTCACATCTGGGCAAAGCCACTGGTTATGGCACAAAGCTTGGGGAAGGAGGCAAAGCAGGACACGGACCGAGGACGAGGGTCTCGGGATGGGGCAGGGTGGACGTTCTTGCTTCTTGGTAGAGACCACAGCAAGTCACTTCAGCCCCATCCCCTTCCTCGCATTGATGAAAGGACAACAAGTCTCCCCTTCCCCCAATAACTACTGAGAGCCAAGAAGAGGGGGTCAGTGGTGGGGTCAGAGAGCTCTGGAGATCTTTGACAATCCAAGCAGCCCGACACAGCACGGAGTGGGAAGGACAGGGTTATTCCTCCGCCACAGCTGGCCTGTCGCCTCCGAACCCCAGCACCTTTGTGATTTGTCAGTAGAAGCTGGTCCAAGAAGATGGAGGATTTTCCCCCCGCCTTGTTCATCTCCATCTAAATGAGGTTCTACTGGAGGTTCAGCTCCAAATGAGCCTAATTTGTCTGTCAGATGCTCCGTTGCCAGTGGGTGACAGCCTCAAGTAATTCACCTCCCTGATAACCTCTCTCCAGTGTGTATGGCAACACCTCAAAGGCTCCTACCTGCACGGACCCAACGGCAAGACCCAAATAGCTTTTTTTAAAGTAATGCTCAATAAATAGAAGAAATAAATATTAAATAGAGGCTAAGTCCTCTCAGCCTGTTCAATATATGTACAATGCATAGCAAAATAACAGTGATTGGCTGTTGCAGACAAGTTTGGTACAAATTGAGTCCCCCAAAACAACAAAAAACACTGAGAAAAGTTGCAGTCAACATAAAGCAAAGCTCAACCGAGTGCGGTAACCCATGAAGAAAAGAAAGAACGCAACAGTGCTTTGAAATATCCCTTATCTTTGCTTTCCAGCAAACCTGCAGAGGTTGTGTTGGGTTTTCTGGAGCCTGGCCCCAGTGCTGGGGTTGGGGGAGGAGGGACCAGCCTCGCTCGGTGTGACAAACCCAGAGCCAAGGCTGGTGCAGGGAGCGGGGGAGCCCGACGGCACGACTCTGGGGTGAGGGGGGACATCGGGGAGCGGGTGCTGCCATGTGCGCTCTGGGGGGGGAAAGGCAACCAGGGAGCTTGGGGGTGGAAGCAAAATTGTGGGTGGGAAAGAGCCTCCGCGTATGAGGAAAGCAAACCCCTCTGAGATACCGCCTCCAAAAGACGGCTGAGATATTTCCTCAAAGCCTTGCTGCTCCGAGTGAAGGTCGCGGCCGTCCCTGGGGATCCCTGGTGAGCAGCGATTCACCAACACCGAAATGACCGAGCTGCCTTTCCACCAGGCGAACGCTGCTCCTCGCAGAGAGCACCAGCAACAATCTGAGACGCCAGACGCGGAGCAAAAAATCCGTGAAAGTGGTGAATGAGCGAAACAACATGAGAAAAGAAAACGCACTGGCAAAAGGCACAGAGACAGAAGAGCTCATGGGCTTCTCGCAAACCGACGGAAAACCCAGTTGTCCACCAACAGGGAGGATGATGTTCCAGGTTGTACAAAAAATCTTAAATAAGTTAAAAAATAAATACCACCACTGAGGGAAACTCACATGTATGTGCACATATACACACACACACACAGAGACTCGGTTCGCTCCTGCCACCAGAGGCTGGATTTTGCAAACATCTCCAGCGCGGATCACTCTCTCACGGCCTCATTGCTTTAGTTTTCCCATGGGTGGGTCATCGCGCAGCGACAAACACGGCAGGGGAGCCCTGGAGACGGCATCCTCCCAGGGAAACCAGCGGTGCCTGTGCAGAGCAGCTCGGTTTCGGGTTGTGCGCTGGCTGCGGAGCCAAGGGAAACAGCAGCCGCCGCCAGCTGGCACCCGGCCGGGGCGAGCACGACTTCCCCTTGCAGCACTGCAAACTGCCCTTCGCTCGGCCAGCCAGCGAACAGACCCTCGCTGACACCTCTGTGACGTCCTAGACCTATTCCTCTGGCCACATCCATCGCGTTCCTGCACAACTCTACTGAGAAACCCTAGATTTTAACATGAAAACAGACAAACAGCTCTGCCCTGCATCCCTCTGACTGTCCTGCGCTCTCTGCCCTGCCCTGGAGGGCACAGCCAAAGGGACACGTTGGCAGCAGGAGCGACCATCACTCCTCCAGCCGCCGCGCCGAGGGGCCAGTGCCGTAAACCTTTACACAAGAACAGCAGCGTGGATACATCCCAACAAACAAGCGAACAGATCCAAAAATAACTTATTGTTTCGAAAAAACCAAACAAACGCTGACCCCAAACATAGAATAAATAAATACCGGTAATGGTGACCACCTGCATCCATTCTGACATACAAGTAAAAACAGAATAATAATAAATAAATAAATAAATAAATAAATTAAGAGGTTCAACACAATTCTGCTTGGGAAACCCCAGGAGCGTTTAGCTGCCACGGACCGTACAAGGGGAGGCAGTCCTCCAAGCGCGGGTCAGTGGGATGGGTACGAGAGCCACCGTCAGCCCCGTGCAGCCCTCGGCGTCACCTCCCGTCCCACAGTCGGCGGGTGCCGCTGCCCTGATGTGGTGCTTTGATCAACCGTCCCCAGCCACGAGGAGCTCAAGTCAACGCTGTGTTTTGGTATTCACACCAGTTGCACAGAGCCCCTCTTCTTGTCTTTCCTAGTTTTTGACCTCCTGGCTCGCCGCTTCCTTGTTACAGATGCAAGTGTGCCTTGGAGCGTGGTAAGGGGTATGAGGCTACTCTTGTAACGCTGGTAGATTTGGGGTTTGGGCTCCCATTGGGTCTCCCCGGGGAGCAGAAGAACAGGGTATTTCAACATCAAACTGGGAGAGACTCTTTGGGGAAGAAGCGTGAGGTTTTCAGCCCTTTACAAGAAGGGAGTTCACTGCAGAAGATTGCCAAGGGGCTGCCGTCAGGGCCAGGGCAGGAGGGAGGGCAGTGACACCCCGCTGCAAGAGCATCCTGTCTTTCATCCTTCAATCACAGCCCCAGGGTGTTTGCTCAGCCCTACCAGGAATGCTTTTCTTCACATCCTAGAATGTGGCTTCCCAGGAGACGGACACACGTCCCCACCAAGCCACTGACCATACCAGTGCCCAGCTCTCTGCCTCAGCCACCCTTATCCTCAAATTACCTGCAAAGAGCAAGGCAGGGGATGAGGGATGGGGAAAAGGGGGGGCTTTGGGGTTGAAGGCACAGGTCCAGGGCAGTAGGAAAGATGCTGGGAAAAAGGGACCTCTGGCATAAAACTTCCCATTGTACCATCCAGGTGGAAATACACTCCACGCTGCTGTACCTTCTAGCAGATAACAGGTTTATATGCTTGCTAAGGCAATCACCCAGCTCCACCAGAACACCACACGGCACGTGGCCTTCCTCCGCTCCCGACTGCCCCTTTCCCTGCTGCCAGCAGGACTGGGGGGCTGTAGGTAACTCTTTAGCTGGGGGGGGTGGTGGTGGGGCAGTTCTTTCTACCCCCTCTCCTCCTCCAGCAGATGCTGGCTCCACTTAGTCCTTTTCTGTGACGCTGAAATGACACACCTCCTTGACTCACTAAACCCAAACTCATTAATAATCATGCAGGATGGAAGGGGAGGGGATGGAAAAAGGGAGGGAGGGAAGTCTTAAGCCCAAATTAGCGTCTCTAAGCACCCGGGTGTTGTAAGAGAAAGAAACTCCTCAGCACCAGCTCAGCCTGTGCGGGGAGAAGCCTTTGTTACCCTGCAAAACACAGTAATTGCGCAGGCAGGCAGCTGGGCTGGCAGGGAAACAAAACCCCAGGGCCGCCCGGGCAGGCAGGGCCCTCCTGCCGCTGCCTGCGGCTTCTTGGGAAAACAGGCAATTAGTGGGGGACCCCTTCTGTCCCCCTGCAACAAACTGGGGCGCGAGCGCATCCTGCCCAAGCTCTGCACCAGCCCTGCGCCGGGGCTGCAGCGGCTGTCTCAGGGGGAGCCCGGGGGTCTCGAGGAGAAATAATTGCCTGAAAATGCCCCAGGCACTGCTGAAAATTGCTGCCTGTAACAGGAAGGGGAATTGGGGTCCCCTGGCTCATGCAATGCCCTTTTAACCTGCGGGCTCTCACTACACCCCACAGCCAGGCTATCTCCTTACAGTCGCACCAGCATTGCACTCCAAGGGCAAGGATCCCTTTGGGAAAACCCAAACCGCAGGAGGGTTCCTCTGAGGAAGAGAACCCCATGGCTACCACCTCCCATGCCACGGTCTGGCCCTTGGAGCGCAGCGTGGCACCAGCTCCCCTCTCCCTTGTAATCCCCCCACCAGCCCCGCATCTGCTGCAGACCTCACAAGCAACTCATAGTGCTGGGGAAAAACAACCCTGCAAAAGATGAGGCATACCTGGTAGGAAAGGGTGGGAGAAAGGGAGGAAATGGCCTTTTTTTTCCCCCCCGGGAATTACGTCAGGGGGGATTTCTAACAAAACTCTGGAGGAGAAACCCAAAAGACGTGATATTTGCCTTGGTGGGGAGAGGTCAGCCCCACACATCACCAAAGCTTCCCAGCAAATTCCTCCCTAACTGGGTCTCTCCCTCCAACAAGAATTAATTTGCTGGCTCCTGGTTTGGCCAAAGAGCAAGGAGCTGAATTCTTTCCTTTGGAGCAGCTGGTGGTGCTTTAGAGAGCAGCGGCGATGGGGAGACGGGGATGTCAGGCAGGATGGAGCAGGTCTGTTGTGACAGACCCTCTGTAAAGCACCGACCCTTCTTCCAGCCCTGGCCTGGGGAGCTGGGATGGATCCACCTTCTCCATGAGGCAGTAAAGGGGCTGTACTGGGTGCACGGGGGCTCTTACTCCGAAATGGGGAAGGGAGACCCTGTACTGCCACCACATCAGTATCGGGGATGATTGCTATCAATGGCCAGGTAGGTGGGAAGGAAGCAGAGAATGCCAGGAATTTGGAGGCGACTCCGGCACGCGAGCCATCGGCGGCACTCCCTAGCGACGTAAGCTGTCAGAGCTGCCTCCTGAGTCATAGCTCCTGCTCCGGCTGCTCCTGGGGCCCGAACTCCGGCTGCGGCTCCTGCCCTCGGTGCTGCTGCTGCTGCTCCAGCTTCGGCTCCGGCTTGTCCGGTAGCTGGAGTAGCTCCGGCTTCTGCTCGGGGAGCGGCTAAAGCTGCTGTACCAGGAGGAATAGCTGCTGGCGCTGCTGGAGGAGGAGGGACTGGGACGGTAGTAGGGGATGGGGCGCTTGCGGGCACTGTGGGGACAGAGAGATGTGAGTTACCAGCAACACAAGGATGGATTTACTGTCAAATTCTCCAAGAAGCACTGTTTACTCTGCACGACATTCCCCCAAAATGTGATTGTTTTTCTTTAAAAGCAAAAAAAGGAAGAGATCAGGTAGTTGATCCTAATCTTGGGATTGAAACCACCCACCCCCAAGGTCTTGGGTAACGCCTCAAGCACCAAGTCTTAGGCTGGGCTCTGCCTGATGCTGTCCCAAAGAGCCCTCAGCATGAAGGTTAGAGAGTATTTGACTCTCTCTGCAGTGTGGGACATCTACCACGGGAGACGGTGAAACAAAAAGCCTGTGGGGGGGAGTGCTCCTGGTACCCAACAAGTGAGTCCCTGCTCTGTCTTTATCTGCCTTTTTTTCTTTGTTGAAAATGAGACCCCCCCCAACCCATCCCTCCCTCTGTCTCTAGCTGGAAATCCCCAAGCTCTAGGAGGTGCGGAAGGGCTGGCTGATCAGGCTCAGAGAAACCGGTCTACTCCTGGAGCAACCTCCGCTGGCAAGGGCTGGGACCCAAGAACAGCCCACCTTCTCCCTGGGGAGCACCAGCTGAGCCTGTCTCCAAATGATGGGACCATGTCCCCTTACCTTGTGATGCGCCGAGCTTCAAGGTGGCTGGGAGAGTCTCTCCTGCGTTTCCTCAGGGGTGAATAGGAGCGTTGTCGCCGCCGCCGGTCGCGCTCCCGCTGTGACTCCTTCTCACTGGAGCCGTACTTGTGCTCTCGCTCACGGTCTCTGGGGAAGGCACCGGTTGGAAACTGTCACTGCTGGGTTTTTGTGGGGTGGGGGCAATGGTGGTGGGGTTTTTTTTGGATGTAGGGGCAACGGCCCACGAAGGCATGGATGAGCGGAGGACACTCAGCTCCAAAAGGAACCACCTTAAGCAAAGTCCTCGTGTGGCATCAGCGCTACACACACTGACTTAGCTGGACACAGAGACACTCATCTGGCTGTCCCCAAACTGTACCTGGCAGTTTCAGCAGTGTCTCCTGATGGCCCTGCGCTGCCGAGCCAAGGTGGCTTCCACGCACCCGTGTCTGTGGATGCACTCTCTATTTAGCTCTACTAAAATTGCTCTTGCTGGCCCTGCCGCAGAAGCAGGCGAGAACAACCCTGCCAGCAGACCCCACGTGAGCAGAGGGCCCCTGGCATCCCTGCAGGGCTGTGCAGCTCAGCAGGGCTCGCCAGGAGTGCCGGTGTTGCTATGGTTTTCTCTTTTGTTAAATTCCCCTACGCCTCAGCACGGGCCCTTCTGCGGAGCGTAGCTGATTTCATACGCCCCGCTCGATGCCAACTGCGAAGCCACACGTCACAGGTCAAGGGCCTCATCCTTGCACGCAGGAAACATCCTCCTACGCTGGCGCGGGGATGGTCTCAGCCCGCAAGAATCAGCCCCTGGGAATGTAATATTTTAAGCGCGCAAAATGTTCACAGTGTGCTCAGCAGCGGAGATGTTACCAGAAAAAAAACCTGCCCAAAGGCATCTAGGGCTGAGCTATGAGATCTGTCACCCGGACTGTATTTCCCCCTGCAATGCTCTGCGAGTGCCAGCATGAGGGTACCTGGCACCTGCCCGGGCAGCAGGGCCTGGCGCCTCTTTTGGCAGAGCCATGACTCTGAAAAGCAGAGTATCCCTCCTTACTGCGGTAAGATCCCGCTCCGAGAAGGGCTGCAGCCCTGCGGCAGGGGCTGCTGGCTGACGCGGACTCCTCGGGCGGTGAAAGCTGTGGGCAGACCCAACTGCAGCCTAACGCTCTGCCCACCATTTACACCAGCAGGAGAGAGAGGCGCGCTCCCCGGATTTTCCTACGAGGCATCTTCCACTCACATGAGCCCTGGCAAACAGCATGGAGCAGCCATCTGTGCACTCGTGGCTGCACAGCGTGTCCCCCGCAAGGGCTCAGCGTGCAGGAACAGCCCCTTCACATGCCGCACGCTCCGAGTGCGAGATACTGTGACACTTCAAAGCCAGGGATAAGCCAGGTCTCCCTCCCAGCAACCTTCCCCCCAAAAGTGCTTTGCGTGAAATTCCCCCGAAATCAACGCAGGGCTATAGGAAATCCACTTTTCTCACAGAAAGTGAAAGGCTCATCTCTGGGCTCTTCCCTCTGCAACCAGCACCAGCTCTGGGGCAATAAATGGTGAGAAATTCCCAGCGGATTGAGGGCGAACATAACATACTGCCGCACGCCTTACTCCGCGTCCTCCTGCTCCCTCCCACCCTGGCGCTGAGGATTAAAGCACTCGGTGAGGAAGCCGAGGGAGCAACCTGAGGCTGGCAGAAGGAGCCAGCAGCCACGATGGAGTCCAAACAAGTGACGGAGACAGCGAGGAAGCGTGAGGCAGCAGATACCACATGAGGAGAGAGCTGTACCTGCTAGGGCTGTAGCGGGAGTAACTGGGGCTCCGGCGAGGCCTTGAACTCCGGCTCCCAGGACTTTTTTTGCAGGATTTGGAGGAATAGCTGGGGGAACGTGAAGAAGACCTAGGGATAGGCAAGAACCATAAAAGTGTTAAAGATGGTGAAGGGTGAGGCTGTACCAGACTCCTCCAAATCTAGGCTCATGGGGGAAGAGATGCCCCATATTTCATGGTCTTGGCTCAGCTCTCTGTGGCCGGATCACCACAAGCCGTGTGGATCCCTAGGCACTCCTCAAACTCTTACACCTCCTCCTGCAAGGAGCCTGCCAGCCTGCAAGAGTTAAACATTGCCCAGGATCAAAGACAGCCGTTTTAGCTGGCCTTACCTCTTTCCTGAAGAGCAGGACCTGCTTCGGGAGTACCTGGGAGAGGCCTTGTGGTGTGAGGAACGGGAATGGCTGGAGCGGCTGGAGCCACGGGATGATCTGCCTGTGCTGGTGTAGGACTCGCTGCGGGAGCATGGCCTTAATGGGGAGCTGTGAGCTGGGGACGGGAGTGAGTTTTGCTTCTTCTCCTCTGAACAGTTCAGGCACAAGGACAGGCACGATCTGTGAACATATATTTGGATGGTCATTGAAGCTGTTGCTGAACTGGGACCAGTCCTTGGCTGAGGGGAGCACTGCGCTCCAGCCAACAAGTACTCCTTTCCTCCCATTCCCCAACTGGGGATAAAAACAACCTCCTGGCTCCCCAGGCTGCTGTTGGAGGAGAGCCTGTGTGTGTGGGTCAGAGCCCAAGAGCTCACCCAGTGCCAGGGAAGGGCTGTGGAAGAGGTCTGGGGTGGTCCGAGGGGCAGCTCTCCTGCCCCATGCCCAACACACCAGAGGTGTCTGGTTGACAGAGCCTGGGTCAGGCCAGCAAGGGGTGCGGGACCCGGGGAGGGAGCGAGGTGGGAAGTGCTGGAGCAAGGGAAAGCTAAAGCATGGCAGGGCAAGGGGCCTGTGCTCCAGCCTGGCTGTGGAGCAGCATGAGCAGGCACATCCCCTTGCCTTTGGATAGAGCTGCATGAATTCTTCCTCTTCCAGAAGTGCCCTGGCTGTGAACTGAGGTTAGAGCCCAGCAGCAAGGCAGCCTCCCAACAGCCAGGGCCAGCTGCAATCCCAGCTCCACCCATGTGAAGGCAGAGTTAGCCCACTGGAGTCACAACCTGAAAAGCATACACCGCCCTAAAATTTTACCCTCGGGCTGAAAATTGAGGGCTTGTTCTTCCTAACACCAATTCCCCTGGCTCCTGCTCCTCTCTCCTTCGGTACTCCCACCCCTAGATCACATCCTGGCTCCAACTTCCAGCATTTAAGACCCGAGGGCCTGAGCTGGAAGCGCTCCCTAACACCATTGCGTGAGCAGAGCCTTGGGTACCAGCCACCGCGCTTCAGTGCTTTCATCCACATCACCTGGCAAACCCTCAGGAGTGGGAGGCAGTGACGGAGGCTGGCATCTACTCCCTTCTCCTGACGATGACCTGTGGCACGGGACGGTGATTTGCCTCCTGTCCCTGATGCCCCGTGGCCCCAGCGCACAGAGCTGCTGCTCTGTTACCCCACAGCCAGCAAGGCACCTGACCCTCCCGCTGCTCCCCACCTACAGGAGATGCTATCTTGTCACCCAGGACCAGCTGGGAAGGGGCAGGCTGGATTTGGCTCGTTGGACAGGTGAAAGAACAGTCCGTACCAGTTTTAGCAAAAATGAACCCTGCTCCCTTGCCCCCCACAGTAAATGGAGGGGGAGAATTAGCACGGCCAGCCCCTCATGTACCTTTCCAGACTTTGCCCAGAAGGGCCAGCAGCACTTTTCTTTGACACGGTCACGTCTGGCTGTGCAAGGATGTATTCAGGACACAGCTCGACCCAGGGCCAAACCCGGCACTAGCCACATCAATGCCAGCAGAGGCGGTGCAGGCAATGCCCAGCGGCGTGATGGCTGGGTTTTCATCCTCCTCCTCAGGCTACAGTACAGGTCATTGCGGGGTTGTGGACTCCGAACTGGCAAGACTGCGGATCCAATTTCTACCTAACTGCCTCCAGACCACAAAAACCTCCCTGCCAGCTCACCACTGCAACTGGCGAGCGGGCAGGAGATACACAGCAACAACCTACCAGGTATTTGGCTGCCAGCAGCAGCTACTGGTAATCACTGACCTTCGGTCTTGTCCCTGGGCATCTGGAGACAGATTTTCCAAAGCTGTTCCCTTGGTCTGGGAAAAGCAACTGGTGAAGGAATTTCCTGAATCAGAGCTGTTATCGCTGTTGGCCAGTTTGGGCTTCCCGGACGAGAAGGCATGGCCAAAGCCATCATGGACTAGACTTCTTTTCTCCTGGCTGTCCTTTGACCTGGATGAGCTCGTTTGAGTGGAGGGAGGGGAGGAAGTATCGTTTCCTGAGTCATATTCATGATACTCTCCGTTCTGGCTGGCAAGGTTGCCAGGCGGGCTGTCTGTTTTGGTAAAGAGGTCAGCAGAAGACCCTGACTGAGAGATCTGAAAGCAAAAAAGCCATTTGGCATTGTTTGAACGGTTTTTAGGGGGGATTGTTTTTGGTTTTACTTTGCTTTTTTCTTTTTCTTTTTTTTTTTTTAAATAAACCCAGAAATTTTACCATCATGATGCACTGAAAACAAAAGGAAAGAAACAAAGTAAGAAAGAAAGAAAAAGCAGAAAGAGGAGAAGAAAACAAAAGCACATATCCCTGAAAGAAATCCACAGTAAGAAGAAACTTCTTTTCCCCCTGCTATGATAACGGGAAGATTTAGAGATCATGCAAAGAGTATCAGCATGCGATTCATGTTAAACAAAAGAGTTCAACAACGTAAGCGGGCAACCAAAGAATCAAAATAACTAACTAAATAAAAAAGGTATAACAGAGGACAAAGCCCTTATTTAACCTTAAAGAGAGGGAGGAAAAAAAATAAAGACATGGGAATATACGTATAAAAACTCTACATAATCCTTGGAAAGAAAATAAAAATGAAACAAAATCTTGAATGAGGGTATTTTTTCAGCTTAATAAAAAGGCTGAATGAATGTCACTAAAATAAGCAAAGAAAAATCAAATCAAATTAAGGGCTTCTGTACAAAGTAAAAACTAGCAAATAAACAAGCTTATCACTTCAAAACAAACAAAAAAAGGGGGGAAAAAAAGAGGGGGAGGGAAAAAAGAAAAATCCCTCTGGAAATTAAAGGTATACAGATACTTCTTTGTGTGCTTTTTTCCCCCTGAAGAAGATATAGCTAATGCGCTCAAGTGACCTCTAATAAATTCCCTGGTGTCTTGCGGATAGCATCCACTTACCCATCAAGAACTCCTCCTTTAGTAGGTAAGGTGTAAGAAAAAAGGAAGAGCGGGCAACATAAGTCCATCATTAGAGTCTCAAATTACATGAAAAAAAAAAAACCATAAACCCTCTCTTCAATCCACACTGCCAACTGTTCGCTCGCCTCCTCTATGCAAATGTCATGACTGCTTTTTGTCTGCTTGCTTGTCTCATTTTATTACTCATTTTTGTTTCCTTCTGCTTTAAATTAGGCCGTCCAGCCCGTTTCTGGAGGCTGCTCGCTCCTGCTGAAAAGTCGCAGCTTGCACTAAATCCCCTTGGGTTTCATGGAAGCAACAAAGGCACTCAAGTGAAGGAAGAAGTGAAAAAATAGAGGAGGAAAAATATCCCCCCCTGTGCTGTGTTGGAGGCCAACGGGGAAGGGGACGATAGCCCTGCTCCTGTCTGGCTCTGCATGGGGGTTCGCTGGGTTGCGAGGATCCCAAACCCACACTGGCTGCTGCGGGCAGGGCTGCTGTCTGGGACCCTGAGCACCACCAAAGGGATTTACAGCGTTTGGGTATTTTACAGTTCAGTTTTAACTCCGCCGGCATTTGCTTGAGCCGGCCCAGGCACGCACTGGGAGTGAAGCTGTGTTAGTGCTGTCTGCCCTTGCAACGGGGTGAGAATTAGGGTCGACCATGGACCCAGCACATCTGCACATTTACTTGGCCTCCTCCTCTTTCACTCGGATGCTCTGCTCTCCTCATTCCCACCCATAAGGTCTGGTCCAGGGTCCTTAGAGTGTGGCCATATACTTTTGGTCCCCCCACTAAGACAGTTCTCCAACACAATCCCAGCAAAGCTGAGCTCCCTCAAACACCAGCATACGTCCTCACATCACAGTCTGGGGCACGCGATGCCGTCCCTCTATGGCATGCTCTCCACACTGGGGACCTGGGCCATGCCCTTACAAATCTGGAGTATTTTAAGCTGAGAAAACCCACATTGCAACTTTGGCCATATCTCAGGGGGCAGGGGAGACCTGGATCAGTTGTCACAGAGTGGAGACAGGGCCAGTCCCTTTGGAGAGCTTAGACCTGGACCAGCTGGCATGGGGACAGGACTCTTTCTTGTCCACACCCGGGGCTACAAACCCAGCCTGAAGTACTTATTACGTGGAGGTCCTTCATGCCATCAGATGGTGCCTTCACGTCTACCCTCCTGCCAGTGGCATCGGATCGGTGTCCCTGGCTGAAACCAGAGCAGAGCTACCAACACCCACAGCGGCTCTCAGCACACAGTCTGCAGAATGACAACTGCCCACAACATCCTCGTGCTCTGAAAACACCTGGAGTTGGAGGATCTCCAAGTACTTCCTACTGTTGCCAGAGAGAGAGGTGGTGTTGTTTCTGGGATAAGGGACAGGGGGACTGGAATTAGATCATCCCAGAAAACCCATACTAGGGCTGGGGGCTCCTCCATCCCCACTCCATACTAACTTTTAAGCTGTGCTCAGTCCTAACTCGGAGGCATCAGTAGCCCCAGCAGTGGGCATGAAGCGATCCTTCTTCACTAGCCAAGTTGTACCTTCAACACAGAAGCCCTGGACAGAGCAGAAACATCTCCCAAATGTTCCCAACTAGGAACAAGTGGAGACGCACATCATAAGTCCTCATTTTGGCATCTGGTCCTGCTCCTTGCTGCTTCTTCTCAGGTCTAGCACTTCTCTAACAGTCCTTGTTTACTCCGGTAGAAACTGGAATGTCAAAGGAGCACAAGAGAGTCAGGTATCTGTCTCTCCTCCTTTTTTCATTGAGTCTTTCTGAAACTCTGATGCCACATCCAGAGCCCCGAGAGAACTGGCCTCCTTGCTACAAATCACTGCGCCCTTCCCAACCGCATCTTAGATGATACAGGATCATGCTTTCAAATGTGGCACCAGATTATTATTTTTTTTTTAAAGATGGGTTATG